>OU696696.1:168034230-168159843 GCA_916050605.2 Platycheirus albimanus | reverse complement strand
TTCTACAAGATACTTCAACCTCAATGTCATCGGCATCATCCCAACTTTCCTCGATTCTTCAGGACCTTGCTTCGAAGATTACCGACATCAGCAATCAACTAACTGAAACGCGTACCTCTTTAAAAGATGTATTGAGATAATTAAAATCATTTACTGCAAAATCGATGAATTACCTTCGTATTTCAAACCAAATGAGCCTAATTATATCAACGATATATCCATTCTCGCTGAAATCATTGAATCAACTCAGAGCACATCTCACTTTATCTCACCACCTCTTATTACACCAAACATATCAACAACGTCAAATGATACTGCATGCCCTGCTCAGTCAGTTCCTATCATCCATCGTTTTGGCACAACTTGGACAGAAAGCCAATGGAATGACAGGCTTAATAAATTAAAAATGGTATCTAAATTCACGCTTTTCTTCGTTAAAGGAACTCCTAGTTATACAAATGACTCTTGGATTCGCAAGCTTTTTTTGAGCAGTTTTAAATTCAACCTCGGAGAATGTCAAAAACTAACTTCGTCAAGTTTCAAAGTGTCGATTCCATCCAGATATGAATGGTTACTCATCTCTACCGCCCACCCTAATTGCTGGCTTGGGAAAATAAAAATTTCTAAATGGGTCACTAGAACTAATAGGAAAACTTATATGTCTTCAACTAAAAATTTAAATAGTAATAATACTAATTTTAAGACCAACCCTACCAGTTTCAAATCCATTAACAATCTCAACCCTCCCAGTCTCAAATCTATTAACAACCCCAATATTAAAAAGCCCCAATCTTAAATGACTCCACTCTTCCCTTTCTTAGTCCATCCCATCTTATTACACTGATTCAATGAAGAGCACTTCTTCTAACGTTAAGTATAGTAATTGTATCCATTCTCACACCTTGAATCCTTCCTCTCACTTAACCACCCAAACTCCCTCAATTTTCGACCCTATGACTCCGCCTTCTGTCAAATAAGCTTTTTAATTTGCTAATACTAAGCTAACAGTTGATGAGTTCGACGGCCGATACATTATGGCAAGGCTTCGTAAAAGTGAATTATACGATAATGTGCGTCTTTACCTTGCTTACTTACATGATAAACCTGTAAGAGTGTCCTTTTTTATCTATAGCTGAGGTAGTTCAGCGGATCCAGCGTCAACCGAAGAAAAGACTGTAAAACTCCGGATTGGAATATTACCTAAATGTTTTATTTATTATTTCAATTTCAATAGAGTAATTTCATAAATGTTACAAGTTGAAAAAGCAAGTGTTACATTATATAATTGCAATAGCATAAGGGTGTACAATATTTTATATGTGCTTAACTCTAACGTTATATAATTCAAATGGTATAATAGGTTTTACACTGTTGTCTTATATGCTTAAAATAACGTTATATAATTCAAAGTATATATTTGTTTATATGCTTAAAATATTATCTAACGTAGCCAATGTACGGCAGTATCAAACGTAACCAATGTACGGCAATATCAAACGTAACCAATGTACGGCAGTATCAAACGTAACCAATGTACGGCAGTATCAAACGTAACCAATGTACGGCAGTATCAAACGTAACCAATGTACGGCAGTATCAAACGTAACCAATGTACGGCAATATCAAACGGAACCAATGTCCGGCATTATCAAACGTAACCAATGTACGGCAGTTTCAAACGTAACCAATGTACGGCAATATCAAACAGAACCAATGTCCGGCATTATCAAACGTAACCAATGTACGGTAATATCAAACGGAACCAATGTCCGGCATTATCAACGTAACCAATGTACGGCAATATCAAATGGAACCAATGTCCGGCAGTATCAAACGTAACCAATGTACGGCAAAATCAAACGTTACCAATGTCCGGCAATATCAAACGGAACCAATGTCCGGCAGTATCAAACGTAACCAATGTACGGCAGTATCAAACGTAACCAATGTACGGCAATATCAAACGGAACCAATGTCCGGCATTATCAAACGTAACCAATGTACGGCAGTATCAAACGTAACCAATGTACGGCAATATCAAACGGAACCAATGTCTGGCATTATCAAACGTAACCAATGTACGGTAATATCAAACGGAACCAATGTCCGGCATTATCAACGTTACCAATGTACGGCAATATCAAACGGAGCCAATATCCGGCAGTATCAAACGTAACCAATGTACGGCAATATCAAACGTTCAGTCGTCGACTTAATCGTGTGCAGTAAAGTGCTTCATACTTTTTTCTCTTTATTGCTGTTTTAATCTTATTAATCATGCATAATAAATGTTCAAAGTGTAATATATTAACATCCACTGTAAACAAGATAAATTGTGCAATTTGTAATTTGCGATTTCACATAGCTTGTGCTCGAGTGAGTGAATCCGATCAATCATCGCTTAAATCTAATGTCAACTTATTTTGGATGTGTGATTCTTGCAAAAAAAATAATATATTCACTTGCATTTCTAAAGTCCAAGATCTTTTTAACTTTTTCATTGAAAATTGCTCGGAATTTGAAAAGCTCAGTTCTTGTCTCAGTGCAAATGCAGCGACAAAACCACCGCGCACTCTTCGCTCTCAAACTAAGCTTAAAGGCAATGAACTTAACAAAGCTGAACATTTGAAGCTTTCTAAAGAAAGGCAATTGTCTTCATCTCCTGCTTTAATAAATTTTTCATCTTCACCAATGCCTCTTATTAAATATAAAAGTTCCCCTGCCCCTTCACCATCGCAAGTTATTGCAAAAAAATCCAACCCAACAAAACCGGTTTCTTCCTCTAAAACTAAATCTAATACTAAAACAAAAACAAACATTATTATCAATAATTCCTGCTCTTCTGAACACAGTGGTGAAATTGTTGTAAAAGCTGTTGATGGAACGTCTGCGTCATGCTCTCATTCTCTATCTGCTGGATCAGATAATACTGATGAGAATTTAATTGATGATGATGCTCTTAAACCGACTTCGATGGATAACATTGGTGATATTGTAGCCGCAACTACAGAATGTGTTTATAACAATGATGCTAATGCGACTGCTGCTGCAAATGGTGTTTCCGACTACAATGTTGAGGGCGTTGATGTTGCTGAATCAGTTCGATCTGATTCCGTTGTTGTCGATCTTGACGATGCTGGAGTTGCGGATGCTGTTGATGTTGGTGTTGGTGCGATTGTTGCTGATGCGTTTGCTGCGGATGCTTCTGTGGGATTAGTTGCTGCTGCGAATCTTGCTGATGTTAGTATTGCTAAGCTAATTGATTCTACAAAATTTGTTGCTGGTGAAGAACTTACTGATTTAGGCATTGTTGCTACTACTGTATCTAAGCCTGTTGATACCAGATTCAATATGAATAGTAAGAGGTTAAAATCAAATCCTGTCCTGGTGGGTGCCGATTCTAATTCTTCATTGAATGTTGTATATGCTTCAAAATGGATTCATATCTCTAAATTTCATCCCAACACCGAGCCTGATGACATCATTAATTATATAGTTTCTAAAACGGAATTACCTGCAAATGTTTTCAAATGCTTTAAATTAATTAAAAAAGGCATGTCATTGGCCGATGTTAAATTTGTCAATTTTAAATTGCGTGTGCCTGCTGAAAATTTCGAAAATCTTTTGAACAACTCGTCTTTATGGCCTTATGCAGTAAGGGTCAAACACTTCCTGGATTATCCAAAAAACGACATACCTGCCTCGATAGGGACAATAGATTCATAACATCGAATAATGTTGACTCAACAGGAGGTTTGTTAACTAAACACAACGTCAGATCCATAAGCAACTCTAACACCGCCACTCATTTTGCTACATTTTCCGTTTACTATCAAAACGTTGGTGGTATGCGGTCAAAGACTAATGAGTTCTATGTTGCTGTATCTTGCTGCTCTTATGATATTATTGCTTTGACCGAGACATGGTTGGGTGATGATATACTTTCACCTGAGCTGTGTCCTTCTGATGATTTTAATGTGTTCCGGAGAGACAGATCCTATGCTGAAACTGGTGCATCTAGAGGTGGTGGTGTATTACTAGCAATAAGGTCTTATTTAACGAGTAAGGAAATTTCATTAGAAATTAAAAATGTAGAACAGTTATGTGTTGAAGTTACTTGGCTAGCTTTTTCAACGCACGTTTACTTTATCGTATCTTATATTCCACCTAACTCTAATATCAGTATTTATGAGGCTCACTTAAAAAATATCGAGAATTTTGTCAAATTGTTAGACTCTAATATGCATATTGTTGTTTTGGGTGATTTTAATCTCCCCAATGTAAAATGGGTGCATTCTGAAAGTGATAAATGTTTAATGCCTTTTAATAATTCAAATGAAATTGAGTGCACTGTAATAGATAATATCTTATCCTATAATCTTAATCAAATAAATTATGTTGTTAATTCCTTAGGTCGTATCTTAGATCTAATTTTTATTAATACTGAATTGGAAGCTTATTTAAACATTGCAGAAGTTCCTATTTTAAATAATAGTTTTCACCATAATGCTTTAGAAATTAATTTTAATGTCTTAAATTTTGATAAATTAAATTTTAAAAGACAAAGAATTGGCTCAGTTCGGAATTTTAGTAAAGCTAATTATGATGGTTTAAATATTTTTTTTTAACGAGTTAAACTGGGATGAGGTCCTCAACCTAACGGACTTAAAGGCTTGTCACGACTCCTTTACTGCCATAATTGAGGAAGCGTATGATTTGTTTGTTCCATTGAAAGAAAGGAAGTACAAAAATAAACCAGTTTGGTTCAATAAAAGATTGGTAAATGCAAAAAATAAACTTTCCAAGTTATCTAAAAGATGCAGAAAGGATCCTAGGTTACGTGTTTTTTATATTAGACATAGAAAGGAATATGAAAACATGAAAATGTCTTGTTACAAAGAATATATTCACTCAATTGAAAACAACATAAAAAATGATTCTAGGGCTTTTTGGGAATTTATTAATTCAAAACGTAAATCATTTGGCATCCCAGCTAATATGAATTACCTCAATGAATCTTCAAGTAATGAAAATGTTATATGTGATATGTTTGCTTCATATTTTCAATCGAACTTTGTTCAGGATTCCATTCCGTTAACAAATGAATTCGGATGTGGTGAAACAATCACAAATCTGGGAAACCTCACCTTGTCTGTTAATCAAGTTTTGTGCGAAATTTCTTCTATGAAATCTGATTTTAGTATATCACCAGACAATTTTTGTTCTGAATTTCTTAAAAGGTGTTCTAGCAGTCTTGTTATCCCACTTACAAAACTCTTCAACTTGTCGCTTTCATCAGGTGGCTTTTTGGATGAATGGAAGGTTTCCCTTATCACTCCAATACATAAATCAGGCTCGAAACAAGAGGTTGTTAATTACAGACCCATTTCAAAACTGAAATTAATACCAAAAGTTTTCGAAGCTATTGTTAAGAGATCTATCTACGAAGAGGTTGTAACGAAGCGTTCCACAACAAACTTAACTTCGTTACAATAATACTTAAGCCAGCCCCTGCAAGTATGCAACGACCAGACACACACCCTCACACCCGCCGCACTGCACTCTTCACTCAACACCCGATTATACACGTACCGCACCATCACCACACCGCATTTATTATTTGTATGGCTTCTATTGGCTTAACATTAGCAATTTTTTTTTTTTTTAAATATAATTTACATTATGTTAGCGTAAGATATTTCATAAGTAAAAGCATATTTTTGGAGTATTTTCGTCTTCTGTCTCGAGTTGAATCAGAGCAATACTGATAAAAAAGGGGTCAAGCTACCAGTGCTACTGGCAAGAAGTCCCCCTCGAGTCAGAAGCGTCTTCCTGTTTTTTTTATTTTATCCTCTCTCCTCCCCTTCAGGGTGTAGATGGGACAGGGTTAAACCCATTCGCCGCGTTTAGAAACAAACTAAAACTTTTGATTTGCCACCTGCAATAATTATTTTCCTGGAACCGCTTGTTCACCAGGACAGGGACGATTCCCATCAAAACTTTCCTCTCGCTTTCTTCTATAGACAAGCGACTGGACACAGGGTTACTCGGGTAATCCAACCACACTTCCTAATTTTGATAGCATTAGGACAGGGACGATTCCCACCAAAACTTTCCTCTCGCTTTCTCTTCTAGACAAGCGACTGGACACAGGTTTACTCGGGTAATCCAACCACACTTCCTAATTTTGATAGCATTAGGACAGGGACGATTCCCACCAAAACTTTCCTCTCGCTTTCTCTTCTAGACAAGCGACTGGACATAGGGTTACTCGGGAGTAACCCTCACATATTTCCTGGTTTTGCCGCCGCCAGGACAGGGACGGATCCCACGGGTGCATACGCCGGTTCGATTTCGTTAGGATTTTGCTTAAAACATATTATTATTAAATTTGTACCTTAGAATTAAGAAGGGCAAATAATTGAATAAATAAATGTCGAAAATTTATCCAAAATAAAGTTTTTTTGCTTTCTTTATTACTACCTTGGACCCCACTGTAGCTACCCCAGCTGGGAAACAAAAAAGCATCACAAATTGGCGCCCGAGCAGGGACCTTTAGGAAATTCGACTGAACTCCGACCGCCGACCGACCCGGAATTTTCAAAAGGTCTCACCGACCGTACCGACCGAGCCCACCACCGCCGATTGTCGATGTTCAGCAGTAGTACACTGCCAGACATACATATAGAAGACTACTCCGAATTTACCAACGTAATCAACCCAGACAAAGCCAGAACCAGTGATCAGCTCCTCCCCCAGCCCAGCCGCAACATGCCCGTGACCGAGAACGAAGAACAAACCGCCGACGACTTCAATCCGTTTAAGAACCTCGGGTTCATTTCTTTTCTAAGAAAAGATGAGTTAACGGAGATGTTGGCTGCCCGAAACTTGTCGACTGAAGGCAGGGTAGATGAGCTTCGGAAACGCCTCAGACAACACCTCAAGGAGATTCGCCATCACAAATCGACACAAAACTTGTGCGAACAATGGGCGGATTGCATTGAGCAGCGAGTCGAGGGAGTTTTAGCAGCCGAAGAACAGAAGCATACCGGAACTACGACCACCGAAGACGGAGCACCTACCAACGAACAAGAAGCTCAGACCAAATCTTCCGTAACCGACGTGCCACCACCGAGAACAAACCAGCCACCGAGTGCGGTAACACCGTTAACGAACCCCTAACACTGTCCTACAACCAACCGATTCACTTCCCTCACATATGGGTATGCCAGGCACGAACCCGCTGCACTTCCCAACAGCCGACTGACCCTAAGCTACGAGGCAGAAGTGATGAACACCGTAAGGAAGTGGGGGCTGAGGTTCGATTCGAGCGGAAATCCTCTCGAATTTATGGAGAGAGTTACGGAACTCACAAGGTGTTACAACATACCGCCGAACGACATGATACGAACTCTTCCGGAGTTGTTTAGGGGAACTGCGCTAGAGTGGCTACGCATAAAAGAAAACAGCTTCCGGACTTGGGAAGAATTTCGGACCGCATTCCTGCAACATTTCTTGCCAGCCCGTTACAGCCACCGACTGGAGGATGAAATCCTCCGTAAACGTCAAGGGCCACGAGAGAGAGCCAAGGAGTATATTCTGGCCATGCAGTACCTCATCCGACAGCACCCTCGGATGACTGTATCGGAAAACGTAGACCGGATCTTCGACAGCCTACGCCCAGAGTACCGATATTATATTAAGCGTGGAGACTTCGATACGTTGGATGAATTAGTGCTGCTGGCAGAAGAGTTTGAGGCTATCAGAACCGACGAACGCAACCACCGACCCCCACCAGGACCCGCCCCAAATGCTCTGCCAAACCCGCGAATACACGCAGTAACCGTCCCATATGAAAGGCAGACGCACTGTTGGAAATGCAAGCAATGGGGACACCGTAAAAAAGGCTGCCACCAGCCTTTCCGTTTGTTTTGTTCACATTGCGGTGAAGATGGACGTTTGTCCAGAGACTGTTCATGCCAGCGGACGACCGTGGCAGTCGTCAACTCACCTCCTGAAGAAGAACCCCGAATTTTTATACCCCTTAGTATTGAAGGCAATACTTACCAGGCGTTGCTGGATACCGGGGCTACGAATACGTTCGTAGGCCCCACACTTAGGCAACGACTCCAGCAACTCAACATTCCAATGAAAAGAAAATACCGCCCGATACAGCTAGCCAACGGAGACCCCGCGATTACCACCGAGCACTATAAACTTGTTTTAGTGTTAGGTGCGACATCGCTAACCGGAGAAGTGACGTACATGCCCGCACTCAAGGAAGATGCCATTTTGGGAATGGACTTGCTCAACCAAGCAGGTTTGCAAATCTCCTTGGGGAGCATACCTGTGACAGATTTGAAAATGTCTCAGGCATTAAGTTCAAATTCCATCTGCACGGTCACTCCGAACGAGACCACAAAAATACATGTACTAGCGCCCAGCTCCCAATTTAACCGTTTTTCAGCTCCTGAGAGAGTTTGTTCCAGCTCAGCACCCTTAGCTGGAGACCAAGAAGCCCCAGAACACAAAATTTTTCGAAAGCCATCACAAATCACGGTTGACCCATGCATCAGACGACGCACCATTCCAAACCAAGTGCAAACGTCCCCTCGAGCTCCAACAGCCGTATGCATGCAAGTGGTAGTACCAAATAGTTGGTCACAGACCAAAAGTCAGCCCCAGGAGGTGGACCCAATCACCGCCGTACCGCCAAGGCCAATCCAGGCGGCTCTGATGCAGAAGGCCACATTCCAGAAACAAAGAGCCGATCTTTTCCCCTCGAACCGAAACAACCAGATTAACCAGAAGAATACCGAACCACCTGACCAGAACTCAACAAACCAACCCGGCCCATCGTTTTGGAAATCACCGTTTACCCTTGCCAACAAGAACCCCACGGAGAAGCGCCCCCAGACGAAGACTTTCCCAGTTTCCAAACAAACCGTAACTGGAGCTGCGCTGACTAGATCATGCGTACCAGCACCGTCCAGCCCCGCCCCACTACCTATGATTATGGCCATTCGGAAGGTAGCTACCAACCAGTCTCAAACTATTCGACTTGCCCTTAGCAGCTCAGCAGAGGCGAAAACATGCAGCCTTAGGCACATTCGACCGGCAAGAGACCATGCCAGCACCACAGCAGGGGCGCCGCATCAAAGAAGCTCAGGAAATGCGCACTCTCCATTTGACTCTTTTAGGGGAACTAAGTTGAGAAGCCCCCAGCCTCATCGCCAGTTTTATATACCGTGGGGGCGATTTCGGTGTGCCTCGATAAAAGGGAAAGAAGGCATCGCTGGAATTTAAGCAGCACATGACCAATTTAATTTTCTTACTTTTCAAGTATTTTTATCTGATTTTATTTTGAATTATACTTTTTTTCCTTTTGTAAAAAAAAAAAAAAAAAAAAAAAAAAAAAAAAAATTTGTTTGCAGAAATTTTAACATCCGTATCTTCCAGATTAATACCGACGAGAAGGCACTCGTCCTCCGAAGAAAGGGGGGACTGTAACGAAGCGTTCCACAACAAACTTAACTTCGTTACAATAATACTTAAGCCAGCCCCTGCAAGTATGCAACGACCAGACACACACCCTCACACCCGCCGCACTGCACTCTTCACTCAACACCCGATTATACATGTACCGCACCATCACCACACCGCATTTATTATTTGTATGGCTTCTATTGGCTTAACATTAGCAATTTTTTTTTTTTTTAAATATAATTTACATTATGTTAGCGTAAGATATTTCATAAGTAAAAGCATATTTTTGGAGTATTTTCGTCTTCTGTCTCGAGTTGAATCAGAGCAATACTGATAAAAAAGGGGTCAAGCTACCAGTGCTACTGGCAAGAAGTCCCCCTCGAGTCAGAAGCGTCTTCCTGTTTTTTTTATTTTATCCTCTCTCCTCCCCTTCAGGGTGTAGATGGGACAGGGTTAAACCCATTCGCCGCGTTTAGAAACAAACTAAAACTTTTGATTTGCCACCTGCAATAATTATTTTCCTGGAACCGCTTGTTCACCAGGACAGGGACGATTCCCATCAAAACTTTCCTCTCGCTTTCTTCTATAGACAAGCGACTGGACACAGGGTTACTCGGGTAATCCAACCACACTTCCTAATTTTGATAGCATTAGGACAGGGACGATTCCCACCAAAACTTTCCTCTCGCTTTCTCTTCTAGACAAGCGACTGGACACAGGTTTACTCGGGTAATCCAACCACACTTCCTAATTTTGATAGCATTAGGACAGGGACGATTGCCACCAAAACTTTCCTCTCGCTTTCTCTTCTAGACAAGCGACTGGACATAGGGTTACTCGGGAGTAACCCTCACATATTTCCTGGTTTTGCCGCCGCCAGGACAGGGACGGATCCCACGGGTGCATACGCCGGTTCGATTTCGTTAGGATTTTGCTTAAAACATATTATTATTAAATTTGTACCTTAGAATTAAGAAGGGCAAATAATTGAATAAATAAATGTCGAAAATTTATCCAAAATAAAGTTTTTTTGCTTTCTTTATTACTACCTTGGACCGCCCGATACAGCTAGCCAACGGAGACCCCGCGATTACCACCGAGCACTATACACTTGTTTTAGTGTTAGGTGCGACATCGCTAACCGGAGAAGTGACGTACATGCCCGCACTCAAGGAAGATGCCATTTTGGGAATGGACTTGCTCAACCAAGCAGGTTTGCAAATCTCCTTGGGGAGCATACCTGTGACGGATTTGAAAATGTCCCAGGCATTAAGTTCAAATTCCATCTGCACGGTCACTCCGAACGAGACCGCAGAAATACATGTACTAGCGCCCAGCTCCCAATTTAACCGTTTATCAGCTCCTGAGAGAGTTTGTTCCAGCTCAGCACCCTTAGCTGGAGACCAAGAAACCACAGAACACAAAATTTTTCGAAAGCCATCACAAATCACGGTTGACCCATGCATCAGACGACGCACCATTCCAAACCAAGTGCATACGTCCCCTCGAGCTCCAACAACCGTATGCATGCAAGTGGTAGTACCAAATAGTTGGTCACAGACCAAAAGTCAGCCCCAGGAGATGGACCCAATCACCGCCGTACCGCCAAGGCCAATCCAGGCGGCTCTGATGCAGAAGGCCACATTCCAGAAACAAAGAGCCGATCTTTTCCCCTCGAACCGAAACAACCAGATTAACCAGAAGAATACCGAACCACCTGACCAGAACTCAACAAACCAACCCGGCCCATCGTTTTGGAAACCACCGTCTACCCTTGCCAACAAGAATCCCACGGAGAAGCGCCCCCACACGAAGACTTTCCCAGTTTCCAAACAAACCGTAACTGGAGCCGCGCTGACTAGATCATGCTTACCAGCACCATCCAGTCCCGCCCCACTACCTATGATTATGGCCATTCGGGAGGTAGCCACCAACCAGTCTCGAACTATTCGACTTGCCCTTAGCAGCTCAGCAGAGGCGAAAACATGCAGCCATAGGCACATTCGACCGGCAAGAGACCATGCCAGCACCACAGCAGGGGCGCCGCATCAAAGAAGCTCAGGAAATGCGCATTCTCCATTTGACTCTTTTAGGGGAACTAAGTTGAGAAGCCCCCAGCCTCATCGCCAGTTTTATATACCGTGGGGGCGATTTCGGTGTGCCTCGATAAAAGGGAAAGAAGGCATCGCTGGAATTTAAGCAGCACATGACCAATTTAATTTTCTTACTTTTCAAGTATTTTTATCTGATTTTATTTTGAATTATACTTTTTTTCCTTTTGTAAGAAAAAAAAAAAAAAAAAAAAAAAAAAAAAAAATTTGTTTGCAGAAATTTTAACATCCGTATCTTCCAGATTAATACCGACGAGAAGGCACTCGTCCTCCGAAGAAAGGGGGGACTGTAACGAAGCGTTCCACAACAAACTTAACTTCGTTACAATAATACTTAAGCCAGCCCCTGCAAGTATGCAACGACCAGACACACACCCTCACACCCGCCGCACTGCACTCTTCACTCAACACCCGATTATACACGTACCGCACCATCACCATACCGCATTTATTATTTGTATGGCTTCTATTGGCTTAACATTAGCAATTTTTTTTTTTTTTAAATATAATTTACATTATGTTAGCGTAAGATATTTCATAAGTAAAAGCATATTTTTGGAGTATTTTCGTCTTCTGTCTCGAGTTGAATCAGAGCAATACTGATAAAAAAGGGGTCAAGCTACCAGTGCTACTGGCAAGAAGTCCCCCTCGAGTCAGAAGCGTCTTCCTGTTTTTTTTATTTTATCCTCTCTCCTCCCCTTCAGGGTGTAGATGGGACAGGGTTAAACCCATTCGCCGCGTTTAGAAACAAACTAAAACTTTTGATTTGCCACCTGCAATAATTATTTTCCTGGAACCGCTTGTTCACCAGGACAGGGACGATTCCCATCAAAACTTTCCTCTCGCTTTCTTCTATAGACAAGCGACTGGACACAGGGTTACTCGGGTAATCCAACCACACTTCCTAATTTTGATAGCATTAGGACAGGGACGATTCCCACCAAAACTTTCCTCTCGCTTTCTCTTCTAGACAAGCGACTGGACACAGGTTTACTCGGGTAATCCAACCACACTTCCTAATTTTGATAGCATTAGGACAGGGACGATTCCCACCAAAACTTTCCTCTCGCTTTCTCTTCTAGACAAGCGACTGGACATAGGGTTACTCGGGAGTAACCCTCACATATTTCCTGGTTTTGCCGCCGCCAGGACAGGGACGGATCCCACGGGTGCATACGCCGGTTCGATTTCGTTAGGATTTTGCTTAAAACATATTATTATTAAATTTGTACCTTAGAATTAAGAAGGGCAAATAATTGAATAAATAAATGTCGAAAATTTATCCAAAATAAAGTTTTTTTGCTTTCTTTATTACTACCTTGGACCGCCCGATACAGCTAGCCAACGGAGACCCCGCGATTACCACCGAGCACTATACACTTGTTTTAGTGTTAGGTGCGACATCGCTAACCGGAGAAGTGACGTACATGCCCGCACTCAAGGAAGATGCCATTTTGGGAATGGACTTGCTCAACCAAGCAGGTTTGCAAATCTCCTTGGGGAGCATACCTGTGACGGATTTGAAAATGTCCCAGGCATTAAGTTCAAATTCCATCTGCACGGTCACTCCGAACGAGACCGCAGAAATACATGTACTAGCGCCCAGCTCCCAATTTAACCGTTTATCAGCTCCTGAGAGAGTTTGTTCCAGCTCAGCACCCTTAGCTGGAGACCAAGAAACCACAGAACACAAAATTTTTCGAAAGCCATCACAAATCACGGTTGACCCATGCATCAGACGACGCACCATTCCAAACCAAGTGCATACGTCCCCTCGAGCTCCAACAACCGTATGCATGCAAGTGGTAGTACCAAATAGTTGGTCACAGACCAAAAGTCAGCCCCAGGAGATGGACCCAATCACCGCCGTACCGCCAAGGCCAATCCAGGCGGCTCTGATGCAGAAGGCCACATTCCAGAAACAAAGAGCCGATCTTTTCCCCTCGAACCGAAACAACCAGATTAACCAGAAGAATACCGAACCACCTGACCAGAACTCAACAAACCAACCCGGCCCATCGTTTTGGAAACCACCGTCTACCCTTGCCAACAAGAATCCCACGGAGAAGCGCCCCCAGACGAAGACTTTCCCAGTTTCCAAACAAACCGTAACTGGAGCCGCGCTGACTAGATCATGCTTACCAGCACCATCCAGTCCCGCCCCACTACCTATGATTATGGCCATTCGGGAGGTAGCCACCAACCAGTCTCGAACTATTCGACTTGCCCTTAGCAGCTCAGCAGAGGCGAAAACATGCAGCCCTAGGCACATTCGACCGGCAAGAGACCATGCCAGCACCACAGCAGGGGCGCCGCATCAAAGAAGCTCAGGAAATGCGCATTCTCCATTTGACTCTTTTAGGGGAACTAAGTTGAGAAGCCCCCAGCCTCATCGCCAGTTTTATATACCGTGGGGGCGATTTCGGTGTGCCTCGATAAAAGGGAAAGAAGGCATCACTGGAATATAAGCAGCACATGACCAATTTAATTTTCTTACTTTTCAAGTATTTTTATCTGATTTTATTTTGAATTATACTTTTTTTTCTTTTGTAAAAAAAAAAAAAAAAAAAAAAAAAAATTTTTTTTTTTGAAAAAATATTAACATCCGTATCTTCCAGATTAATACCGACGAGAAGGCTCTCGTCCTCCGAAGAAAGGGGGGACTGTAACGAAGCGTTCCACAACAAACTTAACTTCGTTACAATAATACTTAAGCCAGCCCCTGCAAGTATGCAACGACCAGACACGCACCCTCACACCCGCCGCACTGCACTCTTCACTCAACACCCGAATATACACGTACCACACCATCACCACACCGCATTTATTATTTGATTTGTATGGCTTCTATTGACTTACATTAGCAATTATTTTTTTCTTAAATATAATTTACACTATGTTAATGTAAGATATTTCATAAGTAAAAGCATATTTTTGGAGTATTTTGGTCTTCTGTCTCGAGTTGAATCAGAGCAATACTGATAAAAAAAGGGTCAAGCTACCAGTGCTACTGGCAAGAAGTCCCCCTCGAGTTAGAAGCGTCTTCCTGTTTTTTTATTTTATCCTCTCTCCTCCCCTTCAGGGTGTAGATGGGACAGGGTTAAACCCATTCGCCGCGTTTAGAAACGAACTAAAACTTTTGATTTGCCACCTGCAATAATTATTTTCCTGGAACCGCTTGTTCACCAGGACAGGGACGATTCCCATCAAAACTTTCCTCTCGCTTTCTCCTATAGACAAGCGACTGGACACAGGGTTACTCGGGTAATCCAACCACACTTCCTAATTTTGATATCATTAGGACAGGGACGATTCCCACCAAAACTTTCCTCTCGCTTTCTCTTCTAGACAAGCGACTGGACACAGGTTTACTCGGGTAATCCAACCACACTTCCTAATTTTGATAGCATTAGGACAGGGACGATTCCCACCAAAACTTTCCTCTCGCTTTCTCTTCTAGACAAGCGACTGGACATAGGGTTACTCGGGAGTAACCCTCACATATTTCCTGGTTTTGCCGCCGCCAGGACAGGGACGGATCCCACGAGTGCATACGTGCATACGCCGGTTCAATTTCGTTAGGAGTTTGATTAAAATATATTCTTAATAAATTTGTACCTTAGAGTTAAGAAGGGAACAAAATAATTGAATAAATAAATGTCGAAAATTTATCCAAAATAAAGTTTTTTTGCTTTCTTTATTACTACCTTGGACCCCACTGTAGCTACCCCAGCTGGGAAAACAAAAAAGCATCACAAATTGGCATAGGGTTACTAGGGTTACCCCCGAGTAACCCTATGTCCAGTCGCTTGTCTCGAGGAGAAAGCGAGAGGAAAGTTTTGGTGGGAATCGTCCCTGTCCTAATGCTATCAAAATTAGGAAATTTGGTTGGATTACCCGAGTAACCCTGTGTCCAGTCGCTTGTCTAGAAGAGAAAGCGAGAGGAAAGTTTTGATGGGAATCGTCCCTGTCCTGGTGAACAAGCGGTTCCAGGAAAATAATTATTGCAGATGGCAAATCAAGAGTTTTAGTTTTTTTCTAAACGCGGCGAATGGGTTTAACCCTGTCCCATCTACACCCTGAAGGGGAGGAGAGAGGATAAAATAAAAAAAACAAGAAGACGCTTCTGACTCGAGGGGGACTTCTTGCCAGTAGCACTGGTAGCTTGACCCTTTTTTTTATCAGGATTGCTCTGATTCAACTTGAGACAGAAGACGAAAATACTCCAAAAATATGCTTTTACTTATGAAATATCTTACATTAACATAGTGTAAATTATATTTAAAAAAAAAATAATTGCTAATGTAAGTCAATAGAAGCCATACAAATCAAATAATAAATGCGGTGTGGTGATGGTGTGGTACGTGTATATTCGGGTGTTGAGTGAAGAGTGCAGTGCGGCGGGTGTGAGGGTGCGTGTCTGGTCGTTGCATACTTGCAGGGGCTGGCTTAAGTATTATTGTAACGAAGTTAAGTTTGTTGTGGAACGCTTCGTTACAGTCCCCCCTTTCTTCGGAGGACGAGAGTCTTCTCGTCGGTATTAATCTGGAAGATACGGATGTTAATATTTTTTAAAAAAAAAAAATTTTTTTTTTTTTTTTTTTTTTTTTTTTACAAAAGAAAAAAAAGTATAATTCAAAATAAAATCAGATAAAAATACTTGAAAAGTAAGAAAATTAAATTGGTCATGTGCTGCTTATATTCCAGTGATGCCTTCTTTCCCTTTTATCGAGGCACACCGAAATCGCCCCCACGGTATATAAAACTGGCGATGAGGCTGGGGGCTTCTCAACTTAGTTCCCCTAAAAGAGTCAAATGGAGAATGCGCATTTCCTGAGCTTCTTTGATGCGGCGCCCCTGCTGTGGTGCTGGCATGGTCTCTTGCCGGTCGAATGTGCCTAGGGCTGCATGTTTTCGCCTCTGCTGAGCTGCTAAGGGCAAGTCGAATAGTTCGAGACTGGTTGGTGGCTACCTCCCGAATGGCCATAATCATAGGTAGTGGGGCGGGACTGGATGGTGCTGGTAAGCATGATCTAGTCAGCGCGGCTCCAGTTACGGTTTGTTTGGAAACTGGGAAAGTCTTCGTCTGGGGGCGCTTCTCCGTGGGATTCTTGTTGGCAAGGGTAGACGGTGGTTTCCAAAACGATGGGCCGGGTTGGTTTGTTGAGTTCTGGTCAGGTGGTTCGGTATTCTTCTGGTTAATCTGGTTGTTTCGGTTCGAGGGGAAAAGATCGGCTCTTTGTTTCTGGAATGTGGCCTTCTGCATCAGAGCCGCCTGGATTGGCCTTGGCGGTACGGCGGTGATTGGGTCCATCTCCTGGGGCTGACTTTTGGTCTGTGACCAACTATTTGGTACTACCACTTGCATGCATACGGTTGTTGGAGCTCGAGGGGACGTATGCACTTGGTTTGGAATGGTGCGTCGTCTGATGCATGGGTCAACCGTGATTTGTGATGGCTTTCGAAAAATTTTGTGTTCTGTGGTTTCTTGGTCTCCAGCTAAGGGTGCTGAGCTGGAACAAACTCTCTCAGGAGCTGATAAACGGTTAAATTGGGAGCTGGGCGCTAGTACATGTATTTCTGCGGTCTCGTTCGGAGTGACCGTGCAGATGGAATTTGAACTTAATGCCTGGGACATTTTCAAATCCGTCACAGGTATGCTCCCCAAGGAGATTTGCAAACCTGCTTGGTTGAGCAAGTCCATTCCCAAAATGGCATCTTCCTTGAGTGCGGGCATGTACGTCACTTCTCCGGTTAGCGATGTCGCACCTAACACTAAAACAAGTGTATAGTGCTCGGTGGTAATCGCGGGGTCTCCGTTGGCTAGCTGTATCGGGCGGTATTCTCTTTTCATTGGAATGTTGAGTTGCTGGAGTCGTTGCCTAAGTGTGGGGCCTACGAACGTATTCGTAGCCCCGGTATCCAGCAACGCCTGGTAAGTATTGCCTTCAATACTAAGGGGTATAAAAATTCGGGGTTCTTCTTCGGGAGGTGAGTTGACGACTGCCACGGTCGTCCGCTGGCATGAACAGTCTCTGGACAAACGTCCATCTTCACCGCAATGTGAACAAAACAAACGGAAAGGCTGGTGGCAGCCTTTTTTACGGTGTCCCCATTGCTTGCATTTCCAACAGTGCGTCTGCCTTTCATATGGGACGGTTACTGCGTGTATTCGCGGGTTTGGCAGAGCATTTGGGGCGGGTCCTGGTGGGGGTCGGTGGTTCCGTTCGTCGGTTCTGATAGCCTCGAACTCTTCTGCCAGCAGCACTAATTCGTCCAACGTATCGAAGTCTCGACGCTTAATATAATATCGGTACTCTGGGCGTAGGCTGTCGAAGATCCGGTCTACGTTTTCCGATAAAGTCATCCGGGGGTGCTGTCGGATGAGGTACTGCATGGCCAGAATATATTCCTTGGCTCTCTCTCGGGGCCCTTGACGTTTACGGAGGATTTCATCCTCCAGTCGGTGGCTGTAAGGGGCTGGCAAGAAATGTTGCAGGAACGCGGTCCGGAATTCTTCCCAAGTCCGGAAGCTGTTTTCTTTTATGCGTAGCCACTCTAACGCAGTTCCCCTAAACAACTCCGGAAGGGTTCGTATCATGTCGTTCGGCGGTATGTTGTAACACCTTGTGAGTTCCGTAACTCTCTCCATAAATTCGAGAGGATTTCCGCTCGAATCGAACCTCAGCCCCCACTTCCTTACGGTGTTCATCACCTCTGCCTCGTAGCTTAGGGTCAGTCGGCTGTTGGGAAGTGCAGCGGGTTCGTGCCTGGCATACCCATATGTGAGGGAAGTGAATCGGTTGGTTGTAGGACAGTGGTAGGGGTTCGTTAACGGTGTTACCGCACTCGGTGGCTGGTTTGTTCTCGGTGGTGGCACGTCGGTTACGGAAGATTTGGTCTGATCTTCTTGTTCGTTGGTAGGTGCTCCGTCTTCGGTGGTCGTAGTTCCGGTATGCTTCTGTTCTTCGGCTGCTAAAACTCCCTCGACTCGCTGCTCAATGCAATCCGCCCATTGTTCGCACAAGTTTTGTGTCGATTTGTGATGGCGAATCTCCTTGAGGTGTTGTCTGAGGCGTTTCCGAAGCTCATCTACCCTGCCTTCAGTCGACAAGTTTCGGGCAGCCAACATCTCCGTTAACTCATCTTTTCTTAGAAAAGAAATGAACCCTAGGTTCTTAAACGGATTGAAGTCGTCGGCGGTTTGTTCTTCGTTCTCGGTCACGGGCATGTTGCGGCTGGGCTGGTGGAGGAGCTGATCACTGGTTCTGGCTTCGTCTGGGTTGATTACGTTGGTAAATTCGGAGTAGTCTTCTATATGTATGTCTGGCAGTGTACTACTGCTGAACATCGACAATCGGCGGTGGTGGGTTCGGTCGGTACGGTCGGTGAGACCTTTTGAAAATTCCGGGTCGGTCGGCGGTCGGAGTTCGGTCGAATTTCCTTAAGGTCCCTGCTCGGGCGCCAATTTGTGATGCTTTTTTGTTTCCCAGCTGGGGTAGCTACAGTGGGGTCCAAGGTAGTAATAAAGAAAGCAAAAAAACTTTATTTTGGATAAATTTTCGACATTTATTTATTCAATTATTTTGTTCCCTTCTTAATTCTAAGGTACAAATTTAATAATAATATATTTTAAGCAAAATCCTAACGAAATTGAACCGGCGTATGCACTCGTGGGATCCGTCCCTGTCCTGGCGGCGGCAAAACCAGGAAATATGTGAGGGTTACCCCCGAGTAACCCTATGTCCAGTCGCTTGTCTCGAGGAGAAAGCGAGAGGAAAGTTTTGGTGGGAATCGTCCCTGTCCTAATGCTATCAAAATTAGGAAATTTGGTTGGATTACCCGAGTAACCCTGTGTCCAGTCGCTTGTCTAGAAGAGAAAGCGAGAGGAAAGTTTTGATGGGAATCGTCCCTGTCCTGGTGAACAAGCGGTTCCAGGAAAATAATTATTGCAGATGGCAAATCAAGAGTTTTAGTTTTTTTCTAAACGCGGCGAATGGGTTTAACCCTGTCCCATCTACACCCTGAAGGGGAGGAGAGAGGATAAAATAAAAAAAACAAGAAGACGCTTCTGACTCGAGGGGGACTTCTTGCCAGTAGCACTGGTAGCTTGACCCTTTTTTTTATCAGGATTGCTCTGATTCAACTTGAGACAGAAGACGAAAATACTCCAAAAATATGCTTTTACTTATGAAATATCTTACATTAACATAGTGTAAATTATATTTAAAAAAAAAATAATTGCTAATGTAAGTCAATAGAAGCCATACAAATCAAATAATAAATGCGGTGTGGTGATGGTGTGGTACGTGTATATTCGGGTGTTGAGTGAAGAGTGCAGTGCGGCGGGTGTGAGGGTGCGTGTCTGGTCGTTGCATACTTGCAGGGGCTGGCTTAAGTATTATTGTAACGAAGTTAAGTTTGTTGTGGAACGCTTCGTTACAGTCCCCCCTTTCTTCGGAGGACGAGAGCCTTCTCGTCGGTATTAATCTGGAAGATACGGATGTTAATATTTTTTCAAAAAAAAAAATTTTTTTTTTTTTTTTTTTTTTTTTTTACAAAAGAAAAAAAAGTATAATTCAAAATAAAATCAGATAAAAATACTTGAAAAGTAAGAAAATTAAATTGGTCATGTGCTGCTTATATTCCAGTGATGCCTTCTTTCCCTTTTATCGAGGCACACCGAAATCGCCCCCACGGTATATAAAACTGGCGATGAGGCTGGGGGCTTCTCAACTTAGTTCCCCTAAAAGAGTCAAATGGAGAATGCGCATTTCCTGAGCTTCTTTGATGCGGCGCCCCTGCTGTGGTGCTGGCATGGTCTCTTGCCGGTCGAATGTGCCTAGGGCTGCATGTTTTCGCCTCTGCTGAGCTGCTAAGGGCAAGTCGAATAGTTCGAGACTGGTTGGTGGCTACCTCCCGAATGGCCATAATCATAGGTAGTGGGGCGGGACTGGATGGTGCTGGTAAGCATGATCTAGTCAGCGCGGCTCCAGTTACGGTTTGTTTGGAAACTGGGAAAGTCTTCGTCTGGGGGCACTTCTCCGTGGGATTCTTGTTGGCAAGGGTAGACGGTGGTTTCCAAAACGATGGGCCGGGTTGGTTTGTTGAGTTCTGGTCAGGTGGTTCGGTATTCTTCTGGTTAATCTGGTTGTTTCGGTTCGAGGGGAAAAGATCGGCTCTTTGTTTCTGGAATGTGGCCTTCTGCATCAGAGCCGCCTGGATTGGCCTTGGCGGTACGGCGGTGATTGGGTCCATCTCCTGGGGCTGACTTTTGGTCTGTGACCAACTATTTGGTACTACCACTTGCATGCATACGGTTGTTGGAGCTCGAGGGGACGTATGCACTTGGTTTGGAATGGTGCGTCGTCTGATGCATGGGTCAACCGTGATTTGTGATGGCTTTCGAAAAATTTTGTGTTCTGTGGTTTCTTGGTCTCCAGCTAAGGGTGCTGAGCTGGAACAAACTCTCTCAGGAGCTGATAAACGGTTAAATTGGGAGCTGGGCGCTAGTACATGTATTTCTGCGGTCTCGTTCGGAGTGACCGTGCAGATGGAATTTGAACTTAATGCCTGGGACATTTTCAAATCCGTCACAGGTATGCTCCCCAAGGAGATTTGCAAACCTGCTTGGTTGAGCAAGTCCATTCCCAAAATGGCATCTTCCTTGAGTGCGGGCATGTACGTCACTTCTCCGGTTAGCGATGTCGCACCTAACACTAAAACAAGTGTATAGTGCTCGGTGGTAATCGCGGGGTCTCCGTTGGCTAGCTGTATCGGGCGGTATTCTCTTTTCATTGGAATGTTGAGTTGCTGGAGTCGTTGCCTAAGTGTGGGGCCTACGAACGTATTCGTAGCCCCGGTATCCAGCAACGCCTGGTAAGTATTGCCTTCAATACTAAGGGGTATAAAAATTCGGGGTTCTTCTTCGGGAGGTGAGTTGACGACTGCCACGGTCGTCCGCTGGCATGAACAGTCTCTGGACAAACGTCCATCTTCACCGCAATGTGAACAAAACAAACGGAAAGGCTGGTGGCAGCCTTTTTTACGGTGTCCCCATTGCTTGCATTTCCAACAGTGCGTCTGCCTTTCATATGGGACGGTTACTGCGTGTATTCGCGGGTTTGGCAGAGCATTTGGGGCGGGTCCTGGTGGGGGTCGGTGGTTCCGTTCGTCGGTTCTGATAGCCTCGAACTCTTCTGCCAGCAGCACTAATTCGTCCAACGTATCGAAGTCTCGACGCTTAATATAATATCGGTACTCTGGGCGTAGGCTGTCGAAGATCCGGTCTACGTTTTCCGATAAAGTCATCCGGGGGTGCTGTCGGATGAGGTACTGCATGGCCAGAATATATTCCTTGGCTCTCTCTCGGGGCCCTTGACGTTTACGGAGGATTTCATCCTCCAGTCGGTGGCTGTAAGGGGCTGGCAAGAAATGTTGCAGGAACGCGGTCCGGAATTCTTCCCAAGTCCGGAAGCTGTTTTCTTTTATGCGTAGCCACTCTAACGCAGTTCCCCTAAACAACTCCGGAAGGGTTCGTATCATGTCGTTCGGCGGTATGTTGTAACACCTTGTGAGTTCCGTAACTCTCTCCATAAATTCGAGAGGATTTCCGCTCGAATCGAACCTCAGCCCCCACTTCCTTACGGTGTTCATCACCTCTGCCTCGTAGCTTAGGGTCAGTCGGCTGTTGGGAAGTGCAGCGGGTTCGTGCCTGGCATACCCATATGTGAGGGAAGTGAATCGGTTGGTTGTAGGACAGTGGTAGGGGTTCGTTAACGGTGTTACCGCACTCGGTGGCTGGTTTGTTCTCGGTGGTGGCACGTCGGTTACGGAAGATTTGGTCTGATCTTCTTGTTCGTTGGTAGGTGCTCCGTCTTCGGTGGTCGTAGTTCCGGTATGCTTCTGTTCTTCGGCTGCTAAAACTCCCTCGACTCGCTGCTCAATGCAATCCGCCCATTGTTCGCACAAGTTTTGTGTCGATTTGTGATGGCGAATCTCCTTGAGGTGTTGTCTGAGGCGTTTCCGAAGCTCATCTACCCTGCCTTCAGTCGACAAGTTTCGGGCAGCCAACATCTCCGTTAACTCATCTTTTCTTAGAAAAGAAATGAACCCTAGGTTCTTAAACGGATTGAAGTCGTCGGCGGTTTGTTCTTCGTTCTCGGTCACGGGCATGTTGCGGCTGGGCTGGTGGAGGAGCTGATCACTGGTTCTGGCTTCGTCTGGGTTGATTACGTTGGTAAATTCGGAGTAGTCTTCTATATGTATGTCTGGCAGTGTACTACTGCTGAACATCGACAATCGGCGGTGGTGGGTTCGGTTTTGAAAATTCCGGGTCGGTCGGCGGTCGGAGTTCGGTCGAATTTCCTAAAGGTCCCTGCTCGGGCGCCAATTTGTGATGCTTTTTTGTTTCCCAGCTGGGGTAGCTACAGTGGGGTCCAAGGTAGTAATAAAGAAAGCAAAAAAACTTTATTTTGGATAAATTTTCGACATTTATTTATTCAATTATTTTGTTCCCTTCTTAATTCTAAGGTACAAATTTAATAATAATATATTTTAAGCAAAATCCTAACGAAATTGAACCGGCGTATGCACTCGTGGGATCCGTCCCTGTCCTGGCGGCGGCAAAACCAGGAAATATGTGAGGGTTACCCCCGAGTAACCCTATGTCCAGTCGCTTGTCTCGAGGAGAAAGCGAGAGGAAAGTTTTGGTGGGAATCGTCCCTGTCCTAATGCTATCAAAATTAGGAAATTTGGTTGGATTACCCGAGTAACCCTGTGTCCAGTCGCTTGTCTAGAAGAGAAAGCGAGAGGAAAGTTTTGATGGGAATCGTCCCTGTCCTGGTGAACAAGCGGTTCCAGGAAAATAATTATTGCAGATGGCAAATCAAGAGTTTTAGTTTTTTTCTAAACGCGGCGAATGGGTTTAACCCTGTCCCATCTACACCCTGAAGGGGAGGAGAGAGGATAAAATAAAAAAAACAAGAAGACGCTTCTGACTCGAGGGGGACTTCTTGCCAGTAGCACTGGTAGCTTGACCCTTTTTTTTATCAGTATTGCTCTGATTCAACTCGAGACAGAAGACGAAAATACTCCAAAAATATGCTTTTACTTATGAAATATCTTACATTAACATAGTGTAAATTATATTTTAAAAAAAAATAATTGCTAATGTAAGTCAATAGAAGCCATACAAATAATAAATGCGGTGTGGTGATGGTGTGGTACGTGTATATTCGGGTGTTGAGTGAAGAGTGCAGTGCGGCGGGTGTGAGGGTGCGTGTCTGGTCGTTGCATACTTGCAGGGGCTGGCTTAAGTATTATTGTAACGAAGTTAAGTTTGTTGTGGAACGCTTCGTTACAAGGTTAGGACAAGTATATCTTTGGATCAACATGGTTTTGTAAGTGGTCGATCGACCGTAACGAATCTAACTTTATTTGCAAACTTTTGCATCAAAGGTATTGAGTGTGGAAACCAGGTAGATGCAGTTTATACGGATTTCTCAAAAGCCTTTGATCGCGTTCAACATGGAATTTTGCTTAAAAAATTGAAGAATCTGGGATTTCACTCAAATATTCTTAGATGGTTTCATAACTATCTAATAAACCGGAAACAATATGTCAAAATTGGATCTGTGTTATCGAAAGAAATTTTTAACCACTCAGGAGTTCCTCAGGGGAGTCACTTAGGTCCGCTCTTTTTCATTTTGTTTATTAATGATCTCCCATCTCGAATTCGTTATTCTAACTGCTTACTTTATGCGGATGATTTGAAATTATTTAAGTCTATTAAATCTGAATTAGACTGTCAGAGACTGCAGAAAGATGTAGACGAAATATCTGCATGGTGCGAACATAATCGCTTGTTTTTAAATGTAGCTAAATGTAAAACTATAACATTTACGAGATCACCAAATGCCAAAAAATTTACATATCACATTGAAAATTTACCCTTAGAAGCAGTAAAAAATCAAAAAGATTTGGGTGTTATATTCGACGCAAAACAAAACTTTGATTTACATTTAGATTATCTCGTATCAAAAGCCAATAAACTACTTGGATTTTTAATAAGAAACTCTAGACAATTTTCAGACCCATATACGTTAAAATCGTTGTACGTATGCTTGATAAGATCTTCTTTGGAATATGCCTGCTGTATATGGTGTCCTTTGTATAGAGTAGGTGTTAATCGGATTGAATCAATTCAAAGAAAATTTTCTAGATTCGCGCTGCGTAAATTCAGGTGGGTTAACTTTGTTCTGCCTTCTTATAGGGTTCGCTGTCTATTGATTGATTTAAAATCCCTTGAAGCAAGACGGAAATATTATCTTATAATGCTGGCACGGGATACTTTCTGTAATCATTTTGATTGTCCTAAACTGCTCTCTCTTTTTAATATATACGCTCCTTCAAGGCAATTAAGGACAAGAGAAACTTTCTTTTTTGTTCCCCGATTCTATACCAATTACGGAAGAACTGATCCCATTACAAGATCCAGTACTGAGTTTAATTCTATATGCCAAAATATTGACCTTTGCCTTAGCAGAGAAGTTTTTAAAAATACTGTGTTAAGTTTGTTATAGAATCTAGTTATTGCTTATAAGTCTATTAATTTATATACTAATACACGAAATTGTCTTTATAAATTTAAATTTAAGTTAAATATTACTATGCTTAGTCTAAGAGAGCTTTGTACTCGTTAGATGGTAAATAAATAAATAAATAAATACTAAGTACGGCAGTATCAAACGTAACCAATGTACGGCAATATCAAACGGAACCAATGTCCGGCGTTATCAAATGTAACCAATGTACGGCAATATCAAACGGAACCAATGTCCGGCATTATCAACGTAACCAATGTACGGCAATATCAAACGGAACCAATGTCCGGCAGTATCAAACATAACCAATGTACGGCAATATCAAACATACTAAGTACGGCTTTAGTTAAGGACGAGATAGACCTCGACTTCAAGAAAGTGATAGATAACTAATACTACGGTAAGGAAACGGTAGAGAAACAAGCAGGACGGAAATATTCGCTGTGCTCTTATGAGTGTCAGCGACAAAATATTAGGAATCTCTCGGTACACCACGTACCCCTGGTTTTCGGGTAGTGGAGAATTGTCTTTTGGCTCTTTGTAGTATTCCTACAATGTAACCATCGATAATTTCTCGAATTTTAGTGTGTCCAACCAACCTCTTATATCAAATATATTGACACGAACATACTGTGAATTGTAATGACAAAAATCACTTTCCTTTGTAAAACTGGTTTTGCTGTGTAACGAATACACTTTTTGCAGTGTGATCATATGGCTGCGGTTTTCTATTTCAAAAAGGGCGGTTATAATTCAAATAAGCGGAAATAGCATTGATGGCTGCGATCTAAATAATTTTACATAACCGGTTGTTAAATATTTGAATGAACGAGTGGTTGGTGGTTGAGGTAGTAAAAAAAGGTGACTTCGTCACACTCCTCTCTCTCTTCGGTGGACGAGAGCTTTCTCATCAAACATGTTTTATTTGGTGGTAGTGATTAGAGGAGGTGACTTCGTCACATTCCCCTCTCTCTTCGGTAGACGAAAGCTTCCTCGGCAAAAGGTGCTCGTATATACATTAATTATTATTTTCCAGTTTTTTTTTCTTTCTTCTTTTTTATTAATCCAATATTAATTCATTTAGTATATAAACTAGCTTAAACATTTCATTCTTAACTTATTCATAATATTTTTTTTTTTTTTTTTTTTTTAACTTAACAGGTTTTCCATAAACAACAACAAAAAAAAATATAATCTGGTTTGAAATTTACAAATTGTTTTTCTTAAACATCTGCTTCTCGGTTGACTTTGTCTTCAGAGGGAGACTGTACGATACTATCTTTGAGTGCGTGCCTATTGAAAGCTTTGCGGTGCCGATCTTTTTTATGCACGCTCGTATGTCCCCGAAAGACCGCAGCTGCCTGCTGCAGAATTGACTACCATTATCAGAGAGGAAAACCTGCGGTGCACCGAATGTATGGACGATTCTTTCTCTTAATGCTTTGGTTATCCCCGCAGACGTGGCAGCTCTGAGGGGGATCGCCTCGACCCATTTGGTGAACTTGTCTGTGAAAACCAACAGCATGTTATTACCTTTCATGGAGCGAGGGAGGGGGCCAAAAAAATCGGCGCACACTAATTCCCAAGGTGTTGTGACAGGCAGAGTGTGCATGAGCCCACTTCTTTTTTGCTGCGAGGTTTTGTACTGATTACAGGAATGGCATTGGCGAATGAATTTTGCGATGTCTTTTAGCATCCCAGGCCAATAATATGATTGCATCATCAAGTGTCCAGCGGTAACGGCGTTGTGACTATAAAAAAAATTCCTGGGCAGTCGGGAATTGGGACACACCATTTCCATTCTTTTGCCGGATCGGAAAGGGGGTGCCCAGAAAATTTTCGGTACAGTCTGTCGGATAAAATTTTGTAGTCTGGAAAGTTTTCGGGGTTGCGGGAGATTAAAGACTTTTGGCGGTCTACCCAATCAATTTTAGCATCAGCGCAAGCGGCTAGGAAGTCTACCTTGGTGATTGGCAGCGGGTCTCGGGACAGAGCGTCTGCTACCACATTCATGGCTCCTTTCCGGTACTGGACCGAAAAATCGAACTGCTGCAGTTCTATGGCCCACATAGCTTACCGGCCGGAAGGGTTCTGCAGCGTGTGGAGCCACTTGAGGGAGTGATGGTCAGTCACGACTGAGAAATGGTACCCATCCAAATAGGGTCGCATTTTACGGATTCCCCATAGAATACCCAAACATTCCTTTTCGGTGGTGGAATATTTACGTTCCAACTCGGTCAGGGTCCGGCTCGCGTAAGAAATGACCCTTTCTAGTCCCTCAATGTTTTGGGTTAGCACAACCCCCAACCCATCTTGGCTGGCATCAGTCTGAAGGGTAAACGCAACGTTGAAGTCTGGGCATGTTAGAATGGGTGCACTGGTTTCTTTTGCCTTCAAGGTTTCAAACGCTTCCTGCTGTTCAACTCCCCATTGCCACTTGATGTTCTTTTTAAGGAGACTGGTGAGTGGAGTTGCTATAATGGAAAAGTTTGGAATAAAACGGCGGTACCACGATATTATTCCTAAAA
This sequence comes from Platycheirus albimanus, assembly GCA_916050605.2. NCBI lineage: Eukaryota > Metazoa > Arthropoda > Insecta > Diptera > Syrphidae > Platycheirus > Platycheirus albimanus. Next base: position 168,132,114 of record OU696696.1, on the reverse strand, counting down.
CCCGTCGTAGTTCCTTCACCGTCCTGGGCGCCTTCAACTCCTGTACAGCACTGACCTTGTCTGGGTCGGTATGGATGCCTTGATTGCTAACAACGTGCCCCAAATACTTAAGATCTGATTTGCAAAACTCACACTTATCAATATTGATTTTTAACTGGGCGGCGGTAAGACGATCAAACACGGTTTTAAGGTGTCGCAAATGTTCGTCGAAGGACTTGCTGATAATAATTATGTCATCCAAGTACGCAAAGGCAACATGTATTGTGTCTAACACACGTTGGAAAGTGGCAGGTGCGGAATGTTATCCACATGGCAATACGGTCCATTGAAATAATCCTCTACCCGGAACGGTGAACGCGGTGAACTGGCGGGATTCTCTGGCCAAAGGTATTTGCCAATACCCCTGCTTTAAATCAATGGTTGAAATGTGTCTGGCTTCACGCAACTTGTCTTAAATGGCCTGAATATGTGGTAGAGGATATGCGTCTTTCTCAGATCTTTCGTTAAGCTGCCTATAATCCACACAAACTCGCCATGTCCCATTCTTTTTCCTTACCAGAACAATGGGGGAACTGAAAGGGCTGTTGGAAGGCTCGATTCGCCCCGCACGTAAGAGTTCGTCAATTTCCTCGTCAATTATACGCTGCATTGCAGGATTGCGAGGGTAATACTGCTGTTTGAATGGCTCTTCATTCTTCAGACGAATAGTGTGAACGGCGGCATTACAGATGGGGTTAAGTGTATCAAATTTAGGCAGCTCGGTATTTAAAAACTCTTTAAGTCGTCGTTGTTCGGTTTCCTGTAGCTCAATACTACCAATTAGGCCAAGTTTTCCTGCTCCGGTTGATACGATCGGGTGGACCTCATTTAGCAGGGGTTCTCCTCCTATCGACATGGTAAACTTGGCTCGAACTAGGAAATCCATGCCTATAACTGCTTCTTCAGTAAGATCTTTTAGCAAAGTTACTTCCCCTGAAACTGGTTGGTTTCCTAGCAGCATGGTTACAAAATAGTGTTCGCGGGTAATAACTGGGTTTTCATTTGCCAGGCGGATCGCATATCGTTGGTAGTGAACCGGCGTCCTTAATCGGCGGAGCTTATTGCGTACAGATTGGCTAATAAAAGTTTTAATTGCCCCTGTGTCAATAAGAGCCTTTATCGCAATTCAGGATATTTCTACAGAAATAAAACATCGGGGATCTATCCAAGTATTGTTTCTTTCAGGTGCCCTTGTTTCAGGATCTGTTGGAGTCGGACTTAACAATTGGACGTCGGCTGGCGTCGGTGGAGTGGTTAACGGCAGGAGTTCAGTTCTTGTTTCAGGATTTGTTGGAGTTGGAATTAACAACTGGACGTCGGCTGGCGTGGGTGGAGCAGCTAACGGCAATAGTTCAGGGCTGGAACTATGTGACGATATCATAGCTGTTACTGACGGATGACATGGGCAGTCTTTCGATAATCGACCGTCCTCCCCACAGAAGGAACAAAAAAGTCGGAATGGCCTCCTACAATTGGCCTTGTTATGTCCTCGTTGTTTGCATTTCCAGCAATGTGTGAATCTATCGTAAGGTACGTCCGGCATGGAAAAACAGTTCGCTGGTCTATTTTCATTAGGGGGATGAGTGGGTCTCCCCTCTGGCACTGTCCAACGGCCTTGCATGGGAGTAGCTGAAGGCATACTGGGCCGGTTTGCTCTATCCTCCAGGCGAATATATTCATATTCTTCAGCTAACTCCATTAACTCGTGTAGTGTCTTGAAGTCACGACGTTTGATGTAAAACCGGTACTCGGCCCTCAAACTGTCGTAAATGCGGTCAATGTTGTCCTCAAAACTCATCCGCGGGTGTGGCTTCATCAAGTACTGGGCGGAGCGGATAAATTCCTTAGCCTTTTCGCGAGGCCCTTGCTTCTTGCGCATTATCTCATCCTCCAATTTGTGGATATGTCGGGCGGGGAGAAAGAAGCGGCGAAACGAGGCGTGGAACTGATTCCAGGTCTGAAACTCATCTTTGTTTATCCTGAACCACCCAAAGCGTTTCCACGAAAGATTTCGGGGAATGTCCAGACTAAATTATCCAATGCGATGTCGTGACATGAAGCCAGTTCTTCGATGCGTTCAAGAAACTCCAACGGGTTGCCTGCACCTTCAAACTTCAGTCCCCATTTTCGTACCGTATTCATAATTTCAGCTTTGTTGATGGTAGTCAATCGTTCTGGGCGGTGATGAGTTGATTCGGAGGGTGGTAGCAAATCTGTGGAGGACGGCCGCATACCGGCTTCAACGTGGATAGTTGGAGGCGAGATGATTTTACTGGGAGGCTTATGGACAGCCTGGTTTGATTGGGTTCCCCCCTTTTGTAAGTCCAACTGCGAATTGTTGGGGGTGGAGGTGGAAGGAGTTGTGGTTTGCAAGCACTTATGTGCCACTGTCTTCTGGTCCGAGAGATCGGACGCGGCTGGTTCGCCAAATAATCGTTCTTGTGCCAATTCCTCCATCTCAGTGCACAGGTTCAAGGTTGAAAATCGGGTTCGGGCTTCTTTGATGCTGTCGCTTAACGCTTTTCGAAGTTCCGGTAGTTTGGCATCTGTAGGTAAATTCCTGGCCTGTAACTTTTCAAACAGTTCTGTCTTTCGCAGCAAGTAGATCCAATTGAGATTAAAAGCCGGGTCAGGCTCTTGAACGCCCAGGTGTTGATAACCGGTGGGCATTTTGTTTTGTCTGGTAATCTGGTAGTCAGGAAAAATGGAAATCGTTGACTGGTTCTGGTATTTGGTTTTCTTTATCGGTATACGGTGGGTCTGGTTATCGGTTTCTTGCAAAAAGTAAACGGTATTCAGAAACTAATAATATTCGGGTGTCAACGGTGATTTCTCGGGTTCAGGTAGTTCTTACTTGACTGGACGGATGTAACCTCTATTGAGGTCCCTGCTCGGGCGCCATTGTAAGAGTGTCCTTTTTTATCTATAGCTGAGGTAGTTCAGCGGATCCAGGGTCAGCCCAAGAAAAGACTGTAAAACTCCGGATTGGAATATTAAATGTTTTATTTATTATTTAAATTTCAATAGAGTAATTTCATAAATGTTACAAGTTGAAAAAGCAAGTGTTACATTATATAATTGCAATAGCATAAGGGTGGACAGTATTTTATATGTGCTCAACTCTAACGTTATATAATTCAAATGGTATAATAGGTTTTACACTGCTGTCTTATATGCTTAAAATAACGTTATATAATTCAAAGTATATATTTGTTTATATGCTTAAAATATTATCAAACGTAACCAATGTACGGCAATATCAAATGTAACCAATGTACGGCAATATCAAACGTAACCAATGTACGGCAGTATCAAACGTAACCAATGTACGGCAATATCAAACGTAACCAATTTACGGCAGTATCAAACGTAACCAATGTATGGCAATATCAAACGGAACCAATGTCCGGCATTATCAAACGTAACCAATGTACGGCAGTATCAAACTTAACCAATGTACGGCAATATCAAACGGAACCAATGTCCGGCAATATCAAACGGAACCAATGTCCGGCATTATCAAACGTAACCAATGTACGGCAGTATCAAACGTAACCAATGTACGGCAATATCAAACGGAACCAATGTCCAGCAATATCAAACGGAACCAATGTCCGGCAGTTTCAAACGTAACCAATATACGGCAGTATCAAACGGAACCAATGTCCGGCATTATCAAACGTAACCAATGGACGGCAATATCAAACGGAACCAATGTCCGGCATTATCAACGTAACCAATGTACGGCAATATCAAACGGAACCAATGCCCGGCAGTATCAAACGTAACCAATGTACGGCAATATCAAACGTACTAAGTACGGCTTTAGTTAGGGACGAGATAGACCTCGACTTCATGAAAGTGATAGATAACTAATACTACGGTAAGGTAACGGTACGGAAACAGTAAAGAAACGGGCAGGACGGAAATATTTGCTGTGCTCTTATGAGTATCAGCGACAAAAATTAGGAATCTCTCGGTACACCACGTACCCCTGGTTTTCCGGTAGTGGAGAATTGTCTTTTGGCTCTTAGAAGTATTCCTACAATGTAACCATAGATAATTTCTTGAATTTTAGTGTGTCCAACCAACCTCTTATATCAAATATATTGACACGAACATACTGTGAATTGTAATGACAAAAATCACTTTCCTATGTAAAACTGGTTTTGCTGTGTAACGAATACACTTTTTGCAGTGTGATCATATGGCTGCGGTTTTCTATTTGAAAAAAGGGCGGTTAAAGTTCAAATAAGTGGAAATAGCATGATGGCTGCGATCTAAATAATTTTACATAACCGGTTGTTAAATAATTGAATGAACGAGTGGTTGGTGGTTGAGGTAGTAAAAAAAAAGGTGACTTCGTCACAAACCAGACTCTGTTTGTTTTAATGGCAAGAGTAAAACAAACGTCTTAGTATCGATACAAAAAGAAGGCCTCCCTACCGACCCTTCTTTACTTATCAATATCTATACCAGTTTTCATGAGGGTTATATCTCTCCTTCTACAGTCTCGAATGACCTTGCTACGTATGCTTCATTTGTAAACTCTAAACTTTCTCCCTTCACAAGTTTCAACCACAGGCCTCGTCTTTAATGCAATCCTTAATTCTTCATCTATCGGCGATACCCCAACTACAATATCTCTCTATTACCAAAACGTTAGAGGGCTCCGTTCCAAAACCTCTTCTATGTTTCTTAACTCCCAAAAACTGCCATTTGATATTTTTGCAGTTACAGAAACGAACCTTTGTCCCAGCAGTCTTAATAGCGAGCTATTCACATCTGATTTTATCGTCTTTCGTGCTGATGGTCAGATCATAGATAATGCTCCTTGTGGGCGTGGAGTTCTCTTGGCTGTTCACACTCGTCTGAATGCAACCCTTGTCGAAGTCTCTAAATCGCCACTCTTTGAATTCGTGTGCATTAAGGTTTCTGCATACAATCGGTTTTTTTAACATTATCTGCTGTTATATTCGCCCAGCGCAGCCCACTCTTGCGTATGAACTAATAGTTGAGTCATTTGATTCACTTTTTGATTCTGCGGAATCCAGTGATGATTTTATCATCGTCGGTGATTTCAATTTGCCTGACCTTGTTTGGATTCCATCAGAGGATGAATTACACTTTGTTTACTGCAATACTACTTCTGATAAAGAATCTCTTTTCACAGATCGATTATTCGAAAATGGCCTATTTCAAATAAGCGGGATCTCTAATAACTTGGAGAGGCAGCTTGACCGAAAGTTTCTCCTTCTCTCCACCCTTGACCGATATCATCTTCCTCTATCTCTTTGTCGGGTATTTATACTTCCGAACAACAATCAATCAGGGGAATTTTCTTCAAGTCTAAAAGTCCAGAGAAGATGGTCTACAATAATAATGCACAACACAAAAGATTGAATTTACGTATGATTACTGTTTATTTCTATTTAATATAATTAAGTTCCACGAACGCGACCACGTCGGCTAACTGAGGATAAAAAACGCTGATGACCACGTCGGTTGAGTGTCGGAAAAAGACTGAAGACCTTTTCTCCACGAGAAGACTACGACCAAGTCCCAGGCAGCGTCGTGTCCATTCCAAGAAGTGCGCCTCGGCTGTGAAGTGCTGTCTCAGCATCGTCCCACGATCTCAAGTCCCATAGATGGAACGAATCCAATAGCTGGTACCAGGCCCAGGCCTAAGACATCCATTGGAACACCAGAAATATCGCACCAACTCCAGCGATAGCCATTAAAATCCGTTGAGGGCTCATTTTCACTCTCCGTTTGAATGATAAGGTGGTCGCCTTCGATGCAGTATTTATCCATCATAAATACAGACAATCGAACAATCCATTGGCGACGCGAGGTATCAAATATCCGTTCCGTACTCCAGGCCATTGCATGAGTGGGCGACGAGACAGTTCAGTCATACCCATTATATCCCAATATACTTTGTAGCAGCCAGTGTGTATCTCTTATCTGGCTGCTAGCTAATATCCATGCCTGGCTATCGCTACCGTAGAAAAGTATCTGGTGGAGTGTGTCATTGAACGTTGATAATGTAATTCTATGGCGCATAATGGGAGTATATGCGGCGCATAGAATTTGGTGTGGTGATTGTGGTGGGCGGGAGGCAAGAAGAAGATCCAAACAAATAGCAACCGTATTCATGGTGCTAATAAGTAGAATGGAATGTGATGTGTTGTCTGTCGCCGTTGCCGTACCCAATGTGCGACGTCAGCGACGGGCGTTGGGTCTTCTTGCCGTTGAATTCCAAGGTCCCATTTCTAGGTCAATGGGATATTGACCGAACATCCTGCCCGGTTGAACCCTTGGGTTCAAAGAAATGTTGTGGTGAAACTGAGGTAGAATTACGACTTCGAAAAGCGATGCTTTAAACTGGGGTAGACGTACGACTTCGAAAAGCGATGCTTTAAATTGCGTTTTTTGGCACAGCATAATAGATGGGCAGAAGAGATCTGCTGCCTCATAATGTGATTAGTGTTGTAAAATGTTGGTATTACAATCGGTTAAGTGTCCACTAGTCGGCACAACTTCTGTACCGGTCGCCGACACTCCCCTTGGGGAGTGCGAATCGTTGCATTGCGGGCCAGTCCATCACTGCCCGGGTGAACAGCAATCACCCGTCCAAGTCGCCAATGAGTTGGAGGGAGGTTTTCGTGACGAATGACGACGATGTCGCCCATTTGTAGATCAGCCTCGCGCTTTTCCCACTTGCTGCGGGTCTGAAGTGTCACCAGGTACTCATCACTCCAACGTTTCCAGAAATCTTGATGCACCTTCCTCAACCACTGGTACTGCTTGAGTCGGTTCAGTGGTACGTCGCCCACTTCGGGCTCAGGAACCGCAATAAGAGGACTACCAATTAAAAAGTCCCCTGGCGTCAGGGCTAGCTTGTCCTCAGGATCATCATGTAGTGGAACTACAGGACGTGAATTGAGGCACGCCTCGATGCGTGCTGCCAAGGTATGGAGTTGATGGTACCACAAGGATTGGGACCCCACCAGTCGAATCAAATGGTGCTTGGCGGATTTGACTGCAGCTTCCCATAAGCCACCTTGATGGGGAGCTCCAGGTGTGATAAAGTGCCATGTTGTTCCTCCATTTGCCATTGCCTGCTGATTATAGTGGCACGTAAAGGCCGCCAAGTCTTCCTTCAAGTGCCGGTTGGCACCAACAAAGGCCGTCCCGTTATCGCTGTTTAAGTCTGGGCAGGGTCCACGCCTGCTTGTGAATCGCGTAAAAGCGTCTAGAAAGGCCTGCGAGGAGAGGTCTTCAATAACTTCCAAGTGCACAGCCTTTGTGGCCATGCATACGAAGACTGCTAGGTAAGCCTTCATGGTAGTGCGTGACCGCTTCGTTCCTACCCGTAAGATGAACGGGCCACAGTAGTCCACTCCAGAAGCCAGGAAGGGGCGGTCGGCCTTTACCCTGTGTTTAGGTAAAGGAGCCATCTGTTGACGTATCAGTGTCCCACGTTGGCGTCGACAGGTGACGCATTTGTGTAGCACAGTCCGTACTACTTGACGACCATGTAGAATCCAGTACTTCTGCCGAAGGGTCTGGAGCATGAGCTGCACTCCACCATGCAATGTGACCCTGTGTGTGTGGGTTATCAGCAACCAAACCAAACTTCCAGTTTTCGGTAGGACGATCGGGAAACGTTGCTCATCCGGTAGCGTAGAGTGTGTTAGTCGGCCTCCGACTCGCAAGATGCCCTTGGTATCCAAATAGGGATTCAGTGACAGCAATGGACTATTGCTTGACAGTGGGCCACGGTTCCGCAACTGCTGAACTTCCTGGGGGAACGTGGCTTCTTGTTCCAAGAGGATTAGCCGTTCCAAGGCATGGTCAATCTCATCAGCTCCAACCACTGGCTTTCTGAGGAGGTGGCGGTGCCCTTTCCACCATCTTAACATATAGGCGACTGTACGCAGAAGTCGTCCCAAGGTGCTGAAGCGCTCCGTCAATGGAATAAGGAGGCCGTCGCGTCGGCGAGTCATCACCATGCTAGTAGTGGACACCACGCCCGTGAAGACGGACGTCTTGAGTTCTTCAGCTACTTTCACCAGATCGTCTGCTTGGAGCTGCCCGGCTGGGCGGATCGGCAAGGGTCCAGTAGTCAGCCAAGTAGGACCTTGCCACCATAGAGAGTGTCGAAGTAGCTCGGCAGCGCCGAGACCTCTGCTGGCACAATCAGCTGGATTCTGAGCGGAGCGGACATGAAACCACCGCTCGGGGGAAGTCACCTCCTGGATGTGGCGTACTCGATTTGCTGCATAAGGTTTTAAGTTGGAAGGCTCCTTCCGTATCCAACACAAGACAATGCTGGAGTCTGACCAGAGATAGTACGGCGCCTTCTGTAGTCCAGCATGGCGTATGTTCTCAAAGGTAGCCGCCAAGAGGTGGGCGGCACAGAGCTCCAGTCGAGGAATGGTAGCGCCTTTGAGGGGGGCTACCTTGGTCCGGGCTGTCAGTAACGAGACTTGGACCCTGTCGTCTGGATATGTTGTCTTCAGATAGATGACAGCTGCATACGCACGTGAACTGGCATCGCAGAAGCCATGGATTGTAGTTGTTTGGTTGCTCTGCATTCCGAGCCATCGAGGAATGCGGACGTGGTTGAGGGACGAGAGCCCGTCCCGGAAGGAAGACCATGTAGCTTCTAAGTCTGGAGAAAGCGCGGCATCCCACGTAATGCCGGCTGTCCAAAGAGTTTGGATGAACATCTTGCCGATGATGACCACAGGTGCGAGTAGACCAGTTGGGTCGAATAACTGAGCAACCTCGCTCAGTACACGTCGTTTGGTAGGAGGGTGTCCTGGTGATGCTATTTCCACAGCAAAGAAGAGCTCGTCTGTGGTCGGATCCCAACGTAGTCCAAGAACAGTTGCCGTTGGGCACTCGATGACGAGCTCTGTGGAAAAAGAAGGAGAAACATCATTAGACAAAAAAGATATTACCTCTGCGCAGTTTGAGTTCCATTTGCGCAGCTGAAAGTGCCCAGCCTTGAGCACCAGATTGATGTCGAGAGCCAAGTTAGTCGCTTCGGTGGAGCTGTTGCAACTGGTGAGTAAGTCGTCTACATAAAAGGCGTTGTCGATCGTCTCTTTGGCCACCCTTGCACGGGTGGGGTCCCAAATGACCGTATGGTTGTCTTGTGCGCACTGCACCATCGATCGCACAGAAGTGTATGGGCTGGATGCCATACCGTAGGTTACGGTGGTCAGTCGGAAGACCACCAGTTCATCTGAGGGTGATTCTCGCCAGAGAATCCGTTGAAAGTTCCGATGTTCCGGGGCTACCAAAACTTGCCGGAACATCTTCTCCACATCTGCTGTCAGCGCAACCAGATAGCGCCGGAATCGCAAGATCACGTTGACCAGTGAGTTTTGGATTGTTGGACCGACCAACTGAGTGTCATTGAGTGAGACACCCGTTGTCGTCTTCGCCGAAGCGTTGAACACCACACGGAACTTGCCAGTGACTGCGTGGTGCGGGATGTAATAGCATCTGGGGTGGTCGCCATGTTGACCAACCCGTTCCATATGTCCAAGCTCTTCATACTCCCGCATGAATGTAAGTACTTCTCACGAATGTCAGGGTTGCTCTGAAGTCGGCGTTCTAGGCTGTAGAACTGCCGGAGAGCGGAACGGTAGGAGTCCCCCAGCCTGGGGGCGTCTTGTCGGAAGGGTATCTGCACCATGTATCGCCCTTCTCGCGTGCGAGTGTGGGTTGCCAGGTAGTGCCGGCTACACTCGTCTTCTCTGGTTTCGTCTATGGGAACTTCTTCCAGCTTCCAAAAGTTCTTGACCAGCTCTTCCAAGTTGTGTTCTACTGGTTGGTCAGTAGTAATCTGGCTATGCAGGGATTGCAGTTTGTGTCCAGCCTGTTCCAAGGCGGCTGGACCGAAGACTACCCAGCCCAAGCGGGTTCGCTGAGCATGAGGTTCATCAGGTCGTCCATGAATGACCTCTCCTTGAACGAGTAGACCCCAGACATCTGCGCCCAAGAGGATGTCGATACTGCCCGGGGTACCAAGATGCTTATCTGCTAGAGGTAGACCGGATAAGTGTGTCCACCTGGACACGTCCACGTGATCTGTAGGAAGCATAGATGTAATGGTCTGTATGACCAAAACTTTGACGGTGATCGTGAAGGGAGATCGGGTGGACCGAAGTGACAGCGTCACTTGGCCTTGAGCCATTGAGTGCTTGGAAGCGCCTATGCCATGTACGGCGACTTCCATTCGGGTTCTACAAAGATGAAGCTTGGTTGCCAAATCATTAGTAATAAAACTTACCTGCGATCCAGGATCGCAGAGAGCTCGAACAAGCTGGGGGTCCGAGGATGCTCCGACTGCGTAGACTAAGGCTGTGGCTAGCAGTACAGTAGCGCTGGTATGGCCGAGTCACTGCTCAGCCTCAAAGGCATCTGGAGGTCCATGGTTCCTGTCCTGATAGAAGGCCCAGTTCGATGGTCCTGCTGTTGGCTGCTTATCTCCGGAAGGCCTTCTCTGAGGTTGTGGAGGAGGTCCTTGGCTACGGCAGAGTAGCGTATGGTGTCGCCGTCCACAATGGCGACACAAAACTGACGACGGGCACTGAGGAGCACTATGCCCCGGCTTCAGGCAATTGAAACAGGCATCTTTGGTTGGGGCCAGGTTAAGACGCTCGTAGTAGTCCATGGTCCCAAACTTCTTGCATTGAGTAATGCGATGTGCACTTTGACAGCACAGGCACTTGCTATCATCGGCTGCTACCACATGAGCGCGAGCAATCGGTTGTGTACGATGAAGACCATGTCCAGTTGTCTCCTTGCGATGAGTTAAGGAAGGCACTTTGATCTGTGACTCCAAACTGTAGGCTCTCTGCGTCAAATACTGCAGCAAACTAGTCAGCGTTGGGATCTCCTTCGATGGGTTGAACATTCGCCATCCTTGTTCGGTAGCCCTTGGGAGCCTCGATACGATGATAGGTACTATCACCGCGTCCCACGAGGCCACGGGTAATTTCATGACCCGCAGTGGTCGCACTGACTCCTGTACGGCATCCACGATCCGTAGCAATGCCTTGGAGGTCTCGTCTGCCTCTTGCCGAAGATTCAAGAGCCGAGAGACATGCGTCTCGGCTAACTGTCGGGGGTTATCAAACCGCTCCTTCAGCTCCTTCCACAGCTCCTCGTATCCACCATCGTAGCAGGTCCCTACCATCCCGACGTGGACTGGCAGGACTGCACTCCTTAGCTTCTGGAGTTTGTAGTAGTCCGGCAAATCGGCATTGTTGTGAACCAAGTTTTCAAAGATCTCCTTAAAGGCGATCCAGTTTTGCAACCTCCCATCGAAGCTAGGGATTTGCACTGGATCCAACTTCAGATCCACGCGTGATGACAACACATTTTGCGGTGGTGGTTGGCTTCCCACAGGCGCAATTGGAGTGCTCTGGCTCTGCGGTCTGATCGGCGCTGATCCCGCCGGTACATCGGGTAACGTGGGAGTGATTGGTTCTGGGTGTGCACCAGTTGCACACACCTGGCGTAACCGTCTGGCCAAAGCGACTTGAGCCGCGTTGTATTGGCTCTCCACCGTCTCCAATAGCTCGTCGTTGGCCTTCACTCCATCCGACGTCACGTCCTCCATGAGATTGTTGTGAGCGTCGATGAAACGCTCAAAATGTCCTAGGAGCGCACGCTGCTCCTGCAGGATCTGGGCTTCGTCCCATTCCCCCATGTCGACCGTGGTGAGTCGGTCGTGCAACCGCTTGATGGCGGTGCAAGATGCGGATCTTCGATTAAGGTCTGCCATTTTAATCACTGTCACTATTTTAAAAAGTTTAATAGCACGCCAAGTGCAACAAATAAAGCTCCAAGAGCAGAAAGCGCGACACAAACCACGAACACAAATGCTGGACAGAAATGTCCACAAAAACACATTCACTTCTTATTTGTTCAATCCTCACAGGAGGCACCAAAATGTCGGGTATTTATACTTCCGAACAACAATCAATCAGGGGAATTTTCTTCAAGTCTAAAAGTCCAGAGAAGATGGTCTACAATAATAATGCACAACACAAAAGATTGAATTTACGTATGATTACTGTTTATTTCTATTTAATATAATTAAGTTCCACGAACGCGACCACGTCGGCTAACTGAGGATAATAAACGCTGATGACCACGTCGGTTGAGTGTCGGAAAAAGACTGAAGACCTTTTCTCCACGAGAAGACTACGACCAAGTCCCAGGCAGCGTCGTGTCCATTCCAAGAAGTGCGCCTCGGCTGTGAAGTGCTGTCTCAGCATCGTCCCACGATCACAAGTCCCATAGATGGAACGAATCCAATAGCTGGTACCAGGCCCAGGCCTTAGACATCCATTGGAACACCAGAAATATCGCACCAACTCCAGCGATAGCCATTAAAATCCGTTGAGGGCTCATTTTCACTCTCCGTTTGAATGATAAGGTGGTCGCCTTCGATGCAGTATTTATCCATCATAAATACAGACAATCGAACAATCCATTGGCGACGCGAGGTATCAAATATCCGTTCCGTACTCCAGGCCATTGCATGAGTGGGCGACGAGACAGTTCAGTCATACCCATTATATCCCAATATACTTTGTAGCAGCCAGTGTGTATCTCTTATCTGGCTGCTAGCTAATATCCATGCCTGGCTATCGCTACCGTAGAAAAGTATCTGGTGGAGTGTGTCATTGAACGTTGATAATGTAATTCTATGGCGCATAATGGGAGTATATGCGGCGCATAGAATTTGGTGTGGTGATTGTGGTGGGCGGGAGGCAAGAAGAAGATCCAAACAAATAGCAACCGTATTCATGGTGCTAATAAGTAGAATGGAATGTGATGTGTTGTCTGTCGCCGTTGCCGTACCCAATGTGCGACGTCAGCGACGGGCGTTGGGTCTTCTTGCCGTTGAATTCCAAGGTCCCATTTCTAGGTCAATGGGATATTGACCGAACACTCTTCTTTTCACTGTCGATCAAGGTATATCCACCATTGTACCGGAAGTCTCATTTCATTTAAATTTTCGTAAAGCCAACTTCAACCAACTCGAGATCCTTTTAAACAATATTGATTTCAGTTTATTTTTGACCCCTAACGCCCCCATTGACATTGCCCTGACATTTTTTTACACAGCTATCTTTGAGTGCTTGCTCCTGTGTGTCCCTTACGTACCCCAAAAGAATTGTTTATTATCACCCCCCTGGTACACCAAGGAGTTGCGAGCTCTTCGTAATTTAAGGAATAAGTTATGGAAAACCTATTTAAAATCCCGAATATTTTCAGATTTTTTAAAGTTCGAACAAGCTTCTTCCAATTTTTCTCTCCTCTGCGATTCACTTTACAATGCATATTTTGATAAAATGCAGTCTTGCCTCATCTCTGAACCGAAGCGGTTCTATCAATTTATTAATTCAAAAAGAAAATCCGATGGTCTACCCTCTTCCTTCAGTTTTAATAATACCTCATCTGCTGATCCTGAAGTAATTGTCAAATTTTTTGCAAATTTTCTTAGTCAGTCTTATAGCGATGCTGTTAATAATCCTGATTTTGAATATTTTAAGTACTTGTCAAGCAGTTCGCAAACTTCACTAGTTTCTCTTGATTTTTCTCTTTCATCGGTCAGTGAAAAATTAAGCTTACTCAAAGATGACTTCTCTCCTGGTCCTGATGGTCTCCCAGCCATTTTTCTCAAAAAATGCTCTTTGAAAGCATCATCTACGACTCACTTTGTTTCCATTGTAAGTCATTAGTTTCTCCACTTCAACATGGTTTTATTAAGGGTAGATCCACCACGACGAATCTTACTCAATTTGTTTCAACGACCCTCCGTGACCTGGAAAAAGGTTACGATCTTGATGTTATCACTACTGATTTCAGCAAAGCATTCGATAAGATCTCTCACCAAATTATTTACATTAAATTAAAAGCCTTCGGGTTCCCTCCAATATTCATCCAATGGATGAGATCCTACTTGGAAAACCGCCAATAAAGTGTTGACTTCAGATCTTCTGTGTCCAATCCCATCCACGCCACCTAAGGTGTTCCTCAGGGTAGTCATCTCGGGCCACTTTAATTTATCCTTACCATTAACGATGTTGAAAATATTATTATCTTACATGGTGCACTAAAAATGTTCTCGAACTCAATGTCTCTAAATGTCAACATATGACTTTTTCTCGTAAATGCCTGCCTTTACCATCTCGTACTTATCATTTCTGCAATGTTCCGGTTCCCTAAGTTTCCTCCATTCGCGATTTCGGCATTTTATGTGATAAAGAGCTCAACTTTCGTTCTCACATAAATTATATTATTGCAAAAGCTAACTCTTCCCTTGGTTTCATAAAGCGCTGGTCTAAAGAATTTTCAAACCCATACGTAACAAAGTCCCTCTTCACCACATATGTTAGACCTATTTTTGAGTATGCCAGTCAAGTTTGGTCTCCTTATTATTCCACCCATTCACTTAGAAATGAAGCTGTACAACGTAGGTTCCTCCGTTTCGCTTTACGAAACCTCCCTTGGTCCGACCCTCATTTCCTTCCCCCCTACGAACATCGTTTACAACTGATCGACCTTAACACGCTTGCGAAACGTCGTACTGTTGCAGACATACTTTTCGTCCACCAAATTATCACCGGTGCCCTCGATTCTCCTCCTCTTCTTGAATTAATTTTCGTCAATACTAATCCGCGTAACCTAAGATCTATCCCCTTCTTTTGCCTTCCTACTCACCGTACCAATTATGCCCACTTCAACCCAATTACTAGAATGTTACGCTCAGCCAACAGTGCACAACATCTCCTTGATTTCAATCCTAGTCTCTCCTCCCTTAGAAGAAACCTTTATTCTAATCTTCCTTAACCCCCCTACTATTTAGTTTTAAGATAGAATAATAAGTTCACTTCATGTTAGAGTTTAAGTTATCCAAATATTGTTACTATTATACATGAGCTTGAATTAAACAAATAAATAAATAATAAATGCGCATTGATGTTCTTAAGGCTTCTCTTTTTGTTGGACAGATTTGTCCTGTCAAAATACCCGGTTTAAGCTTAGGGTATTTAAATAGGAAAGAAAAATTATCAGTTTCTTTCGACCACCACATTCCCAATATTTTGTCACAATTACTTGGCATATTTTCTCCAGTAATATTTTTTGCAGAGTGTTCATTTATTTCAGCATTGAGAGCCCGTAAGACTTTTTGTGAATTTGATATGAAGTTATGAATCTCAAAGCAAGCTCTTGAGTGAATATTTTTACAGCTCTTGCTAAACCAACCGGAACCGCTTCATCTTCATAGTCGATACTGTCGAGCTAGTCGTCAACATAATGATTCTCAATTATAGCTTTTGCAGCTCTGGGATAAAAAAACTCATTTGCATTTTTATTTTTAACAAACTGAGCACAATAACGTGAACACGTTGCTCCAAATATCATTACTCTCATAACGTATTCGTCAATTTGCTTTGTGACAGGGTCTCTCCACAAAAACCTTTGAGCATTTTGGTCCCTCTCTTCTTTCGGAATTTGGTGAAACATCTCTCTTATATCGGCACATATCGCAATTTTTCTCTCTCTCTAAATCGATATAGAACAGAAGGTAGTGACGGGAGAGTGTCGGGCCCACTCAGTAGGACGGAGTTCAATAAAACGCCATCAACCTGTGCTGCAGCATCCCATACCATACAAACTTTGTTAGGTTTATTAGGGTTTACAACTGGGAAGATTGGTAAGTACCATGTTCGTGTTGTTTTTTCGTCGCATTCTTTCTTACGGAGTTTTCTTGTATACCCATTTTCTAGGTATTTATCGATTTCTTGCTGGAGCTTGACGGCTAGCGTAGGCTCTTTGGACATTTTAGACTCCAAGCACTTTAAACGACGTTCGGCCATACGACGACTATCGGGCAGAATATCTGTATCATTTCGCCACAGCAGTGGGGCTGTAAAACGGTTTCCCTCGTGATAGCATTTCGTTTCCATAATTTGTTTTGCTTTCATGTCATCCGTTGAGAGCAATTTTTTTATAGATTTTGAATCAAAGTTCTATATCATAAAATGTTTTTTAACGAGTTGATGAAGTTCCTTATCTAAGTGCGTTTGGCATTCACAAATGTGAAAATTATAATGTTATTGTTCTGACAAATGTTCGTCGCATATACCATGAACTACCCACCCCAGTCTTGTCTTAGTAACGACCGGTTCGTTTGTCTTACCTTCCCGAGTGCGCAAGGAAACTGCTAGATTCCAGTGATGAAGACCGATTAAAATGCAAGGCTTTGCATCCAGATAGGACGGTATGTGAACACACTTAAGGTGGCGATAATTTTCCTTCATCTTCTCCGCGTCAATTGATTGTGAAGGTAAGTTAAATGCCTTTACTGTACGCACGTTCGAAAGTTCATACTTGTTTTTTATTCCAGAGCCAGAGATTTTCATACCAACTTTTAGTGATCCTTCTTCCATGCGATGAGTGCCCGACGTCCATTTCAAACACAATTGTTCAGCTTTATCAAGGCCATGAATCGAGGCTTGTTCTTCATCCATGAGGGTTATGGATGAACCATCATCAAGGAAGGCGAAGGTTTCAGTACGTGCTGGGCTACTATATAGTGTTACTGGAACAATTCTAAATATTGTTAACCGATTTTCTGGTTTGTAAATGTGGCAATTAAATTGGGTTTGGTTTGCGCTATTTTGTTCTATGTTATTGTTATTGGTGTTGATGTTGAATGGAACCGTCTGAGTACTATCGAAATTATGCAATAGAATGTGATGCTTGAATACGCATCCGTTTTGTCCGCATATTTTTGTTGAAGTGCAACGGCTCTTACCGTGAGGCCATAGCCATGTTCGGCAAAGATGTAATTCATTCACAACAGACCATTTATTTTTAAAGTCATTGATATAAAACTTGAGCAGTTTTTGATTGCAGTGCAGTTACCCTTACAGATTTTGCATTTTTGGAATGGCTTGTTTCGTAATTCTATTTCTTGGTGCGTGTTAAAATAGATTTTTGCATTATGAGAACGTTTCTCAGATTTTTTTCTATGTATTGATATGAGGCTGCTCCTGAAACTTTAACTGCTGCGTTGGCTATTGAACTCAAACATGAGCAGAATATTGATAGGTTAACAACATCTAAGGCTTGTTTGTGTATACCCCAGTTGAGTCTTATTGCCGCGGGAAGTTTCTCAGTCAATTCTTGTAGTAAACAAGGGTTTGCAAGACTGCAAGAGAAAACGTCACTAGTATGTCGAGCCTATCATCTCTCGGGGCAGGCTTATTACGAATTTTAGCTAGAAGTGAATTAATTATGACATCGGGTCTTCCATACAGCATCCGGAGAGTGGATATTATTGATGGAACGTTTTCGGGATACAAAAGTCTGAAGCGAACTGATTCTACTGCCTTATCTTTCAAGCTACGTTGAAGCCGCATGATGTTTTCGTCATTTGTGTAGCCACACGAACGTGTTGAGTTCTCGAGACAACTGATAAAAAGTCCCCAATCTTCTGGATTGCCATTGAAGCTAGGTAGCTCTTAAGACATAGTATGTCTTGCTGCAAATTGAAGGGAATTTATTTTCGGCACATCGGACATGTTATTAGGCATATTACCAACTTCATTAGAGCATATGAGCGGTTGGGCTTGATAAGTTGCGTCTTGTGATGTCTTTTGAATAATAGGTTGCTCAGTTATTTGCTGAAGAGTTTGGGAAGTATTAGTAGTAATGGTTATGCGGGTTTCAGCGCAGTTTTCAGACACCGAAATTTTTTTTGATAAATTGCCAATACTATGAAAATAATATCTGATAAACAACCAAAAAAATATAATTACCATATACTTAAAAAAGTTACGGTAAAATACAGAATATGCCTGACAGTTTTATGTATCCAATAAAAACTGAAAATAATATTGGATAAAATACAGAATATTCCTACTGTTTTTAATATCCAACAAAAATTGAAAAAACTCTAACAATATTGTAAGATTTTATAAAGTTTAATACTTTTTTAAAAGGTTTAAAACTTTTTTCATTTTCTTTATAAAAATTAATTTTAATAAATACAAACATAAATAAATAAATTAATAAAATATGGAGAAGCCTAAACCCTTTAAGCTTATAAAATTTACTAAAAAACAAAATGTTAAAAATATTTTAAATAAAATAATTATAGACACCATGAGTGAAGAGGCATATGAAGAAATTGATGATTTTATTGCCGATCTTGAATGTTCTAAAGATTTAAAGGAAATAACTAATCGAAATATTGATATAAATAATTTTAAAGATGAATTAAAACCTTATGTTAATGATGAAATTTTTTTAGATCTTTTAACTGATTCGTTAGGTAAAATATGTAATTATTGTACAATTGTAAATTCAAGTTTTAAATTTACTTTAGATAAGTACATAGAATCACAGAACAAATAATTAAAATAATTAAAATTCAGTTTTTTGTAATTCATATTTATAAAATTTCCCTAAAATTGATTCATTATTCAAATCTTTTATTGAATAAGTAATAGGATGAGTTAAATGAATTTCACTTATTATAAAAATTTCATGAGTCCAATTATTTTTGTATTTATTTTCAAACATTTTCTTATAACAATATATTCTAACTCTATCTCCTATTTTAAATATTTGTTTTTCTTTAGATTCTATGACAGAAAACATTTTATTTAAAATTTCTTTTTCATTATCTTTATTTACTTCACATGGTCGCATTCCAATAGTTCTATGAAAATTTTTATAATTATATTCATGTAAAATTTTATCAATTACATCAATCCATTTAGTATTTTGTTGAACTTCAAAATGAATTTTTAATTTTTCATTAATTGTTCTATTAAATCTTTCTACTATTGAAGATTTTTTTTGTTTGATACATTTTTATATCATATTTATTCAATACTTTAGAAAAATTTGAATTTAAAAATTCTTTTCCAGAATCAGTATGAAGTAATTTTGGTGGATTTGGTGCTTCTTTAATAATTTGAGAAAATGCATTTGCGACACATTCACCATCTTTCTTTTTTAATGGTTTTATCCATGCAAATTTCGAAAACGTATCAATAACGTTTAACATATATTTATAGCCCTTATTGATTTTCGTATCTACAGTTGTCATTATAAGTAAATCAGCTGCCCATAATTCATTTATTCCTTTAGTAACTATTTTTCTGCGTTCAAAATTTTTTCTAACTGGTTTATGTAATTCTTTTGCTATTTCTAAATCTTTATCCATTTTAAAAATATTTAAATTTATTTATAAATAAATGACGAATAATAAAATTTCAGATACAGATTTAAAAGCATATCTTAAATCTGCAATAGAATTGAAAAATAAATTCAAGGAACAAAATCTTAACAGAGTAATAAAACATTATCAGATAAAAGAAGATTTTCAATCAATTATATCACCATTAAATAAATCTGCTGTAAATAACCAAAATTTAAATGAAGGTTTAAAAAACTTGAAAATTAGCATAAATGAGGCATTACCATCAGCAAATAATTATTTGAGAGCTATTAAAGAAAAACAAGATGAACAAAGTGATCAAGTAAAAAAACTACGAAATGAATTTTCAAAATTATTGCCAATAGAAAAACCAGAAATTGTTTTATCTAGCCCACCAAGTTTCGAAAGTAAAGAATATTATTCTCCATCAGCTACTACACCAAGTTTATTACCATCATCTAGTACACCTATTTCAAAGAAAGGTATTGATTTTGATGATCCTTCAATTACTCCAATACAATTTGTTGAAAAAGGAATTGGAAATATGGCCGCAAAATATTTAACTTTGAATTCTTCCAAAGCAAAAATTTGCGATAATAATTATGGAATAAGAACTGAAAATGGAGTGGATCTTTGGATTGGAGATTCAGAAATAAAAATAAATAAAAATGATATTATTCTCAAAGGTAAAACATATATTGGAACTGAAGGTTTATGGGAATTATTAACATTAAAAGAACCAAATCAAAAATTAATAACAAAAGAAGATTTAGAGAATTATGAAAAAATTATTTTAATAACATATGCATATGCACGTAATAATGATAAATCTTCAAAGTATATTAAATCAAATGTTGGATTTAAATATATGAATTATATAAAACCTACATTAGAAAAAAATAAAATTTTCAAAAAAGAAAAAACTGGATCAGGAATAGAACAAAATTTTAAAATGTATACAAAATTACCAGTGGAATATGTTTACTGGAATGATATTAATGAACTAAAAGAGCGATTATTATTACTTATTGGTGAAAATAAAGCAGGTAATGATAGCCCTGAAATACATAATGAAATTATGAATATAATTGAAGAATTACAAGAAGAAAATATTATATAATTTTTTTTTTACTAAATGGGGATTGATAAATTTGGAAGAAAAAATAATCAATCCAATAATTCTAATACTTCTTCATTGAATAATAAAATAAAAACATTAGAAAATGAATTTTCAAATCTAAAAACATATTTGGAGAATTTAAAAATTAATATTAATAAAGATATTGAAATTTTAAAAATAGATATTAATAAAGATATCAAAAAAGATATTAATAAAGATATTCGGAATTTAAAAACAGATATTAATAAAGATATTGAAATCTTAAAAATTGATATTAATAAAGAAATTAAAAATTTAAAAACACATTTGGAAAATTTAATAATTAATGTGAATATAGATATTAACAAAGATATTAAAAATTTAAAAATAGATATTGAAAATTTAAAAATGGATTTTAATAAATCTAAAGAGAGTGATATTATTGAATTAATAGAACATTTAAAAATAAATAAAAAGATTTAAGAATTATAATATTTTCTTCATTATAAATATATTTTCTAATAAACAAAAAAAATGTTTAATGCTTTTTTTAAATTACCTACTTATTTAGTTTTTAGTTATGATCTAGGCTAAGTTATTTTATAATGACCATGTGCTAATTTTAAAATATTATTATTTTCATCCCTATACAAATAAAATTTATCATCATATGGTGATAAACCAATTTTTTCTTCTTGTGTAGTATATAACTGCATATCAATAGATCTTATACCATAAATAGTTTCCTTTTTAATTTCCAAATTGATCAAACAATTTTTATAATCTTCAAATGTCAGCGCTGTTATATTCAATTTCTTAATTCCTTTGCATATTTTCTTTTCGGTATTGTCAGTTCTAAATGAATACATTTTTGATCTCAAACCACAAAATTCTCTAATAGGTATTCCATTATATTCATCTTTGAATTTTCCCGGTATTTTCTTATTTGTATCCAATTTTAATCCATCTATAGGGAAATTATCTATTAAGTCACTTGTATCATATAAATCTATTTCTTCTTTCATATCTTCATAAATATCAAATTCTGTGTCATCTAATGATTTCGCTTCAAAATAAATAATAAATGAATCAGTATCTGTACCTAACAATTTCATTCTATTTCCATATTTTTTCTTTAAATGAACATAAAATCTAAACATTAATAATTTAGCTAGATCAAGAATAGCCATTCCTCCAAATAATGGTTTATTTAATTTAATTTCAGTCCTTTTTCCAAAAACAATTACCAAATCATTATCAACAATTTTTCTATTTTGATATTCATCTCTACTTATTAACTTTTGCATTATTTTTGAACTCCTCACAATTTTTATATTTAATCTATTTCTTACGTTCTCCATTTGTTTTCCAAATACTGAATTGTTCATTAATTTAAAGAAGTCTTTTTCGAAATCATTCTTTGCTTGTTTTCTCAATTCGGTATTTTTTTCAATATATGGTTTCAGCCATGCTTTTTGCTGAGACATAATACCTCTATGAATTTTTAATAATTTAGCGCCTTGTTTTAAATATTCTTTTAAAAGTCTTATATTTAAAATATATTTTTCTTTCTTTTCTAAACTACAAATAAGTTTTTGAATTCTCTCACTCGGTTTTGAACCAATTTTTTCAGCAATCATTTCACGCTGTAAACTTGATAATATTTTAGGAGTTTCATGGTTTGGTGCAGGTGCATAATCATTAAAGAAATTATGTAATTTTTTGGGGATTTTTAAATCAATCTCATTATCTAAAGAGTATTCATATTTTTCAAAATCAATTTTTTTAATATTTTCTGTCGTTAATTGCTCAAGTTCTTCATCTTTTAACCATCGATGCCCTCCAGTAGATAATTTTTGACTCATTGACCAACCATATAAATTATTTGCATCTAAATATAATATAAAACTAGTTAACTTTTTTGAATCATATATTCCTTTTTTCTCAGCTTCTATTTTAGATAATTTATAAACCTGTTCTACATCATCGTTATAAAAATAACAATTATTTGCTTTTGCATATACTTGACTAATTTGTGATATACCCCCTTTTATACCTTTTTCATAAAATTCATACATTTTCAAATCAGTTAATAATTCTAATTGTTGCCTAGTAAATTTCAAAGCAGCATTAATGCTTAAATGTGGAGCACTTACATAATGAATAGGATCTAAATTATAGTTTTCGTGACACATTTTTCTAAAATTATCAAAAACATCTGCCAATAAAATTACATCTAATTTTAGATATAAATTATGATAATCCTCAAGACACCAAGAATCTCCTTCTTTGTTTTTAAAATAATTCCATAACTTTTTTGCAAATTTGTAATTTTTCTTTGATATATTACCAGATAACCTCGAATTAAATTCTTTATATTTAGGTAATTCCTTCATTTCTAATTTGCTTATATCATCTATAAATTCATATGGATAAACACCTTTTCTAAGTAAAAAACATATTTCTTCTTTTGGAATATTTTTAAATACATGATTAAAATTTGTAAGATGATCGTAATTAACTTGCTTTTTAATTTTACATTCATTACAATACATACAAGTGTCATATGCATAGATGTTATTATTAATTACTTTAAAAGATGGTTCTTTTAATTCCCTCATTTTCTTACAATGTGAACAAAATGCACTGTTTATATTTAATAAATTTTTAATTGCTTTATCCAAACTACAATTAATAAATTCTAAAGAATCTATGAATTTTAACTCAATCATATCAGGAATTGAATACATTTCTAAATTAGTTGATTTACATTTATAACAGCATTCAATTTTTGGGAAATTATATTTATGTTTACATTCTTTATTCAAACATTTTTTCCATTTAGTTTCAGCAGGAATTATATGCCTTATTAATTCAGTTGATTGGCATTTATAACAAATTTTACTTTTTGGATAATTTTAATCATAGTCACATACTAAACATTTTTTCCATTCAGATGAATCAATTTTAATTTTTTTTATAAATTGTCTAAATTTTTCAGTACTAGAAGCTACAACAACAATTTCTGCAGGATTTTTCTCACCATCATCTATTTTATCCAAATGTTTTAGAATAAATTTACTATCATATCCTTTTAAATTATGAACTACAATATTCAAAGCTTTTGGTAATTTATATGCGAAATTGCAGTCTCGACACAAAGCCATTCTATATTTTCCAGTTAAATGATCATGATCCCACATTTTAACAACTTTTTCATTACTAAAATCTTCATCACATATTTCACAATTTGTAGTATTTTCAAATTTGTCTATCGATTCATCATCTTTAATTGCTTTTTTATGGATTTTAGTCAATCTGTGATATTCCTTAGCTGCTGATTTAAGATAACTATGAAATTTTTCTACCAACTTTGGACCTTCTGCAATGTAAGAATTAAATTTTTCAGAATAATTATCATAAATTCCAAAACTATTTGGTTCATGCTCATGTATTAATCTAGTGTTGTTTTTAGCAATATCACATTTTTTCAATGAACATTCAAAATCGAGATATATAGTAAATGGATGATATAACTCTGCCCCTTTTGTTTCATATTTTAAAAGATTTTCTCCTTCAGGTGGTACAAAACCATGTTGAATTATATTATCTGTTTTATTTACAAAACAGTGTTCTTTATGAGTTTCAAGTTCCTCATCAGAATTAAACTTTTTAAAACATTTCTTACAAAGAATTAAATGTTGATTTCTATGATGAATTTTTCCGCTTAGAAAGCCTGATAAATTTTTAATGGGAATAAAGTGACTTTTTCCTTCTTCTTCTAAAAATAAAACATCAACATGTATTTTATTTACATTTGGATCAAAAAATTTACTTATGTATAAACTTTGGATTTGTTCAAAATCTTCACCAGCTAATATATCTTGTCTAAAATAATAAAAATTCATAGTAATATTAAAATAATTTTCTAATTTTCTTATATTGTTTTCTTCTATCTTAAAAGGATATTTTATATGTAATTTTTTAAATTTTTTATCATTTTCTATTTCTCTCAAATATCTTTTGTATTTTGATGGTCTTTGTGGATCTTTAACAAGATCATCTTGATGTATAAAATAAAGAATAGTATATAAAATACATTTATTATCAATATTTTTAATATTTATACAATTTTTATTTTTGAATTCAATAAAATCGCCTCCAGCAAGTGGTTGAGCTATGTCACGATGCATACGTGATTCAATAATACGTACAAATTCATGACCTGTGCTTCGCACTATTCTTTCTTCAAACTGTTGAATAATATCCTATGCTATTTCATCAAACACTTCTAAGTAATTTATTCGATTTACAAGTCTTCTATGGGAAGCAATCCAATATGGTGACTCTTCATTAGTTCTCGGGTCTCTTACTATAAAACAAGTATCAAGACCTAGTCTTAAATTAGTATATTCATTTAAATCTTTAAACATGATTTTTTTGTGATTGTAATCGTTTCTTATTTGTGCTAAATGTAAATGAATATCTTGATTTTGAGTAGCTATTAATCTAAAATCTGTAACTAAATTTTCGAAGGCAGTTGCATTAATTACTGTTTGTATTTGGCTTGTTGTACGATTGTTTCTTTCTGGAAAATCATACGAATCAAAATTATTAAAAAAAGATTGAATTATGGATTCATTATGATTAGTGATGCAATTATTAATAAAAATTATTAAATCAGCCTTTCTCAATGCAGACCACCCTGAAGGTGGATTAAAAATATTTTTATACATCCTCATTATCTGTCTCAGCTCTGAGACCTTTTTACCAGATGTTAAATTTGGTTCTATAAAATTTGTTTCCATTTATTAAGAAAAAAAATTTATAAAGAAATTTTGTTTACAACCTTTTTTAAAAAATAAATAAATTTTCAATAAATTTGAATATATTAAAAGGCAAATGTGATGTTTATACCTCAACTTCTTTACTTTGACATTTTGCTTGGTGATATTTTGTAGAAAAGTGACGTGCTTTAGAATATCTAACATATTCTCTTCCACATGAACAAAGAATTTTTTCCTTATTATATTTTTCATATCTACATGCCTTACAATATCCCCTTCCATAAAATTCAGATACATCTTTTTCAATTAAACATGTTAAACATATTTTTTTACCATTCATTGGAGATAATAAAACCTTTTCTTCATTAACAAGTCGGTAATATTTTCTTTTTTTATCTTCCATTTTATTTTTTATTTATGAAGTATATTTTTTTAATAAAAAAAAAATTTTAAACTTTTTTAAAAATATTATATTTCTAATTTAAAATAAATTCATTCTCATCATCAAATATTTCTTTATTAAGAAACATATAATTATTAAAATACTAATGATTATAAAAAATATAATTTTATGCTCATAGTCAAATATTTCATTATATAAAATTATATCAATGTATTCAATAAAATTTAGAAAATTCATTATAATTTTTATAAATTCTCCAAGCATATTACAATTAATTTAAGTGATAAAAAATGTAGGAAAATTTAAATATCATTTTTCTTATCTAAAACTTGTGAACCGCTGATTGGACTTGGTACATTAATAGTAGTTACTTTATTAATATTATTGAATCGTGGTCCTTTATTGCTAGATTTCATTTTTTTCAAATCATCTGCTGTATATTCCTTTACACCTTCTTTAGAAAATAAAGGTTTAAAATCATCATAAAATTTAATATCATTCATTGTTTTAGTCATATATTTGGATAATTTTTTGTCTTTAGGATCAACAATAATTGTAGAAAAGATTGAATTTAACTCTTCCAAGCCAGAATTATCATTATGTTTGATTGCTTGTTCTTTAATAATACTTCTATATCTTTTTTCTCTTTCAATAAATTGTTGAATTATATCTTGATTTTTAAAATTTGCGAATTTATATACATCAACTGATATTTGTTGATTTTTTAAAGCTGTAAACACATATTTAAAAGTTTTTTTTAAATTACTATCTAAATTCGAAACTTTATCAATTTTTTCAATAATCATATCTAAGCTGTTATAATGACTAGTTACTAGTTCTTTTAATTCTTCATGTTTAGATATTAAATTATCTAACCCCTGTAATGCTTCGTCAGTAGGAATTTAGGTTTGTATTTGTTTATCCATTTATTATAAGAAAAAATTATATATTTTAAATTATACCATACCATAACACCATACCATTAAACCATACCATTAAACCATACCAGTACATCATACCATACCATTATACCATACCATTAAACTATAAAATATATTAATTAAATAAAACAAAAATGTCTAGAGAAGAAGAAATAAGAAATAAAATAAACACAAATAATTTTAAAGAAGGTTCAGTTAAAAATTTTTGTAATATTAATAATGTTAGTGAAACTTATGTTTTTAAAAAACTTAAAGAATGGAATATTGAATATAATAAAAAATTATCAATTAAAAGGAATAAAGATGCTTTAGGAAGATTTACATTTAAAAATAATTCATTAGAAAAAACCATTAATTTGAATAAACCTGAATCAATTAATAAAAATAAATATACATCATGTATTGAAATGAAGAACAAAATGTTAAATACAATTAAAGATAATTAAAATGCTGAAAATCATTTCTAAAAACGTCACCGGAATTTCCGGTAACGTTATTTTTGTCAAAATAATAAATAAATTTTTATAAAATAAATTACTTATTTTTTTTATTAAATAAATGGTAAGACATTACGGAAGTGGTATTCTCAATAGTTTTATAAATAATCTTCCATTTGAATTACATAGTCCAGGTTATAATTATTTAGGACCTGGTACTAATCTTCATTTGAATGAAGAAAAAGATATTTTACCAATAAATAAATTAGATGCAGCCGCAAAAGAACATGATATTGCATATTCAAAACATAAAGATTTAAATAAAAGACATGAAGCTGATAAAATTTTAGAAGAAAAAGCTATGAAAAGAGTTTTTGAAAAAGATGCTTCTTTAGGTGAAAAAGTAAATGCTTATTTAACAGCTAATGCAATGAAAGTAAAAAGAAAATTAGGTATGGGGATAAATACAGAAAATTTACAATTAAAACAAAAACATGGAAATTATTTTAAACATCCTATTTATTTATCTGATGATCAACAAACCAAAAGCTATGATGCAATTAAAAATAAAAAACCTATTGAAATAAAATTAGAACCAATTCAGTTAAAAAGAACTAGAAAAAGTGTAATGAATGAAACTTATTTACCATTATCTACTCAACAAATAAATGCAATTAATAAACATATTAAAAATGATATGAAAACTATTTTTACTTTAAAATTATCAAAAACTCAATTAAAGAGTATGAATAATAATGAAAAAATAGGAGGTTTCCTACCGGCATTAATTCCTTTAATTCCTGCTATAGGAGCTGCAGTAACAGCTGGTACTTCTTTATATAGAGCATATAATGATAAAAAAACTAATGAAAAATTATTAGAAGAAAAAATTCGTCATGATAAGGCTTTAGAAGAAAATGCAAAAAATGGAAAGGGTTTATTACTTAAAAAATCTGGTGAAGGTATGTTGCTAAAAAAAAATTTGAAATAATTGATTCAATCCCAGTGAAACCTTTAAGTAATTATGATTTAAAAAAATATGCTAAAAAATTAAATATTTCTTATTTTAGAGGTGTTTTTATGAAAGATAAATTACCTAAGAAAATTAAGAATCAAGAATCTGGAATTATAAATTTAGATAATTTTTCTGGTTATGGTACCCATTGGGTTGCTTATAAGAAAAATAAAAATACAATTGCTTATTATGATTCTTTTGCATTAAATAAATTACCAAATACAATAGAAAAATATTTTGAAACTTATAAAAATACCGTTCTTTTTAATAATCATATTGATCAAAAATTTTATGAAGTAATATGTGGACATCTTTGTTTAAAATTTTTAATTATTTAAATATTTCATACTTATGGCTTTCTTGTTGACGTGGATGGAACTTCCATCCATGTCAGATTTTATTCCCAACCCTCGTTTTGACGTGTCCCTATTTGGGGGACGCGTCAAATATCTGTTTTTTTTTAATGATAAATTTTATGATTTTTGACATGCGCGGAACTTCCGCAATTGTCAGATTTTATAACATCGCCGGTTTTCCCGGCGATGTTTTTTTCTTCTAAATTATACAGAAATTTAAGTAAATTAGGTGTAATTAGTATATCTTTAGTATATCTTTTTGGTATTATTTTTTTTTTTTTCTTCTTTTTTTTACCTGGCCAGGCTTTTTTTTTTTCTCTCTTTTTTTTTACCTGGCCAGGCTTTTTTTTTTTTTCTTCTTTTTTTTTTACCTGGCCAGGCTTTTTTTTTTTTTTTTTTTTTTTTTTCTTCTTCTTTTTTTTACCCGGCCAGGTTAGCTGTACCAAGTAGCATCAACCTTCTTTAATTTTAAAGAGGAGAGCTACTTTCGATTTGGTCTGAGCTACTCTAATATTCGTAGTACTAATTGAACCTTTTCATTTATGAAAAGTGTTCATAGTATTTTACAGGAGTGGTTGTATCTCAGACTCTTATAATGTTCTGGATACGGCGTTCTATATTAGTTACCCCATCTGTACAAATTAAAAAAACTTTGTTCAGTATAGGATTCGAACCCACAATGTGGTGTTTCGAAGTCGTAACGCTTACCACTGTGCTATGATCGACTAACCAATTGCAGTATACAAATCATAAATGCATTCATCGGATACATACAATTTGCAAGCCACTGCAAAAATCTAAAAATAGAACAATTGAGAATGTGATACACACAAATTTGCTATGGAAATATTTACCACTGCAAAAATCTAAAAATAGAACAACTGAGAATGACTGAGTTTGTGTGCACTCATTTAAACGTGGAGTTAAATTTACTCCACGTTTTTCAATTTGTGATGTCATATCTATGTGCATAAATACGCTTCGAGTAGTTTTTTATATTTTCCATCATTTGTTTCTCTTTCCTTATCAATTGTAAGAAAGCCATATTTTTCATTCCAGCAGGCATTGCAATAATTTTTAAAACAATCAAAATTTATATCAGTTATATGGTCATCAAAAATATGTTTCAAGTTAGTTTTATCTTGAGTAAATAAAATAATATAATTTACATTATCTCTAATAAGTTGTTTAGGAATTTTAGAGTATGTTTGACTTAAATAAAAGCAAGAAATATTGTTATGCCTTCCATAGGCAAAATAATTAGAAATTATATCTTGAGATTCGGTAGAAATGTCATCAAAAACTATAACTGAATGAGATGGAATTTCTTCTGGTTGAGGAAGTGAATTTAATGTTAAGCTTTGAAATTTTCTTGGCTCTAAGTTATGTTTTTCACATACTTTATTATATTTTTCAATTAAATTTTCTAAATATTTATATTTGTCTTGATAAGAAGTTTTTGAACAAATTATAATATCAGTGTGGTGAATTTTTGTAATAATATTTAAAAGAACATTAGTTTTACCACAATTACTCGGTCCGCAAATAATTGCTCTGATAATATTAGGAAATAAATTATTAAACCTTTCAGGTGGTTTTAAGGTGTCATAATTTTTAATAGTTAATTTAGATTTTTTATCTAAGGATTTGATTTTTATTGAACTCATTTAATAATAAAAAATTATACTTGTGTATGCATTACTTGATTTGTTAATGGATTGTATGAAAAACTGTCATCACTAATTATTAAACAATGAATTGTAGTATTAGATGGGAAATTACTACACCATTTAAAATCAATTTTTATATCAATAACTGCTTCTTTAATTACTTCGTTTTGTTTAGAAGTATCAATAATAATAACAGGATAATCAGTTAGAAATTTATTGTAATTAATAATTGGTAAATTATGATCGTTTTGTCCATAATATGAATTTTTAAATTCTGAAAACATATCATATAAAATATCGCATTTATTTTGCTCATAAGATAATCGTTATTCAGAACTAGGATATTTAGTAGTATTTAGATTTACCTGTATATTTTCTAAATTACATAAATCAAATTTACCATTATCTTTTTTAATATCATGATTTCTATCGGTTTGGAAACTAATTAAAAAATATCTGGGTTTTGCACTACTTGTAGTTATACTCCAAGTATATTCTTTTGCATTTGGAATAGAACTTGTGTAAAAATATTTCCAATTTCTAAAATACATATTAAAATTTGTATTGCTAGATATTTTTTTGTTTATATCATGTTCAACTTCAACAGAAAATTTAACTTGTGGCATTCTCCAAATTATTTCAGAAATATTAATTTCAAAAGTATGATCTGTAAGTGAAGTAAGAATACAATTTGTAGCATCATTAGATCTAATAAGTTCTAATTTTTGATTAATTCTGAAAATAAAATTTTTATATTCTTCAAAAAAACCCATTATTGTTTTCATTGGAATACTAACAGAAAAATAACCTTGTTTATTCAATACAGATCCCTTATTTTTTATTTGCCATCCAGCATTATTAAGAGCCAAATCACTAGAAAAAGATGTTAGTCCTTTCATAGTAGTTGTAATACCAGGATTTACAATGGAATCTATTTCAGTAGAATTAATTGAATATGATATTTTGCTAAACATATTTAATAATCCATTATTGACAAAATTTATTTTTGATGTGTCGATTTCATCTAAAATTTTATTTGTAGCATCTTTAACAATTAATTGGCCTCTAATAAGTAAAAGACTTTTATGAGGAAAAGTTTTTATATCTTGGTTATTAATATCAATTGATACTGGTCTACCAGGCGTATTTAGTTGAGTAGTATTGGCTGGTAAATGATCGTAAAATTGGTAGCTTTCGATACCTTTTTCTTCGCTTACATAAGACTTCATTTAATAAGAAAAAAATTTACTTTATTAATTTATTTTACGAATATTTAATCTAATACTTATTTTTTCATTTCTAAAGTCAATTAAATCATCATCTTGATCAACAATTCTGATATCAATTTCTCTTATTGAATTATTTATAATTGGAAAATAAATTAAATTTTTAGGAATTTCATTAATTTTTTCTCCGGGTTTATCATTTATAAAAAACTCATGAATAATATTTGTTTCTATTTTATTTTCATAACTTCCAGTAGCAATATTACATTTAATTCGAATAGAATTAACTTTCATAATATCAACTGGTAAATCTGATTCTACTAATTTATTTGGCGGAATCGTTTGCTTACTAAATCCCAATAAAGAACCAATTGAATTGTCTTTTGTGAAATCTATTTCAACTTTCAAAGTAGTCATATTGGGCCTGATTTCAATTTCTAAACTTTTATCAAAGAAATTATTGATATCATTAATTTCATATGAACCAGTTGGAAAAGTAATATCTAAAATTTGATTATTTTTTTTAAAAGTTAATATATTATTTTTAAGTAATTTAGATACATTTGGAATTGAATTATATGTACTAAAATTTAATAAACATATTTCATAGTTTGAATTTTTGTCTAGTTTTATTGGTTCATCAAATTCACAATAAATTCTCGAAGAATTTCCATCTAAAGAAATAGTTGTCATTTTACTATTTATTTATAAAGCAAAAAAGTATTGTATAATTTTGAAAAAATAACGTGGACGGAATTTCCGTCCACGTTTTTAGATATGATGAAAAAAAAATTTTTTCTAAAAGAAAATGATATAGAATACTTAACACATTGTTGTGTTAAAATTTATAAAAAGTAATATTTTTTTTTTTAATTCAGTAAATTGAAATTATTTTGTTTTTCATCTTCATTAAATTTTTCACAATATTTAACAAAAATTTGATCTTTTATTAATTTTGTAAAATCTAATTCAAATAATTCATTTACACATTTTTCCTTATCATCTTCATTTTCATATTTTTCTATTAAATAAGCTGATAAAGTATTTACTAAATAATAACTGTTGATATAAGTATAATTAATTCTTCTTGATGGTGCAACTTTATCTTTATATTTTTCCTCAACTTCTTTAATTTTTTTATCATTTACTTTCATAAGTTTCATAAAACATTTGTTATCTTTATTAAAATCTTTAATATATAAGAAATTGTTATATTGCATTTTTCCATTATCATAGAAAGTAAATTTAAATCTTTTACTAACTCCTTGAAATACAGTCGCGACATCGAATAAGTTGTCTTTTTTAAATCTTTTCTTTAGTAACTTTCTATACTCAGTAAAATCACTATCCACGTCATTTGCATTTTCAACAGAAAGAAAATCATCTAAAACATTAGTTGTGCTAGACATTTTGAATTTGTTTATTTTTGTTTGTATTTATTAATATTAATTTTTATAAAGAAAATGAAAAAAGTTTTAAACCTTTTAAAAAAGTATTAAACTTTATAAAATCTTACAATATTATTATTGTTTTTCAAAATAATTTTTTTTGTTTCATTTTTGTTTCATTTTACGTTTCATTTTCAATTTTTATTGGATATTAAAAACAGTAGGAATATTCTGTATTTTATCCAATATTATTTTCAGTTTTTATTGGATACATAAAACTGTCAGGCATATTCTGTATTTTACCGTAACTTTTTTAAGTATATGGTAATTATATTTTTTTGGTTGTTTATCAGATATTATTTTCAAAGTATTGGCAATTTATCAAAAAAAATTTCGGTGTCTGAAAACTGCGCTGAAACCCGCATAACCATTACTACTAGTATTTTTAGGCTGATGAACGCGAGAGTTTTCTGGTTAACCCTTATGTACACCTGGTATAGGTTCCACTGTTTCCACCCATTCCGAGGTTCTTTCATCAACTTCATCATTGTCAAGATCATTGTCATTTTCATCCTCACTGTCCGATGACAACTGATCGAGAATTTCGTATTTCTTTCTCAAATACTCCCGACCTCTTTTTTCTTGGAGCAAGCGTTCTTCTTCTAATTACTTTAGCTGTAGGTGAACAGACTTCGCAGACGATGGTGATTTTCTTGAAGCTTCGGAGTGAGCAGATTTTGATGACAATTTTGATGATTTTTTTGTCTTGTTTTTGGCTAAATTTTGACAATCTAAAGCTTTTTGTGAAATTAAAGAAGCGGATGACGCTGGTTTTTGAATTGATGGATCTGCTGATTGGTAAGCTTCGTTGGAGTCCTGCAAGGTTAGGACTTTTGAGCATTTTGGACAGATCCAATCCCAATTTGTCACATTGAACCATTTTATGGAAGCCATCTTCTCTATTGCATTTTTTGTATTGTTCGGTGTATTCTTGGTTAGGGGAGGAATGAGCTGTTTCTTTGGATTTATGTAACGCAGAAGAAGACTTTTGAGACATGGTTATGCCGCTTACCTTATTTTCGTTCTTGGGTCAACAGCGATGGGCTGATGGATGCTTTTAACAATTTGCCGGAAAATTTTAGGATGTTGAAGAAGTTAATTTCCGTAAATTAAATACCAACATTTTAGAGTTCAATTTATTTTATCTTTATTTAAGTAAAAACTATTTCAAACAGCAAAGTAAAGGAAAAACTAAAATTTTCGTTTTTAGGTTGCGCTGGTAGCAAAAAACCTCAGCTTATTTCCGCTGGTACCTCGTGAAGATTTTGACAGTGTATTATATTGGTGCTGCCAAGTTTTCGTCGGGTTTATTTGGGGTGCTAGCGTTGCCAGGTTTGTTAACACATATCTGTTGCGAATTTAAAGTTGTTTGCCGACTGCGCCAATTACTTTCCGAGCTGTATAACATGTTAAAAAGAATATTTTTTTGTGTCATCAAAAGATAAACTTGATCGTTATAATCTTGTTTCATTGCAAGAACGATCTTGCAGCTATGAATTTTTGGCAATGCATAAGAGACGTATTGTGGATTGTATGTGTTTGTTGGAGGTTTTACGGCTGCCAATGACGTAAGAATTTATTTAATTTTTAGCTACCATACCAATAACTTGTAACATATTGTGTCTTCCAATGTTTAAAAAAGGACAAACAAATATGTTAACAGATTAAACCTATTTTTAAACCTCATGCTCATCGCACCGTAGATATTGGACATCTATTACCTGGACGCATAATATATTTATTTTTTGCTTTATGCTATTTCTCAGTTAATTCACGGCAGCTTATCCAAGGAGCAGCACCCTCATTACTTTCCACAACTTGCATTTGTGTACCTGCCGCATCATGTGTTTCCCCAAGAAACCTTACTGGAAATCCTGGCGAAAGCGGACAAATTGATATTCGTATTGTGAACAACGTAAGTTTAAGTACCTCAAAATTGTTTTTTTTTTTTTTTGAAGAGCATTGAAAGCTTTATTTTCTTTCATTCTTAATCTTAAGCAAATGTTTCATTTTTGAAACATCTTACTCAATGTGGAATGCAATCAACCGCTTTCATCAAAGCATTTTAAAAATATTGTGGGAGCACGTGTTATAGAATTTAATGAAGTAGAAATACAGACACAAACGCGTAACTTTTTTTCCGATTCAAAGCCAAAATTTAAAAAACATAAAAATTTGTTTGTACTCTTTGCAATGCTGGTATGTATCAAAATATCAAGATACATTAGTCTTAAACCTAAGAAAGATATTCCTGGATATCCCAAGACACCTTTGACAAAATTACATATTGAAAATTACTAAAAATTGGGACTAGGGATAAATTATACAAAAACTGATGCTCACCCTAAATTGACTCTGCAGAACGAATACAGAGCATCTCATAAGACAGTTCAGCTGTGTGTGAGATGTGATAAGAGAATGCGGAACATGTTGCAGGAAGGGTTGACGCTAGCGAATTGAATAAAAACACTAAAGGCATTGTTGGACAGCAAAATAGCATCAACACTAACCATTCCGTGTTGGATTGCAACGGCAAGCTGGAAAGATGGAAGAAGAACCTGTGTGAACTGCTGAATGATGACAACAACACAGGTTTGAATACGCAATTGAACAGCATGCGCAGGTCATAGGTCCTAGAGGTAATCACAGCAGCTGGACCCTAGAGTTGCTTCCAGTGTCTGCAGAAACTGGAAGAATAGAGCTATTGTAAGGCTTTTAAAAACAAACAAAGGAAACCTCTAAAACAGCTATACCTGGCGTGGTATATCCACTCTGTCCATTTTCACAAGCTTATGGCAATCACTATTCTAGAGAGGCTATTCATTCATTCAGGATCAAAATTTACGCTCAGCAGACATCAAGAGGGGTTGCGCTGATCATATTGAATTGTATTGTACTTGTAAAATATTGTATTTTATTCATTCATTACATACAACAATCCTACTATCCTACTAAAACAGGGTTTTCCAATAAGAGGTGTTATTTTGAAATTCAAAGAATAATGTTACTTTCGAGATAAATGATCACATATTTCTTTCAGTGAAAAGAAGAAAATATGCCGTGCGGATAATGAGAAACAATATTAGCCATATGGCCGCCACGGCTACGCTTACACAACATTATTCTCTTCATGAAATTTTCCATCACTAAATCGCAAAGTGGCTACTGTATGCCCTCAATAGCTTCACGAATTCCATCTTTGAGGTCTTGAATTGACGCTAGACTGTTGGCGTAGATCTAATCTTTCACGCAAAGTGTAAAATCACAAGATCTCAGTGGCCAATTGTGATCAACTCTTCGAGAGATAACATGGTCCGGAAACTTTTCCCGTAACAGATCGATTGTTTCGTTGCTTGTGTGGAACGTAGCGCCGTCTTGTTAAAAATAACCGTTGTCCAGATCAATACCATCCAATTCCGGCCATACAAAATTATTAATCATCTCTCGATAGCGCAATCC
Organism: Platycheirus albimanus; assembly: GCA_916050605.2. Taxonomy (NCBI): domain Eukaryota; kingdom Metazoa; phylum Arthropoda; class Insecta; order Diptera; family Syrphidae; genus Platycheirus; species Platycheirus albimanus. The sequence goes on along the minus strand of OU696696.1, from coordinate 168,095,955 downwards.
ATTGACAGTAGCTTTTGCTGAAGCCTCATTTTCGAAAAAGTAACATCCAATGACCCCGTCGGACCTTAAATCGTACCAAACAGTTAATAGTTGAGGATAGACCGGCATTTCAACAATAAATCTTTGGTTCTCAAAGATGCTACAATTTTGCTTGTTGTCGTACCCACTGTGGTGGAAATGGGCTTCATCAGTCAAGATGATTTTTCGATGAGACTCCGGATCATTTTCTTGCATTTCAAGGAACCAATCAGCAACGACAGGACGTTGTTGATGATTGGCCAGGTTGACTTTTTGTGTCAACTGAACTTTATAAGCCTTAAGACCCAAGTCTTTATGCAAAATACGGTGTAATGGCGTTTGTGGAATGCCCAATTCCAAAGAACGACGAGGAATTGACAAACCTATGTTTCCTTTAACACTTTGAGCTACAGTAGCAATATTCTCAGTTTTTCTTGAGCGACGTGCACGGGTTTGTTTTATTCTTCACATTTCTTTTTTTTCTGAGGTCCGACAAGGTGCTTCACGACGACCAACAAGTGTTTTAGTTTTATGAAATGTCTCTGCCAAATCTTCACCATTTGTATAGTGAATTTTAATAATTTCAATGCTCTGTTGAAGTGTGTATCGTTCCACTTTTACCAATGGCGTAGTTTCTTCTAGTAAAATGTCAATAAAAGAAAAAGCAGGCTATTCAAAATAACACCTCTTAATGGAAAACCCTTTACTATAAACGTAAAATTTTTAATGTATGGATGTTTGGATGTTTGTAGCTTGATAACAAAAAAACGACTCAAGGGATCTGGATGAAACTAAAGAGGCCTTTTCATGAATGCGGGAACTATTTGTAGAACCCATTCATAATCCAAATCTCAACCCATAATGGATTCCACATAAAGAATCCACAAAACTCAAAAAATTTGCGAAAAAACCATCACCCTCTTCTTGAAGTGTATAAGTGTATCGAAGGCATATTATTATACTGAACTTATTTTTTGTCGTCTTTCCGCCTGGTGTATGTATCCTTTGTTTGGATTTGTGTATATATACAAATAATGTATCTCGTTTATTGTTGTTGCTTTTGGTATTCGATTTGGGTTTAGTGTAGTTGTTGTTGTTGTGTGCAGCCTGCCGCGTGAGATTTAAGAGATTTATAATGTGAAGATGGAAAAATTCAGAATAAAAGAATTTTTTACTTTTCGTATTAGACATCCGAAATTGGTTTAAAATTTTTTTTAAATGTGACAGCGTTTTACTAAAAATAATTTAATTAAAAAACAATGGTAACAGTTACAAGCTATACCTTTTTGTAAAGCAAAAAATTTCTTCTGTTATTTTATTTTTAAATAAAGTTGTTTCAGTGAACAGTGAACAATTAATCTTAAAACTCATTATAAAAAAAATGCAAACTTTTTTTTCAAATGTTACGTAATTAAGTATTTATCTCCTTTTTTGTTTCAAAAATTCAATGCTGTTATTATTTTTAAGTCTAAAACAGGAAACCAGCTGTTTTGTACTTTTTGCGAAAATCAAATATGACGAATAACGAGTTTTTTCTTAAAGAAAAACCTTTCTTTAAGTTTTTATGTCAGTTTTAAAGAATTAGAGGATTAACCTTCGTTTTACTGTTTTTATTTATCTAAAAACTTACAAGTATATACAACAAAATAAAAAAGTACTGGACTAATAATAATGTGTGCTACCTAAAGATACATAATTTATTTTCTTGCAATGTACTTATCTGTAGGTAACACATATTTTTTATTTAAGTTAAAGAAGAGGTAGGACCCGTCAAAGTGGTGCCGTCGAATACAATAACAAAAAAAAATTGAAAGGTCAATTTACAGGTGTTGTGAATAAAAAATGGTAGAATAGGAATCACCACCATTTTATTGTAGTTTGAATTTAAAACTCTATATTTCAATGGTTGCTTTGAAACGAACCTCAAATTTTGAAAAATAAGTAGGTGTTATAATTATTTGATTATGTACCTACATAAATAAGTAATTTTATGTACATACAAAAGTAATTTTCTTTGATTATGTACTCTTTATAATATGGGGTCTTTTTCCACACCACCCATGGGGTAGAACAATCGGCGCGTTTTTTTTTTCTTGCTGTTTCCCCTATAGGCCTAGTCCACGAACAGAACATGGAAATATGTTTTTTTCTTCTAACATTTATGTAAAATAATCTGTTCAAGTACTATCTATATTATTTCCATTGCTTGTTATGGGAGTTTGTACTTTCATACCACGAGGGATGCGGGGATCTTCAAGCTCCGGCAAAAGCCAATCTTTATAAAAAGATGAAAATTTGCTCATCATTTGTTTTTTCCAAAATTCATCATCTTTTTCTATTCTTTCAATGTAAAGATCATATTTGCTGCTAGTCCAAATTGCAAACACACAAACATTCCTCTTGGAAATATGTTACGGTCCTTGAATTTGGTAATAATAAATATGGCTCATACTAAGACCAGTTATGCAACCATCATCGGAAAATGTGATGTATTTAAGTCTTTTGTTTTCGATAGCGGCAATCTGATCCAATCCAGCAGTAGAAAAAGGACATTTTATTTCGCAAATAGTATTTTCGTCTATGATTCCATCTGGTGAAGCTATAAGGTAAGAAAATTCTTTGTCAACGAATAACCCACTACCTTTAATTTTCTGACCAAGCTGTCTCTCAAGCTGTAGTCTTGCCTCATCTTCACTTATTTTCCCATGGTTTACAGAATTTGTAAAAATTTCCTGTATATGAGCGATACTTTTTACATGGCCCTCGAATTTCTTAGCTTTGCAGATGCTACTGAAAGCAGAAGCAGTCGACATATATTTCCTTGTCTCAGACCATTTGAAGTTGTTTGATTGACCCATTGTTTGCTGGGCGCAGGGAAACTGGTCCCGAAGTCAAAAGTCCCGAATTTGACTTTCGGGACTTATAACCCACTTAGGTAGCTCTTAATCCCCGAATAGGAATTCGGGACTTATGATTCACTGAGCTGGGTCATAAGTCCCTTTTTATTTCGTTTCTAATGGGACAAAAGTCCCGAATGAAACCATATTGTAAATTAAGTTCTTTGACAACATAATAAATCTATTTGTTTTTATTTACTTACTAGCCTTTACCCGCGGCTTCGCTCGCGTTACAGCTAATCAAAAAGTAGACTGTAGCTTGAGGAGTATAGTCTATCGTAATCTAGCTTCTTCTTCTTTTATAGCTTTATAATTTAATACCTAAATTTAACCGTGATAAAAGAAACCTATGTGCTATACCAGATTATAATCTAGCTCTGTGCCAAATTTAATCCAGATCCGTTCAGCCATTCTAGTGTGATTTCGAAAATTAAAACAAATCTATCCCACGGGAACCATACATTTTACCGGGATAAAAAGTAGCCAATATGCTATTCCAGACTATAATCTATCTCTGTGCTAAATTTCATTCAGATGAGTTCAGCCATTCTTGTGTAATTTCAGAAACTAAAACAAATCTATCCCACGGGAACCATACATTTTACCGGGATAAAAAGTACCCAATAGGCTATTCCAGACTATAATCTATCTCTGTGCCAAATTTCATTCAGATCCGTTCATCCATTCTGGTGTAATTTCAAAAATTAATTAATTATCCCACGGGAACCATACATTTTACCGGGATAAAAATATTCAATATGCTATTCCAGACTATAATATATCTCTGTGCTAAATTTCATTCAGATCCATTCAGCCATTCTGGTGTGATTTCAAAAATTAAAAAAAATCTATCCCACGGGAACCATACATTTTATCGGGATAAAAAGCAGCCAATATGCTATATTAGACTATAACCTATCTCTGTGCTAAATTTCATTCAGATGAGCTCAGCCATTCTGGTGTTATTTTAAAAATTAAAACAAATCCTTCCCATGGGAAACATACATTTTACCGGGATTAAAAGTAGCCAATATGCTATTCCAGACTATAATCTATCTCTGTGTTAAATTTCATTCTTGTGTAATTTCAGAAACTAAAACAAATCTATCCCACGGGAACCATACATTTTACCGGGATAAAAGGTAGTCAATATTCTATTCAGACTAATCTATCTCTGTGACAAATTTCATTCAGATCCGTTCAGCCATTCCGGTGTGATTTCAAATATTAAAACAAATCTATCCCACGGGAACCATACTTTTTACCGGGATAAAAAGTAGCCAATATGCTATTCCAGACTATAATCTATCTCTGTGCTAAATTTCATTCAGATCCGTTCAGCCGTTCTGGCGTGATTGGAAAAATTAAAACAAATCTATCCCACGGGAACCATACATTTCACCGGGATAAAAAGTAGTCAATATTCTATTCAGACTAATCCATCTCTGTGCTAAATATCATTCAGATCCGTTCAGCCATTCTGGTGCGATTTCAAAAATTAAAACAAATCAATCAAACGGGAACCATACATTTTACCGGGATAAAAAGCAGCCAATATGCTATTCCAGACTATAATTTATCTCTGTGCTAAATTTCATCCAGATCCGTTCAGCCATTCTGGCGTGATTGAAAGAATTAAAACAAATCTATCCCACGGGAACCATACATTTCACCGGGATAAAAAGTAGTCAATATTCTATTTCAGACTAATCTATCTCTGTGCTAAATTTCATTCAAAACCGATCAGCCATTCTGGTGTGATTTCAAAAATTAAAACGAATCTATCCCACGGGAACCATACATTTTACCGGGATAAAAAGTAGCCAATATGATATTCCAGACTATAATCTAACTCTGTGTTAAATTTCATTCAGATGAGTTCAGCCATTCTTGTGTAATTTCAGAAACTAAAACAAATCTATCCCACGGGAACCATAAATATTACCGGGCTAAAAAGTAGCCAATAGGCTATTCCAGACTATAATCTATCTCTGTGCTAAATTTCATTCAGATCCGTTCAGCCATTCTGGCGTGATTGGAAAAATTAAAACAAATCTATCCCACGGGAACCATACATTTTACCGGGATAAAAGTAGCCAATATGCTTTTTCAGACTATAATCTATCTCTGTGCTAAATTTCATTCAGATCCGTTCAGCCATTCCGGTGTGATTTCAAAAACTAAAACAAATCTATCCCACGGGAACCATACATTTTACCGGGATAAAAGTAGCCAATATGCTATTTCAGACTATAATCTATCTCTGTGCTTAATTTCATTCAGATAAGTTCAGCCATTCTGGTGTAATTTTTAAAACTAAAACAAATCTATCCCACGGGAACCATACATTTTACCGGGATAGAAAGTAGCCAATATGCTATTCCAGACTATCTCTGTGCTAAATTTCATTCAGATGAGTTCAGCCATTCTGGTGTAATTTTAAAAACAAAAACAAATCTATCCCACAAGAACCATACATTTTACCGGGATAAAAAGTAGCCAATATGCTATTGCAGACTATAATCTATCCCTGTGCTAAATTTCATTCAGATCTGTTCATCCATTCTGGTGTAATTTCAAAAATTAACACAAATCTATCCCACGGGAACCATACATTTTACCGTGATAAAAAATAGCCTATCTGCTATTCCAGACTATAAGCTATCTCTGTGCCAAATTTTATCCAGATCCATTTAGTCGTTCTGGCGTTAGTTAGCAACAAACATCCAAACATCCAAACGTCGTAACTTTCATATTTATAATATTAGTAGGATGTACTTACAAAAAATTGTTACTATAAAGAATAAAATGCACGACTGGGTCGCACGAACTTGCTCTAATGAGTGACAGTGGTTTATGGGCTTGAGATTTTGATAAAAATAAAATTTTCAAAATTCTTAAATAAATACTTAAACTAATTTGAGCTGAAAAAAAAGTACGCCATTTTATTTCTTGGATAAATTTGAATTTATGAGAATAAATTTAGAAAAATCTGTGGAGCGGTTTTTGAGAAAAAAAGTTTTTTTTGAAAAACTTTTTGAAAAAAAATTTCAAAAAAAATTCAGCAAATACATTTATTTAAAATTTAAAAAAAAAAAATTTAATAAGCAGTTTTCAAAATATTAATTTTTTAAATTTTTTTTTTTAAAATGCTTTTAAAAATACAAAAAAATATTTTTCAAAAATATTGGTATGCAGTACAAATTTAGCTACCTACAGCTATATGTGTGTGAAATTTCGAAAGAATCGGTTGAGTCGTTTTCGAGATAGTCGAAAGCAAAAAAAACGGTCCTATGGAAAGTACCGTTCTTAGCCATTTTTTAAAACTTTTTTTTCAGCCATATGATTGGTCGTACCTAAAAAGCAACACTGATTTTTTTAAATCGAAATCGTTAGAGCCGTTTTTGAAAAAAAATAAGCTTTAACGTAACGGTTGTATGGCAGGTACCGTTATTTTTTGAGCTAAAAAAAAAATTTCAATTTCCCCTCTGTACAATACTTAAAAAAGTCTATATACCAAGTTTGAAGCAATTCGGCCCACCCGTTTGGGCTGTAGGTGTCTATACATACAGACAGACAGACAGACAGACAGACAGACATACAGACGGACAGAATTTTTAGACCATCTTTTTTCGTCTTCGCTATCATCGTAATGTCATGTTTGATTGTTATCTCAAAACTTTTTTTTTTCGACGAATGCATAACTTGCCTTATAGTACCTATAATCGCAAGTAAAAAAACAGAACAATTAAACATTAATAGTTTAACATTTATGTACATACATACATATGTCGGCATGGCCAAATGTCACGGCATCAGAAAGTCATGGTATTAGATATAACATTTTTAGGAACGTAACAACAAAATCTTAAGCTATACATTTTTACTTGCTCAATAGGGCAAGTATTGGTTTCGTGCAGAAAAAAAAATCGAGGTTTTAATCAAACATAACATTACGATGATAGAGAAGCCCAAAAAAGTGGTTTTCGCCATACCGTCCGTCGGTCTGTCTGTGCGTCTGTGCGTCTGTGCGTCTGTGCGCTTTTTCACGTCATGCTACAGCCTAAACCGCTTGACGGATTTTCTTCAAACTTGATATATAGTAGTTTGAAGAAAAACGGTTTTCGAGGTTTTTTACTTGCGATTATAGGTACTATAAGGCAAGTTATGGATTCGTGCAGAAAAAAAAATTTGAGATAACAATGACACATGACATTACGATGATGGAGAACTCGAAAAAAGTGGGTCTGGAAATTCCGTCCGTCTGTCTGTCTGTCTGTCTGTCTGTCTGTCTGTATGTCTGTTCGCGCCTCTGGAGGCTGAACGAGTGGGCCGATTTGCTTCAAATTTGGTATTTAGGATTTATTTGGCCGTCAATCGGAACATATTTTTTATTTTTGCTCTAGGTCCAAAAATAACGGCACCTGCCATACAATCTTGAAGACAAAAATTGATTTTCTCAAAAACGGCTCTAACGATTTTGATTAAACTTTCAGAATGCTTTTTTTGCAAGAAAATCTATCTTTTGGTTTGAAATTTTTTTTCAAAATTTGTCTAATAACGGTACCTCTCATAGAACCAGTATTTTCAAATCAAATTTTCTCGTAAACTATACATTCGATTTCAATAAAATTTTGGCCACAGGAAGTCATTCATAATTTTATTAATATGGCATTTCAAAATTTTCAAAAACTTTTTTTTTTTGATTTTTTATAATTTTTTCAAAAAAATTTTTGGTTTTCGAAATATGTTGGAAACGAGTACATTGATTTTTTTTTTAATTATTTTTCAAATGTAAACCACAGATTGCCATATATTTGCATACTCAAATAAATTTCAAAATATTTTTTTAAAAAGTTTTTCAAAAATAACCTTTTTAAAAAAAAACTGGTCCAACGATTTTCAATATTTTTTTTTTCCAAGATTGACGTATAGCTTTAAAATTTTATTGCATACTTAGTTTTTCCGAGAAAACTCTTAAACTAATTTAAAAAATAAAAGAATTTTCGAAATTATTTAATTTTTTTTTTAATATCCATATATGCAGCCACTACGCAATTGCTTATCATAAGAGCAAGTTCGTGCGACCCAGTCGTGCATTTTATTTTATTTCGTTTTAGCCCGGCTCAAACTGGTACCTTTCAAGCAACGGTTTTTTCAATTTGAATTTTCTCGAAAACGGCTCTAACGATTTTGATTAAACTCAAAATTTAACTGACTTTAAGCATTTCTAACAAAACTGCGTTTTTCGTTTTTGGCTCAAATAGTCCTAACGAAAATCAGGTTTTAACGGCTTTTTTTCAAATAGCCATAAGTTCACAACGGCTTGATTGAATCGACTCAAATTTCGTTTGGTATAGTTTTTCATCGTTTTCTATAGGATGGTTTAATAAATTTTTCCCTGAAGCCCTTCTAAACGGTGGCTTCCATACAACGAGCCGTTGAGTTTTAGCCAACTTTTTTTGGTTTTTTCTAATTTGCTCGAAAATGGCTCTAACGATTTTGATTAAACTTTGTGTGTTATATTCTTTTAGTGTTTTTAAGAGAACTGCGTTTTCAGTTTTTGGCTAAAAATGCAAATAACGGAGATCTGCTCTTAACGACTTTTTTTCAAATGGCCATAAGTTGTCAATGGTTGCATCGAATTCACTTAAACTTTGTTTGGTATAGTTTCTTTCAGCTTCCTATCAGATGGCATTGATTTTTTTTCATTTTCTTTGTTTTAAATGGTGGCTCCTATACAAAGAGCCATTAGATTTTGGCCAATTTTTTCGTTTTTTCTAATTTACTCAAAAAAAGCACCCCCCATTTTTATGAAACATTTTATATAACATAATATAGAAAACTTCAAAGTAAACTGCATTTTTAGTTTTTGGCTACACATGATAATAGCGGAAATTGGTAATATCAGTTTTATTAATTTGGCCATAAGCGGAAATTTATATCATTTATATCACCCAAAAGACGACATCTAAATTTGATATACTATAGGTTACTTAACGTTAGCTCCCGTATATGGAGTTTTCCAGTTTTAGCCAATTTTTTTTTAGTTTTTACCAAATTTTTCAAAAATGAGTTGTTCTTATTGATCGAAAAGTTTGTTTTCGTCGTACTTTTGCACCCACAGAGCAAGTACGTGCGACCCAGTCGTACATTTTATTTTTTTTATCAAACCAAAATATTTCAAATCAAATAATTTTATATGATTAAGTATGATGACCTTGAACAAAAAAGAAAATGCAGTATGCTTTCTAGCAAGCGTAGCGAGTGCAAAAAATGTTGCCCAATAACATAGAATCAGTTTGAGGTGTGAAAAAACATAAATTCGCGCGAATTTTTGTCTTTTCACACCTCAAACTGATTCTATGTTATTGGGCAAAATTGTTTGCGCTCGCTACGCTTGCTAGAAAGCATACTGATTTTCTTTTTTGTTCAAGCTCATCATACTTAATCATGTAAAATCATTTGATTTGAAATATTTTGGTTTGATAAATAAAAAATGTATAGCTTAAGATTTTGTTGTTGCGTTCCTAAAAATGTTAAATCTAGTACGATGACATTCTGATGCCGTGACATTTGGCCAAGCAGACATTTCTGTTAGCGTTGAACCTTGAAAGCTAGCGAAGGATTGAGTTTCTTTCTATTGCTTAGCACTCTAATTTTTACTGTTATGAGTATGACAGCAAAAACCATGAAACTAGAACTGTCCAATAATTTTTTTTTCTGAAAAAATTACCTGGTGGGTCAGAAGTCCCGAATTTAGTTTTCGGGACTTATAGCCCATCATGGTGGGTCAAAAGTCCCAAATTAAGATAAGGGACTTATGTCTCACCATAATGGGTCATTAGTCCCGAAAGTCAAATTCGGGAATTTTGACTTCGGGACCAGTTTCCCTGCGCCTGTTTGCTGTTGTAAGAGGAAGCGGTGTTTTGGTTGTCTTCAAGCCTTTTTAGAATAATTTCCTGTTCAGCAGCGAATTGTTCCGGTCCCATGTCTGGTTGTCTAGAACCATATCCATAGCCAATATCTCTTCCATTAAGAGCACGGTTTATTCTAAGAAAGGTTTTGCGCTTGCTGTACACTTTCCTTTTCCTTCCTAGTTCATTGTTGCGCGATCGGCGTAACTCAAGTTTCCTGATTCTGGTTCTTGGGCTGGTTTTATAAACTTGTCTATATAGTTCCGATATTTGAGTCTTCGCATTGAATTGAACTACAGCAGCAAAACACCTATAGAATACAAAAATTTTCTGTTAAAAACACATTACACGTTTTGGTTAAAATTACTTACTGGTCCGAGTATCCACTGCCCAGTGAAAAGTTTATTCTCTTACCCCCAACTAGTTTGGCGACTATCGAGTTGAAATGCTCAGCTAGGTTGTGTGTATAACCAAGAAGAAGACTCTCAGAATTCCAAATAAGTCTTCTAGTTGGAGCCATAATTGACTCGTTAATTCCATCTCTCACCATAAGAGGTATCAAATTGGTTTCCATTATATTGCAGTGATCCTTAATGTAGGTTGGACATTTTTCGTGGTTTCCAAAAACATGATGAACTGCGTTTCCAATATCATTTTTAATTGCTAAAAGAGAGCTTTCTTTTGTTTCACTGTATTTTTAGGCGCTCAAAATGTCTTTTCGTATGCGTTCCAAGTTTTTAGTAAGAGCGCCTTTCAGACCAGTTTTGTTGCCTTTGGAAACAGCTTGCAGCTTGTTTCTGAAGTTCCTCATTAAATGATTGCAGCATTCAAATTTATTTACTTTCCTTCCGTTGTATGGATCGCTTTCTGTAATTTTTTTGTAAGAACTGCTATCTCCATCAGCAAGCATCGCTAGATATCTTAGTCCTCGCTTTTCGACACTGCACTTAAAAGCTTCTACTAAAATGTCGGATTCCATAAGAGCTGAAGGTCCCTCATAGTTTCTAGTACATACATGTTCGGTGCTATTCTGTAATCTTCTTCGGGCACACACAACACAGTATTTAATTTTCACACCCAACGATATAACCTTTCCGGTATGAAGTCCTACGATAACGGCTGCTCCTGACAAAGCGGAAAAATTCTTCCTATATGATCTTTGTCCCAGCAGGCGTCTAACACAACGGTTATAAATGGTACTCCATCAACCAAATCAACATCACCGCGTTCTCGTACAGCTTCAGCTTCTTCTTTGGCAGCAATGAGCTACGTCTTTCCACGCTCTTCCAGCTGTTTTTTCGACTTCATGGTAATTATTAAAAGAGAGACAAGGTAAGTCTAGAACTGACGAAAACGTTTCAAGCTGGGAATATCCACAACCTATACTTGTTATTCCAAGCACAGTGGCTGTGTTGATGTCAAGTTTATCGTTAGATTTTTTATTCAACTGTACTCTACATTCAATGTTGCACATGTTGCACTTTAAAACTATTTCACTGTCAAGACCGGTTCTTATCTCTTTAATAATCGAGAAGTTTTTTAAACTGCAACCGAACTGAGGACAATGTTGATCAATTGTTTTTAACAAATTAAAAAAAATTCTATTTCAACAATTCTTCGTCCTTCAATGTCCGTGTTGTTGGCAATCATGCTTCCAGTCTTCATGCTTCCAGTTCCCGAAGAGTCCGTGTGCGAGATAATTTCGAAAACATCTACCATATCTGGAATTTAATCATTCATTTGATATTCGGCTTGATGAGGAATTTCTTCTACAAAAGACATATTTCCATCAGCATTTGCTTCCAATCGTGATTATTTACTATTTGTGTGGAATGTTAAAAAATAATAGAAATATTTAGTTTTAGTATTAATATTAAGTGTTATTCTTATTAATTTTTTTGAATAGTAAATAAAACTTACGTCTTTTTTAAATGAGCACTTCTGACCCTTTTCGTATGTAGTTTGCTAAGTGGTCTGGTTCGAACTTGACGGCGACCCATATCTTCATTTTAGATTGATAGATAGATAGATAAATTCTTTATTTTTTCCATCGTATATGTTGTTTTACAATTTTTTACTTGCTCAATAGGGCAAGTATTGGTTTCGTGCAGAAAAAAAAAATCGAGGTTTTAATCAAACATGACATTACGATGATAGAGAAGCCCAAAAAAGTGGTTTTCGCCATACCGTCCGTCGGTCTGTCTGTGCGTCTGTGCGTCTGTGCGTCTGTGTGTCTGTGCGTCTGTGCGGATGTGCGCTTTTTCACGTCATGCTACAGCCTAAACCGCTTGACGGATTTTCTTCAAACTTGATATATAGTAGTTTGAAGAAAAACGGTTGTCGAGGTTTTTTTTATTTCGTTTTAGCCCGGCTCAAACTGGTACCTTTCAAGCAACGGTTTTTTCAATTTGAATTTTCTCGAAAACGGCTCTAACGATTTTGATTAAACTCAAAATTTAACTTACTTTAAGCATTTCTAACAAAACTGCGTTTTTCGTTTTTGGCTCAAATAGTCCTAACGAAAATCAGGTTTTAACGGCTTTTTTCAAATAGCCATAAGTTCACAACGGCTTGATTGAATCGACTCAAATTTCGTTTGGTATAGTTTTTCATCGTTTTCTATAGGATGGTTTAATACATTTTTCCCTGAAGCCCTTCTAAACGGTGGCTTCCATACAACGAGCCGTTGAGTTTTAGCCAACTTTTTTTGGTTTTTTCTAATTTGCTCGAAAATGGCTCTAACGATTTTGATTAAACTTTGTGTGTTATATTCTTTTAGTGTTTTTAAGAGAACTGCGTTTTCAGTTTTTGGCTAAAAATGCAAATAACGGAGATCTGCTCTTAACGGCTTTTTTTCAAATGGCCATAAGTTGTCAATGGTTGCATCGAATTCACTTAAACTTTGTTTGGTATAGTTTCTTTCAGCTTCCTATCAGATGGCATTGATTTTTTTTCATTTTCTTTGTTTTAAATGGTGGCTTCTATACAAAGAGCCATTAGATTTTGGCCAATTTTTTCGTTTTTTCTAATTTACTCAAAAAAAGCACCCCCCATTTTTATGAAACATTTTATATAACATAATATAGAATACTTCAAAGTAAACTGCATTTTTTGTTTTTGGCTACACATGATAATAGCGGAAATTGGTAATATCAGTTTTATTAATTTGGCCATAAGCGGAAATTTATATCATTTATATCACCCAAAAGACGACATCTAAATTTGATATACTATAGGTTACTTAACGTTAGCTCCCGTCTCCCGTATATGGAGTTTTCCAGTTTTAGCCAATTTTTTTTTAGTTTTTACCAAATTTTTCAAAAATGAGTTGTTCTTATTGATCGAAAAGTTTGTTTTCGTCGTACTTTTGCACCCACAGAGCAAGTACGTGCGACCCAGTCGTGCATTTTATTTACGTAAGAATAAGGACTTGGCAATAACTGCCGTCTGCCTGAAATGACATTTCATATACATATAAAAATAAATTTAAGAATGCAAAAATAGTAAACAAGATTTTTAAACAGTATTAGGGTTTAACAAAATGTTTATAGAAATTTAATAAATTTTAACTTGATTTGAAACACAAAATAGTACAATTATTTTTTTCCTTTTTTATTATGATATTTTGAAATCTCCATAAGAAAACGAAAAAAAACTTAAAAAAAGGATAAGAGCATGAAATCATTCATCAATTTTAAGGTGATTTGAAACACAAAAGAGCAATTTTGTATGATTTGCAACATGAAATAAGAGATATTACAAAAAGCTGTTACGGTAGTTTAGAGCATCCTGACAAAATTCATATAGACTGAGCCAACCCAAGCCTCCATTTAATATTTCATAAAGTCTATTTACTGTGATAGAGCTCTCCAAAAAGTATAATCGCCGAATTTCTTGTAATATAGGGCAAACCTCTAGGAAGTGACATATGTATATCTTCGTTCTCTCTTCTATTACAAAGCTCACAAAGCTGCGGCAAATCTTCCCGATGAGGTATAAAATTTAAATTTAAAATCTCAACTCTAGCTCTGAAAATTATGCTTATTTGGAAGGCTGAAAACTCACTTCTTTTTTTTTTTTAATGCACTAGCACTCAAAGGGATATTAATACCTTTATAATGAATTAACATGTGCGAGCGAGGAAAGAGAAGGAATAGAAAGGTAGGAAAGAAAGGTGGTACAGTGGTTTGAAATTTTAGGTGATAATTATCTCATGGAAATTCCACGGGTGGCATCCAGTTGAAACTTGGGAAATAAATAAAAATTGCTGCCCTCGGCTGGGTTTGAACGCACAGCTCTCAGGTTGAGCAACCAAGCACTACATCCACTGTACTATTGCCACCCGCATTACTTCGAAAGTAATTGATGCTTGAGTTCAATTGGTGATTTAAATTTCTATAAATATTTTTCGAAACAGATGAATTAGCCTTGGAAAAATTTTCTAAGAACATAGCATGGTCAAGTTTTGTGATTAAAACTGCGAACTGAGTCTGCCATTCTTCCACGTTATTCTCTGTTAAATTAAAAGAATAGTCCTGGGAAAGAGCGAGTTGATTCCACTCTTTGAAAGGAGAGGCATTTGTCTGCAACAATTTTTTTAAAATTTTTTTGTGAAGACACACATCACTTTTATTCATCACTCTAACGATAAAGTCCGCGCTAGCCTTCAGATTTTTTATATGGATAGGTGTTATTCCTGACTCAACATAAATAGCATAATTCGGAGTAGAATTTGGCAAACGAAAGAGCCGCTTAAAGAAGTGTCTTTGAACTTTTTCAAAAGCTTCAAGATTTAAGTATCCGAACACTTGAACACCATAAGTCAGACAAGAATTAACCGTTGCATTAAATACTTTATATTTGGACGCAAGATCAATATTTTCGTTTGAAAAAAACTTTGGCCACATCAGATTTAATGCCAGTTTGGCTTCAACACTTTTTCGTTTGGAATGCTTGACAAAACTCAAATTGTAGGTTAATAATACACCCAAATACTTGAATTCTTGTATAACCTCAATACGCATATTATTGAGAAACCAATTTTCTTCAGGACGTCTACGCATCTGTCTTGATTCAAAAATGAGAATTTTAGTCTTTTGGACATTAATTTCTAAACCCCAAGTCTCACAAAACAAAGAAAGTCGATTTAATTGTAATTGTAGCGTAAAAGGATTGTCCGCAAAAATCGTTAAGTCATCCGCGTATAAAAGTACTTTAATAACTGTATTGGCAAAAAGAACTCCACCAGGAAGAAGGTCACATATATCATCAATAAATAAAGAAAACATTAATGGACTAAGGATACATCCCTGAGGAACGCCCGCGGCTGTTTCAAATTCATTTGAAAACTCAAAACCATCCCATACCCTTGCATTTGACGACGCTAACAAACTTGCATACGTTGAGAGAAACTTATGCGATAGGCCCATACATGAAAGTTTATAAATAAGTGCTTGTCTATTGACTTTGTCAAATGCTGATTTAAAATCAACAAAGCAAGTGTAAAGCTTCTTCTTTTTGATGTGGATATGATGTTGAGCAATGCTAGTAATAGCAAAGATATGATCCATGGTTGAGTAACCTGGGCGAAAACCAGCTTGGAAGATACTTAGACCATTATTGTCATCAATCCATTTCTTAAGCCTTTCGTATAAAATAGTCGCAAAAATTTTCCTAATTGAGTTTAAAATTGAAATTCCCCTATAGTTCTCCGCAATATTCGCATCACCTTTCTTGTAAATCGCAAAAATAACCGATTTGTTGAAACTACTTGGGATAGCAGCATCTGCGTATAATTTGTTGAAGAAAGAAACGATGTAATTTTTAAATTCAATCGTGCTGTTTTTGAAAAATTCTATCGGTATACCATCTGAGCCCAGAGCTTTATTATTTTTCATTTTTTGAAGCGATGCTTCCAACTCAGAAAGTGATATATCCACATCGAGTTCGTTAACTGCAAAGTTAGGTAGCGCGTAATCGAAGGTATGAAGGTCTTTGTCTGCTGAAAGCAGAGTTTTAAAATGAGCTGCTAGCGTTTCAGCTTCCAATGAGTACTTCATACCTTGTTCACGTCCACCAAGTTCACGCACAATATTCCAAAAAGACTTGGAGTCAGAGCAGTTTTCTAACTGATTGGCCAGATTTTTTAGGTAAGCTTTCTTTTTATCTGTACAAAGTTTTTATATTTAGCATTTATTTTAAGATACATGGTTTTAAAAAATTGCGTATTCGACGATTTAAAAAGCTTAAGATAAACAAAAGAAAGTTTAGGAATATTTTCGCACTCTTTGTCATGCCATTTATTCTTAGAAATAAATGTGTGCGTATTATTGACAGCAAAAGGAGCAGATGATTTAACGACTTGTTGAATTCTTTCGCATGTTTCCTCAATCGAGTGTAGAGATTGCGGGAGCAAGGAATTTAAATTACGAGTCAAAAGTCGTTTGAAAAGAGGTGCATTTTTATCTGACCATTTAAGTTTAATAAAGCTGACCGGATTTGTAGATCTTGGAACTAAATGCGGAAATTTTATTTTCGTAACTATTGGAAAATGTCCTGAAAAATTAGCGGATGCTACCTCAAAGTCTTCGAAATTGGTTAACCAGTTGCTAGATATAGCCGCAAAATCAATGACCGATTCACCTTGACCACTTACGAAGGTGAGTTCGCCGTTTGAATCACTTTTCGAGGATCCATTTAGTACAACTAGTCAAAATGTTTCAAAAAATTCCGTTAAACTTTTTCCATTACGATT
Source organism: Platycheirus albimanus (assembly GCA_916050605.2). Classification (NCBI taxonomy): domain Eukaryota; kingdom Metazoa; phylum Arthropoda; class Insecta; order Diptera; family Syrphidae; genus Platycheirus; species Platycheirus albimanus. The sequence continues at coordinate 168,079,369 of OU696696.1, read as the reverse complement.
GAAAATTTCGTCTTTAGAATTTCTCATGACATTAAGCTCCGCTCGTGATTGTAAATTATTGACAAGTGAGTTTTGATACATGCCAATTCTAGCGTTGAGATCTCCTACTATTATAACATGCTCGAAGTAATGGTTATTAGTAAAGTCTACTAATTCATTGAATTCAACTACCCAATTGTTGCAGTTTAAATATGTAGGAATTATAAAGTAATTTTAAGAGTTGCTAACTACATGAAAAATGATTTTTTGCTCTAAAATTTTAAATTTAACTATTTTATCAAATAAATGTTTTTTAATGCCATATAACATACCCCCACTGGCTCTTCCAAGCAAATTTGATCTAACTGCTGATTTAAACATTACCTTAAAATCTTTAAAGTATTTAACAAATGCATTCTCATTTTTTTGTTCTACAAAGGTTTCAATTAGAATTGTAATATCAAATTGTTGAATAAATTTAAAAAAATCAGGTTGTAAAAGTTTGATTTGAAGACCAGTGATATTATATGAACATATTCTTAATTTTAAAAAACTATCAATATCTAAATTACGGCAGACGACAGATTTTACCTAGTGATTACTCGCCCTTGAATGTTGAAGACGATGACTACCAGGTGGCGCTCGTTGCGATACAGAGCTAGAAGATTGAACTGTTACCAACTTCGCTCCCTCGCTGCAGTCAAATAACTCGTTGCAAGGTACATAAAGTTAGGGTAATATATTCCCGCTCATTTTTTTTTTGACATCTGTCAAAACTTTTCAAAATGGCTGGTGCATGTGACCCTCATACATTTATTGTATCCTAATTCTTAACTTACATAATTGTGTGCGGATCATTTTCTTCCTAATCCATTAAAACTTTTATAAAAATTATAAATATGCGGTGTGCTATGTTCGGGTGTTGCGTAAATAATAAAAAAAATAATAATGCTGACATTTCTTTCCACGCGTTCCCAAAAAAAAACAGAAAATGTGCAAACAGTGGGTGTTCTTGTGCCATAGAAAGGATAAATTAAATACTAATACGGCTAGAATTTGCTCTAAGCATTTTAAGGAAAGTGATTTTGAAGTGATGAACCCCCCGTAGATGATTTGGAATCTCTACAATACGATGGACTCGAACATTTGGCGGGGTATATTTGTCATAGGATTAAAAAGCCGGATCTTGTTGTGCAAAGCCATCAGCAGGAATCTTCGTTTTCTTGGACGAATCAACTCACTGAAGGATTTCTTCAAAAACCAACAGACAAAATGATGGCAGAAATGATAAAGTTGGAGTCAATCTTTAAGGAATTAAACAAGGATGCTATCGTTTATTCACGCCATTATATAAAAAATTTCATTAGTGTATCTAATCATATTCCTTTGGACATAAGAGTTAAACAAATCGTTTTTCGATCCAGGATGTATTTCCGTATCAAACAGCTTAACACTGTTCAAGAAGAAAATTCCAGAAAAAGAAAGAAAAAAATCAATAAAACGATTTTATAAAATTATATGATGATTTTTTTATTCAATTTGGGAAAAAATATATTAAACCTTAATTTCTTCTTAGATATTGTCGACTAGCAATAAAAGTATGTCTTTTAAAAATAGTCCATACGAAACCTTAGGCACTTTCATACAAAATATTTGATATGGCCCCTACCAGGATTTATAATAAATAAAAGGAAGAACTCCTTGACGACTACCGCATCGAATCACCTTTCACATAATGCTGTGTGATGGTACCTTTATTTGCCCATTTGAGCATCATTACCGATTTCACTGTGTCACTGTGAGATTGTTGTAAGTATCGATGAAGTGCTCTTTAATTAGATCATCGTATTGGTCTGCTTCTTGTTTGAGACGGACTTTGCTTTCGTTGCCTAAATGTTGTTCGAACTCACTGCGTCCGATAAGGAAGACCACTCGCACGGGATATCCATAATTGGAAGTGTCCTATGTGTAATGAATTTTGAATTAATCTTACAAATTGTAATTGGTGAACAACAAAGCTCTTACATTGAAATACTCTTTGTAACGATTAAAACTATCTGTTCTCTTGTCTAGGTAATGGCCATCCATTTCAGCATGCATCGCTCCAACCATGTTATAGTTGAATTCCGATTCATTTCCAAATGTTTCTCGTATGTTTTGCCTAGAAATTGAACGATGTTTAACTCTTAAAAATTTAGTTTTTGTGTTCTTTAACGGAAATACAGTGGTCCCTCGGTCATTTCTGCTGGATTCATGGAAAAACTTACGTCCACAAGGATCCATCGGTAAGATTCAACCAGAAGTTATTCGTAAGATCACATTTTTCACACTTCTAGCCAGTGAGCGAAATTTTTCTATCATTATTATATTGCCTGCTTCTCTATCTTTGCTATGCGTATGGCTGACTCGGCCGCAAGAATACCATCCACCGGCTGTTGAACAATTAATGGTTATTCAATACTTGAATAATAAAAGATTTCAGCCACCTTTGGCACCACAATAACATGGTATATGTCCTTGTTGGAACTATGCAGGCTTTTATTGTCAACGCCACCTTTGACACCGATAGCCAGAAGTGTTATCAGTTTTCAGCTCCTGAAACAAAAAAAAACTGAATTAAAAAACATTATACATACTTTAAATACTTACCACTGCATACAACTATGCATAGAAGCATTTATAAGCTCAATTCACTTCATTATTTTCTTTTAAAACAATTAAATTTGGTAAAATCAATATAATGTGTACTGGCGACAGTGCCTTGGGTCACATGAAGACGCCATTTTGATTTTTTTTTGTTTACTTTTTTGACAGATGCGGAATATATTACCCTTACTTTATGTACTTTGACTCGTTGCACATATCACCAAAGGCTTCTGTCAAAAATGTCATCTCTGCTGTAGTTTTGACAATCAAACCTCGTGAAACTTTGTAAACAAAGCTGTGATCGTTATTGAGTAGTTTTTTGTCTCCTTTAATTAAAATTTTAACATTTGGATTTATCTCCAGCAATTTGTTTTTCGTGGCAACCAGACATTGTCTTTTCTTTCGGAATAATAGAGATTGTTCGCAAAAAATACTTATTCCAGACCATTTTAATTTGTGTGCGACAGCAATGATTTTATCCCTGACTTCAGCAGAAGAGAGCTCCATGATGACGGTACCGCGTTCAGTGTTGTTGTTACGAATTTGGCGGGAGCTCTTTACTTCGATTTCATCACCTTCTTTTAACTTCAGAAGCCCCTCGCAAGTCTGTTTAGCAAATTGAATTGCATTGGTTTCTGTGTGTAAAGGAAGATGAATCACAATTGACTTATCATTAGATTTTCGTGACAGAATCTCCAGTTGAGTCTCGAGAAGTTCACATCTGTCGGCCATGACGGTTAGTTTGTTGTTCAGTTGCGAGTTAAGACCTCTTAAAGACATTATTTCACTTGAAAGTGTTTTGAAGTCGTTTTTTGTGGCTAGATTCTCAAGCTTTTCATCAAGAATGTAGTAGAAAATTTGTTTGAGTTCGGAAACAGATAAATTTGCTACTCCCATGGTTAATGCAACGTCAAAGGAATTCCTTTTGCTGGTGTTGTTTTGTTCCGGTGAAGTTTCCGCTAAATAGCGTTTACGGTTCATCTGCTTTGAAACAGTTGATTGCAAAATTGGTTCTTGTTGGTTTCAATTTTTTTGTTTTATAAACTCGTTAATTTAGGCGAATAAGTGTAATTATCGATGATCTTCAATTATTTCAATGAATTCGATTGAAAAAGAGTATTTTAAGCTGTTTTATTGAATAACTTACTATAATACTTTGTTTGAAAGTAACAAAAATACCGAGAGCTTAACAAAAGTTGCACTTCTACTTTGACAGATGAAATGTCACTCTTCATTTTAATAGTAAATTATTTTTAAATTGATTTTAAAAATGTAAGTAGGTAAGTAGTTTTTACAAAAAATAACACAGATAAACAAGTAAAGTGCTTAGTGCCACGCAATTGTCTTGTAAATGAAACAAATAAGAACTACTCAGTTGCTTAAATACAAAATAACTAATTGTAATCATAAACCTCAGCTTCTAATAAAAATTATTATCTTGCATATATGCTAAGCTAGCTACTTTCGGAAGAGCTATAAAAAAAAGGATTTTGTACTTTATTTGGGAAGGTAAGTTTCATAAAAAAAACAACACGTGGGTACCTATTATTTTGCATTATTAATCCACTTATTATTACAGTTAACCAAAATTTATAATGTGTATGGATTATTTTAATTGTTTTAGGTAGTTTTTGTTAATTCATATAAAAATTAAGTAGTGGAATAACTCTTCAAAAATAAAATCTATTATTTTCTTATGACAGATTACGAACTTACTACCAAAATCCTTTTTTTTACCCTTCACAAAGAAACTACCTGAACAAATCCAAGACATTGATATTTATTGGAACCTGAGTTTTATAATAACAATAGTTATTTTGTATTCAACCGAAATATGTACCAACATTTGTTTTAAATAAAAATAAAAATCATTAACTTATTAAACTAAGGAATGGGACACCGTCAATTTCGAACCACACCTCTAAGAAAAGTACATAAGAAAAAGGTCAGGCTTACTTAAATAAATTAAAGTTTTATTTGTTATTAAATATAAGTAATTAATAAAAACTAAAACTTAATATTTCTCTTCTTATATTATAAGCCTTCCATTTCATCAGAACATCAACGCACACACAGGAATAGTTGAGAGTGTAAGTCACAGGTACAGGACACGCTTGGAGCTGTTGTGCCAAAATATTTATTTTATGTTTGATTTTTTGACCAATGTTGTTTTATTATTGAAGGATTTTGAAGATCTCTTCTGCGGCTTTAAGGTCTCAATAGGTATTTAATGAAACAAGTTCATTAGTTTTCCCAACGTTTCGACTGAGATTTCAGTCTTCTTTAGGGGCGCTTTTTTATTAAACATGACAATGAAACAAAAACAATGAAAAAGAAAAAAACAATGCAATTGCATTTTTAGACGTTAAAATTCGCCGTGAAAATTACCGACTCACATTTGATTGTTACTAAAAAGAAACAGCTTCTGGAAGAATTATCAACTTCCGGTCAAACAAACCAAAACACATTATAATTAACACGGCTTTCAACCTAATCAACAAAGTTTTCATGATAAGTGACGAGAAATTCCACCCCGCAAACAAAACAAAGGTCACAAACATTCTTGTTGACAATGGATTCCCGTGGAAAATTATCCGAGATTTACTTCAAAGGCAAGAAAACTCCACGCAATCAGAAAAGTTAGAAAAGAAAGCCGGTTTCTTCAAGAGTATGGTTTATGTACCAAAACTAACAGATAGCTTCAAAAAAACAGTAGCCAACAAGGCTAAAGACGTCAATCTGGCATACAAGTCGAACCAAACACTCCACTCGTTGTTCAACAACGACTAACAACGACTGTTGAAAAAGACCGACGGACAGATGTTGTCTACAAGGTCAACTGTTTGGGCAATGAAGAGGAAAGCTGTGATCTCTGCTATATTGGCACAACGAAGCAACTACTAAAACAACGAATTTCTAACCACAAGTCTGATTTAAAATCAAAAAGCTCCCAAAAAACTGCTCTTGCTTGTCAAAGTATTGAAAAAAACCTTACTCCAGATTTTAAAAACACAAAAATCCTCCAAACTGAGAAGAATATATCGAAGCAATATACTCTGGAAACGTTGCACATCCTTAACAACAAAAATAATATGAACCGTAAACAAGATACAAAGAATATATCATCAGTGTACTGTTCTTTAGTCTCTTCAAAAATAAAATGTAATATTCTGTCCGGTAAATATAATTTTTTTCTTAAAATAGTTACAGACAAAACTTTTAACAAAGAAGTGCTCATAAGAGCTTACACATTTTTGCTGTTAAGTTTTTCTTTTACTTTTAAATTTTCATTTTCAATGTTTTATGTTAAGAAATAATGTAAATTAATCCCATCAAATCCTGTAATGATTGTAAGTTTTATTACAACTTTTGTTAAATTGTAATTATGTTCATCTCTGTTTTTTTGTTTCATTGTCATGTTTAATAAAAAAGCGCCCCTGAAGAAGACTGAAATCTCAGTCGAAACGTTGGGAAAACTAATGAACTTGTTTCATTAAATAACTATTGAGACCTTAAAGCCGAAGAAGAGATCTTCAAAATTCTTCCAAAATATTTACATTTATTTTTATTATAAGGCTATAAAAACCTATTTTGAATTAATAATTCAATAAGTTCATAATTATTGCTAAGTTGGATGATTTTATAATATTTCATTTTATTTTATTTTATTTTCAATGTCGTATAAGGCGTAGGTATATATAAAAATGCAAAATGCATACAAAATGTTAAACTCAGGATTTATTCATAAAACTCATATAACTCATATTACATTTTGCTTCCTTCAAATAATAATTTTTCAGATTATATTATTCATATCACCTTTCATTATTTTTCCCATAAATATTCAAGTTCAATGTCTTTTTTTTTTTTGCTGAAGTAACAAAACAGAATTATAAAAACCCCGTTTAAATTGTTCAGAATGTATATAATAAAGTATAAAATAAAGTATCTTACGCCGAAGATCTGCCTAAACTTGAAAACGTTTTTTTTTGAAACACTACTGTTTGGAATTATGTACCTATTGTAATTTTTTTTTAACAAAACAGGGCCTTACAGCTTTAATAATTTTTACCTACATATAAAATGGTGCCACCCATATATACCAAACTACCACTTATCCTAACAAACTAAATTTAGGAAAAGTAATTTCATCTTACACTTTTTTTCACAAATCTTAAAATCTTATTCTGAGTTCGAATAAAAAAAACCACATTACCACCGAAATCATAAAACAACACTATCAAATGAAATAAACACACACAATTCCTAGAATCTATATATATAAAAATGAATTGGTGTCTGTTTGTACGCGCCTAACTCCGATGAATATCATCCAATTTGCATGGGGTTTTTTTTGTTGGGTTTGTATTAAACCAGGTAAACGAATAGCGGAGCCGAATTTTTCAAATTTCGAACGGTATTTTTTAAAAATCGTTAAAACACAAAATTGCGGAACAAATATCAACAGATTATGAATTTGTTCTTTGTACAAGCATAACTTGGCTAAATATTATCCGATTTGCATGAGGATTTTTTTGTTGGATTTGTTTTCAACCAGGTAAACACACAACGGAGCCGTTTTTTTTTTTTTTTTTAATTTTTTTTTTTTTCACTTGCAAAAGCAAACGAGTTTCTTCTCCACCTGTGCAAATGACCCGTTCGCCAGAGCTGCTCTACTCGGAAATGCCTCGCTATTATATTTGAAATGCGCCGTACAACAAATTTCAACGTCGAAAACAAAGGCAAGCTGTTGCCGGATATGCGGATGTGTATTAAACTGATGCGCTTGGTCGTATCTATGCTGTTCATCCAGAAAATGACGACTGCTTCTGTCTGCGATTGCTTTTGGTCAATGTGCCTGGTCAAACTTCGTACGAGAACCTGCGGACTGTTGATGGTGTGCTGTGTGCCACATTTAGAGAAGCCTGTCAGCGGATGAATTTGTTTGCCAACGACAATCATTGGGACGCAACACTTTCTCACAAAACGTTTCTCCTTTCGTTGATTTTTACTTCAATTCGGTCAAGATCCGACATAGCGCTTGCGATTGCCTCTTCTCGAATAGCGCCCACGTTGTTGGAAGGTGGTTGCTTAGCACATTCAGCGTTAAAATTGACACTGAATCTGCAGTTGAATGACGAACCAACATGCAATATTCCAAGAAATTCTGCTATGGCATAAGTGTTGAAAACTTTCAAAATTATCATCTGGGATGAATGCACAATGGCACACAAGAGAACATTGGAGGCTCTTGATCGAACAATGAAAGATCTACGGAACAATATAAGACGCATTGGAGGAGCAATGATATTGCTAGCCGGTGATTTCCGTCAAATTTTCCCAGTAATCCCGCGATCAACGCCTGCAGATGAACTCAACGCTTGCCTAAAATTATTGTTTTTCTGGCTATACGTAAAGAAGCTGCAGTTGACGACGAACATGCGAGTTGCGTTGCAGAACGATACATCAGCCGATGATTTTGCAAAAAAACAATTGGCAATTATTGGAAATGGTCGAATTACCGTTGATGCTGCAACTGGCCTGATTTCGTTCCCGCTGAATTGTGAATTCACATCATAGAAGGAAGAACTCATCAGCAAAGTGTTCCCTAACATCGGTCGCAATTATTTGAACCACGATTGGCTCAGTGAACGCGTGATATTAGCTGCGGAAAATAAGGACGTTGATGATTTGAATTTCATCATTCAAAATAAAATCGCAGCTCCACTGCATTCGTTCAAATCGGTGGATCGCATAACAAATGATGACGAAGCAACAAACTATCCAATTGAATTTTTGAATTCGTTGGATGTTCCCGGTCTATACCACCACACAATTTGCAACTGAAAGTCGGCTCTGTCATCATAATGCTGCGCAATCTGAACCAACCAAAACTATGCAATGGAACTAAGTTGACAGTGAAGAAACTCATGAACAACGTCATCCAAGCGACAATAAACAAAGGCAAGTTCAAAGGCGAAGAAGTTCTCATTCCAAGAATTCCATTGTTACCAACCGACTTGCCATTCGAGTTTAAGCGGATTCAGTTTCCCGTTCGACCCGCATTCGCCATGACAATTAACAAATCGCAAGGCCAATCGTTGCAAAAGTGTGGCCTTAATCTTGAATTCCCTTGCTTTTCACATGGACAACTGTACGTGGCGTGTTCGCGTGTCGGAAAGCAATCTGCATTTTTTGTTTATGCACCGGACAAAAAAACAAACAACGTTGTTTATCACAAAGCGTTGCAGTGACCTTATCATTTCTGTTTAAATAAAAGTAATTTTAATCAATTTAATATCATTTGTTTAATTCTTTCTTAAGAGAGGCTCGACTTTCGAAAGGGACATTTAGTCAATTTAAGGCGGAACGAAGTTCGCCGGGTCAGCTAGTAATTAAATAAATGTATTGATGTTTTTTCAGATTTCAGCTGAAACAGCTTTTCGGTTCGCAACTTTTTACAACAACCACTTTTTGGATTTGATCAGATTTAATTTTATTTTAAAGCTAATAAAAGGATCTTTAAATTGACCAAGAATTATTTCACAATAATGAAAGGTTTGAGAATTACATTGACTTGAAAAACTGTAAAAATACTCAGTTCTAATTTGGATTTTCAGACATTTATTATATGATTTTCTCTCCGGAAATGACGCATAAAAACGAATTGTTATTTCCAAATTAAAATTCAATCACTAGAATAAATCAATTTACATATATTTTAATTAAAACAATACATTTTAAACAACTCAGCAGAAAACCATATTTCACGATTTTAGTTCAGACACAAATAAGTGGATTATATTCTTTCTCAAAGTGGCCGCTAGAGTGAGGAAAATAAAATAAAATGCACGACTGGGTCGCACGTACTTGCTCTGTGGGTGCAAAAGTACGATGAAAACAAAGTTTTCGAGCAATATGAAGAACTCCTGTTTGAAAAATTTGGGGAAAACTACAAAATTTTGGTTAAAACTGGAAAACCCGAGCGGGAGCTTACGTTAAGAAACCTTTGAATTTTTAAAATTTAGATGTCATCTTTTGGGTGCTATAAATGATATAAATGTCCGATTATGGCCAAATTAATAAAATTGTTAAAACAAATTTCCGTTATTATCATTTGTAGCCAAAAACTTAAATGCAGTTTTCTTCAAAACATTCTATGTATATTCAATACAAAGTTTAATAAAAATCGGTAGAGCCTTTTTTGAGTAAATTAGAAAATACTAAAAAAATTGGCCAAAACCTAGTGGCTCTTTGTATGGGAGCCACCATTTAAATAAGATAAACTGGAAAAAATGCGATGCCATCTGATAGAGAGTTGTAAGGAACTATACCAAACAAAGTTTGTTTGAATTCGATACAACCGTTGACAACTTATGGCAATTTGAAAAAAGACGTCAAGACCATATTTCCGTTATTTGCATTTTTAGCCAAAAACTAAAAACGCAGTTCTCTTAAGAACACTAAAAAAATATTACACACAAAGTTTAAACAAAATCGTTAGAGCCATTTTTGAGCAAATTAGAAAAAACCAAAAAAAGTTGGATAAAACTGAACGGCTTGATGTATTGGAGCTACCATTTAGAAAGGCTTTACTGAAAAAATTGCAAAGCCATCTTATAGAACGCTATAAAAAACGATGCCAAACGAAGTTTGAGTCAGTTCTAATAAGCCGTTGCGAACTTATAGCCATTTTTTAAAAAAGCCGTTTAAATCTGATTTTCGTTACGACCATTTGAGCCAAAAACGAAAAACGCAGTTTTGTTAGAAATGCTTAAAGTTAGCTAAATTTTGAGTTTAATCAAAATCGTTAAAGCCGTTTTCGAGAAAATCCGAAATGAAAAAAACCGTTACATGAAAGGTACCGGGCTAAGACGAAATAAAAAAAACCTCGACAACCGTTTTTCTTCAAACTGCTATGTATGAAGTTTGAAGAAAATCCGTCAAGCCGTTTAGGCTGTAGAATGACGTGAAAAAGCACACATCCGCACATCCGCATATCCGCATAGACGCACAGACAGACCGACGGACGGTATGGCGAAAACCACTTTTTTGGGCTTCTCTATCATCGTAATGTCATGTTTGATTAAAACCTCGATTTTTTTTCTGCACGAAACCAATACTTGCCCTATAGAGCAAGTAAAAATCAATAGGATGGATTCAATTTGGCAGCAGACAGTACGGTATACGAAATCCATGCAATGTGGTAGATATATTATATGTATGTAAATGGCTACTTGCATGTGTTTGTGTGGTACGTGTTTGGTTATTTTTATTTACTGGTTCTAGGAATTGTGTGTGTTTATTTTATTTGATTGTGTTATTTTATGATTTCGGTGGTAATGTGGTTTTTCTTATTCGAACTCAGAATAAGATTTTAAGATTTGTGAAAAAAAGAGTAAAATGAAATTACTTTTCCTAAATTTGGTTTGTTAGGATAAGTGGTAGTTTGGTATATATTATGGGTGGCAGCATTTTATACGTAGGTAAAAATTAATAAAGCTGTAAGGCCCTGTTTTGTTAAAAAAAAATACGATACATAATTCCAAACAGTAGTGTTTCAAAATTAAACGATTTCAAATTTAGGCAGAGCTTCGGCGTAATATACTTTATTTTTTACAATGAACAATTCTGAAAACTGAACAATGTACACGGGTTTTTATAATTCTGTTTTGTTACTTCAGCAAAAATAAAGACATTGAACTTGAATAGCTATTCATGGGAAAAATAATGAAAGGTGATATGAATAAAATAATCTGAAAAATTATTATTTGAAGGAAGGAAAATGTAATATGAGTTTTATGAATAAATCGTGAGTTTAACATTTTGTATGCAATTTGCATTTTTATATATACCAACGCTTTATACGACGTTGAAAATAAAATAAAATAAAATGAAATATTATAAAATCATCCAACTTAGCAATAATTATGAACTTATTGAATTATTGATTCAAAATAGGTTTTTATAGCCTTACCTATAATAAAAATAAATATAAACATTTTGGCACAACAGCTCCAAGCATAGCCTGGACCTGTGACTTACACTCTCAACTATTCCTGTGTGTGCGTTGATGTTCTGATGGAATGGAAGTCTTATAATATAAGAAGAGAAATATTAAGTTTAATTTTTATTGATTACTTATATTTAATAGCAAAACAAACTTTAATTTATTTAAGTTAGCCTGACCTTTTTCTTATGTAGTTTTCTAAGAGGTGTGGTTCGAAATTGACGGTGTCCCATTTGTTAGTTTAATAAGTTAATGATTTTTATTTTTATTAATAGTGGTGTGTCTCATTTACAAAACAATTGCGTGGCACTAAGCACTTTACTTGTTTATCTGTGTTATTTTTTGTAAAAATTAAAAAAAAGCAGTATACCTACCTAAATTTTTTAAATCAATTTAAAAATCATTTGCTATTAAAACGTAGATATGGGACGCCGTCAAGTTTGAACCAGACCACTTAGCAAACAACATAAGAAAAGGGTCAGAAGTGCTCATTTAAAAAAGACGTAAGTTTTATTTACTATTAAAAAAAATTAATAAGAATAACTCTTAATATTAATACTAAAACTTAATATTTCTATTATATTTTAACATTCCACACAAACAGTAAATAATCACGATTGGAAGCAAATGCTGATGGAAATATGTCTTTTGCAGAAGAAATTCCTCATCAAGTCGAATATCAAATGAATGAAGAAATTCCAGATATTGTCGCCCGAGAATTGTTTTGTCGTAAGCGCCAAAATGGGTTTTTTAAACTGGATATGCAGCACTAAATTTTCAAATGTGCTCTTTTCATTTCTGTTGTCAGAGTTTTCCTATCTCTTACCGTTGCTGAGATAATTAGTTTGCATTTTGTCGTATATCCACAAAATAACCACCCCTTGAGTTTTGTTTTGTCGTAAACGCCAATTTTCGTCATATACGACAAAAATTCAATGTGTTTTCCCTCTTTTTTTTTCTTAATATTGTTTTGTCGTAAGTGTATAGGCTTAAGGTATACGATCAAAAATTTAAAATAAAACCTTAAAATTGAATTGTCTTACGTGTATGAGACTCACATAGAATGTAGGACTGATCATATACAAATACAACAAAAATGAGAAATCAAATATTGCGGTTTGGTTTGTTGTACGTGTATAGAGATTTCAACTGGCGTTGCAGAAAGTATAAATAAAGTTTCTTAAATATATTAGAGACAAACAATTTACACTCTATTATAAAATGAGCGGAAGAGAAATGGAGTTAAAAAACAGCTTCAATATTGAAAAAATCAAACAAGAGCAGTCTGGTAACTCCAAAAAATTTGTTCACCCAAAGTCTTCGTGTTTCAAGTAACTCAAAACCGTTATCAAAAGACAAACTACTACGAAACCTTGTTCAAATCAAAAACATAAGAATGAAATCATCAATAATTTATTATTTAATACTATTTTTTTACTGGTGTGCTATAACACTATGTACCTATACAGTTATTTATGTTAACTTTAGGTTTCCTAACCGAAATGACATTGTTGATCTCATAGATCTAATTTTATATTTCATAGTCATAGAATGACTATTCCGTAAGTTTTTATAAAACAAAATGTGATTTTAATTTTGTACCTGTCTACATTCGTATTTTTATGGTCATAGGATGATTTTTCGTTATTGTTTTTTTTTTTAAATTTATTAATCAAGTTAAATTTTAACACCAAGATTGCCTTTTAACAATAAGACTCAATTCCTATTTTAACCTTTATAAAATAAATAACATTTTATTGTTAGCACTAGCTTCGTTTCGCCAAAATTCATCAATGTATTGAAAATAATAATTCTTTCACATGCATTTAGTAAATAGCTGATATTTTACACTTCACTTTTATTTATGTGTATAGATTATCAGCTATCTCTATCTGCCTGTGAAAATCCCGTCAAAATCGGCTTAGCCGTTTCCGAGATTAGCCGGAAAAAACAAACAGACAGACAGACAGACATATACAAACATTTTAAAAAAATGCGTTTTGCTACAAGTACCGTATATACTTTCATACGCATTTAGTAAAAAACTGATATTTTGAAATAACAGCCAGACACTTCATTTTTATTTATGTGTATAGATTATCAGCTATCTGTCTGTGAAAATCCCGTCAAAATTGCGACCGCAACGCCACCTACAGGAGTAATTAAAATAGCCTAAGTTTTTCCTTACAGCAGCAGCTATTAAGTTTTAGTTCCCGTCAAAATCGGTTTAGCCGTTTCCGAGATTAGACGAACCAAACAGACAGACCAACATTTTAAAAAATGCGTTTTTGTTATAAGTACCGTACCTATGTATATACTTTCATACGCATTTAGTAAAAAACTGATATTTTGAAATTACAGACAGAAACTTCATTTTTATTTACATATGTGTATAGATTGGAAATTGACTTTTTTTTATTATTTCTCATACCAATTCGTATAGGATTTAAACAAGACGCTTGAATATTGAAATGTCGTACGTGGGTTCACTTTGTCGTACGTGTATGGGATGGGATGGAAAAAAAGCTTATTTTTGTGGCGTATACGACAAACTCATTTTGGGTAAAAAGCTTTATAATTTGAAAACCAAAACAGCTAGGACAATGTTGAATACTTAAGTCAAAAGAAGATACTTCACACAATATATTCTAATAAAAAAAAAGAAAACTTGATCGCTTCGTTTTTTTTTTGTATAGTTACGCAAACCTTTAAATGCGATTTCCCAAAATCGTGTTTTTGGGAGATACAACAAAACAATTCTCGGGCGACGATATGGTAGAGTTTTCGAAATTATCTCGCACACGGACTCTTCGGAAACTGGAAGCATGAAGACCCTGATAACAGAAAAGGAATCTCCTGCGATTGCCAACAACACGGACATTGAAGGACGAAGAATCGTTGAAATAGAATTTTTTTTTAATTTGTTAAAAACAATTGATCAATATTGTCCTCAGTTCGGTTGCAGTTTAAAAAACTTCTCGATAATTAAAGAGATAAGAACCGGTCTTGACAGTGAAATAGTTTTAAAGTGCAACATGTGCAACATTGAATGTAGAGTACAGTTGAATAAAAAATCTAACGATAAACTTGACATCAACACAGCCACTGTGCTTGGAATAACAAGTATAGGTTGTGGATATTCCCAGCTTGAAACGTTTTCGTCAGTTCTGGACTTACATTGTCTCTATTTTTATAATTACCATGAAGTCGAAGAAACAGCTGGAAGAACGTGGAAAGACGTAGCAGACAAGAACATGCTACTTGCTGTTAAAGAAGAAACTGAAGCTGCACGAGAACGCGGTGATGTTGATCCGGTTGACGGAGTACCATTTATAACCGTTGTGACAGACGTCTGCTGGAGCAAAAGATCATAAAGGAAGAATTTTTCCACTTTGTCAGGAGCAGACGGACTTCATACTGGAAAGGTTATATCGTTGGGTGTGAAAAACAAATACTGTGTTGTGTGTGCCCGAAGAGGATAACAGAATAGCACCGAACATGTATGTATGTACTAGAAATTATGAGGGACCTTCAGCTCTTATGGAATCCGACATTTTCGTAGAAGCTTTTAAGTGCAGTGTCGAAAAGCGAGGATAAAGATTTCTAACGATGCTTGCTGATGGAGATAGCAGTTCATTCAAAAAAATTAAAGCGATTCATACAACGGAAGGAAAGTAAGTAAAATTTAATGCTGCAATCATTTTATGAGGAACTTCAGAAACAAGCTGGAAGCTGTTTACAAAGGCAACGAAACTGGTCTGAAAGGCGCTCTTACAAAAAACTAGGAACGCATGCTAAAAGACATTTTGAGCGCCTTAAAATATAGACGGAACAACAGTGAAACAAAAGAAAGCTCCCTTTTAGAAATTAAAGATGATATTGGAAACGTAATTCATCATGTTTTTGGAGACCACGAAAAATTTCCAACCTACATAAAGGATAACTGCAATATTATGGCAACCAATTTGATACCTCTTTTGGTGAAAGATGCAGTGGCGATTCCTCTCAGTTGGCTAGGTTGGCTGCGCCAACCCAAAAATAAATAAATACGATTCATATTAAAAGTATCATGAAATAATATTTTATGTCCAAAATACACACCTGATTGAGTTTTCTTAAAACCCATGTGTTTACCTAATTACAACAAAACATTTTTCATTCAAATAGAACTAACCGCAGCAATCTCGTGACATTTTACTCCCATTCAAAATGTCTCGTCTTTCGCATGCTTTCCGTTTACGATCTAGAATGGCATTGGAAATAGCGCATTCACATTCTAATTCAAACCGTATCCAAACTCCCCTTACCCTTCATGTGCTGCTTCATTCCACCTTTAATGCATAAAATCGATGCTCAAAATAAAAGCCATACTGCTAATGGCGAGTCAAAGGAAAACAAAATAAAACTTAGCCAGCAATCGCATCATTGGCAACGCACACGCAGGGTTGAAAATGTAAACCTAGAAAAGGAAGCAGATTGCCAGGAAAATTCAAATAGGTTTGCAAAAAGTATTAAGTACTAAGTAGGGTCTACATTAAAATGAAATGCACGAATTTGTCGCACATACCTACTTGATCTGTGGGTGCCATAGATGGTTTTTGAGCAATTAAAACTACTCTTTGTTGTATAAAATATGCAACTAAGTTCAAAATATTTGTTTAAGAACTGTTTATTTCCCGCATTTTGAGCATATTGACAGTGTTATAAGATACGTCAATTTTACCGTTATTTTCGTTATACGAAGACGAGTAATTGAATTAATTTGCTTCTATACATCAGATGTCCGTTACTTGAATTAAGCCCAAACATAAGAACAGTTTAGAAATCAAGAAAATTCTACCAACAAATACACACAAAGGGCTTAACACGATTTCTAGAAAAAAAAATTAGAGAAAAAAAATACTTAGAATTGGGAAAATCCAGAAAACCGAAAATCTAGAATACTTAATTTCGAAAATCCAAAATCTAAAAAAAGAAATCTAGAATGGACAAAATCGAGAATTATTAATATTAATACTTGATTTAGAATACCTCTAAATTAAAAAAAAGTCTAGAATACTTTTTTTCTAGATTCTAGAGTCCATCTTTTCTAGATTTTATCTTTCTATATTTTTTACTTGCTCTATAGGGCAAGTATTGGTTTCGTGCAGAAAAAAAAAATCGAGGTTTTAATCAAACATGACATTACGATGATAGAGAAGCCCAAAAAAGTGGTTTTCGCCATACCGTCCGTCGGTCTGTCTGTGCGTCTGTGCGTCTGTGTGTCTGTGCGTCTGTGCGGATGTGCGCTTTTTCACGTCATGCTACAGCCTAAACCGCTTGACGGATTTTCTTCAAACTTGATATATAGTAGTTTGAAGAAAAACGGTTGTCGAGGTTTTTTTTATTTCGTCTTAGCCCGGCTCAAACTGGTACCTTTCAAGCAACGGTTTTTTCAATTTGAATTTTCTCGAAAACGGCTCTAACGATTTTGATTAAACTCAAAATTTAACTTACTTTAAGCATTTCTAACAAAACTGCGTTTTTCGTTTTTGGCTCAAATAGTCCTAACGAAAATCAGGTTTTAACGGCTTTTTTCAAATAGCCATAAGTTCACAACGGCTTGATTGAATCGACTCAAATTTCGTTTGGTATAGTTTTTCATCGTTTTCTATAGGATGGTTTAATACATTTTTCCCTGAAGCCCTTCTAAACGGTGGCTTCCATACAACGAGCCGTTGAGTTTTAGCCAACTTTTTTTGGTTTTTTCTAATTTGCTCGAAAATGGCTCTAACGATTTTGATTAAACTTTGTGTGTTATATTCTTTTAGTGTTTTTAAGAGAACTGCGTTTTCAGTTTTTGGCTAAAAATGCAAATAACGGAGATCTGCTCTTAACGGCTTTTTTTCAAATGGCCATAAGTTGTCAATGGTTGCATCGAATTCACTTAAACTTTGTTTGGTATAGTTTCTTTCAGCTTCCTATCAGATGGCATTGATTTTTTTTCATTTTCTTTGTTTTAAATGGTGGCTTCTATACAAAGAGCCATTAGATTTTGGCCAATTTTTTCGTTTTTTCTAATTTACTCAAAAAAAGCACCCCCCATTTTTATGAAACATTTTATATAACATAATATAGAATACTTCAAAGTAAACTGCATTTTTTGTTTTTGGCTACACATGATAATAGCGGAAATTGGTAATATCAGTTTTATTAATTTGGCCATAAGCGGAAATTTATATCATTTATATCACCCAAAAGACGACATCTAAATTTGATATACTATAGGTTACTTAACGTTAGCTCCCGTATATGGAGTTTTCCAGTTTTAGCCAATTTTTTTTTAGTTTTTACCAAATTTTTCAAAAATGAGTTGTTCTTATTGATCGAAAAGTTTGTTTTCGTCGTACTTTTGCACCCACAGAGCAAGTACGTGCGACCCAGTCGTGCATTTTATTTTTTATAGATGTTGTCCTTTCTAAATTCTGACACTCTGGATAACGTCGTCTTGATCCCGCCCACAAAGTACATACAAATTGTTTAAACCATTTTTAAGAAATTTGGTAAACATTTAAATTTTTTTCTAAAACTCAAAGGTTCGATATGTGCTAGCTACAATTAAGCAACCGTTACTCCTTAAAACATAGGTGCGATCTTGTGGGTGCTATGAAAGATATACAGGGTGATTCACCAGCGTTGTGCCAAAAAGCTAGAGCGTGTAGGTTAAGTTGAGACAAGAAAAAAATCGTATGGGAGGGGGTCTATTCCCCTCCGTTTAGCCGGGAGGGGCAATTTTCTGAAAAATTGACTTTTTTTGTAAAAAAAAATATTTAAAATCAACGGGTTCGTTTACAACACCGTGTTATACCTTTTTGGAAAGCCAAAAACTTTTCCTTTCATTTTGTTTTTAAATTGAATTGTTTTAACGAATAGTTTAAAAAATATAAATTTTCAAACTCAAAATTTTGAAAAAAAATTTGAAAAAATAATTTTAAAACTATTTTTTTTTCAAAATTTTACGTGATTAAGTATAATTTTTGTTCTCAGAATTCAATGCTTCCATTAATCTTTAATCCAACACTGAAAACCGTATGGCTCTACGACTTTTTGTTGCCAAGGTATTAAAAAATAACCGAACCTACTTCTTCACAAAAACACGAAAAAATTGGCTAAATGGTCACTTGTGCCATCCCGTAAGGCTAGGTTTTCTTGTTTTTGTGAAGAAGTAGGTTCGGTTATTTTTGAATACCTTGGCAAGAAAAAGTCGTAGAGCCATACGGTTTTCAATGTTGGATTAAAGATTAATGGAAGCGTCGAATTCTGAGAACAAAAATTATACTTAATCACGTAAAATTTTGAAAAAAATTAGTTTTAAAATTATTTTTTCAAATTTTTTTTCAAAATTTTGAGTTTGAAAATTTATATTTTTTAAACTATTCGTTAAAACAATTCAATTTAAAAACAAAATAAAAGGAAAAGTTTTTGGCTTTCCAAAAAGGTATAACACGGTGTTGTAGACGAACCCGTTGATTTTAAATATTTTTTTTTACAAAATAAGTCAATTTTTCAGAAAATTGCCCCTCCCGGCTAAACGGAGGGAAATAGACCCCCCCCCTCCTATACGATTTTTTTCTTGTCTCAACTTAACCTACACGCTCTAGCTTTTTGGCACAACGCTGGTGAATCACCCTGTATACTTTAGGAAGTGCGAACTATTTCGTTAATGTGGTTGTCCACTTTAATAAAACGTTTGAAACCTGTTTTCCGTAAATATCATTTGTAGCCGAAAAAACTAACAAAATGAAGTTTTTTTTTCTATGTAACAAAGTTGAATTAAAATCGTTCAAGCCTTTTTTGAGCAAATTAGAAATAAAATGCACGACTGGGTAGCACCAACTTGCTCTAATGTGTGACAGTGGTCTAGGCTCTAGGGGATTGAGATTTTGATAAAAATAAATTTTTCAAAATTCTTAAATAAATATTTTAAGTAATTTGAGCTGAAAAAAGTACGCCTTTTTATTTCTTGGATGAATTTGAATTGATTAGAATAAATTTATGAAAATCTATGGAGCTGTTTTTGAGAAAAAAAAAGTTTTTTTTGAAGACCCTGGGTCTTACAGGCATATAGTTAAAAATTATTATTATTATTATTATTATTATTATTATTATTATTATTATTATTAAAAAGGCTAGGATATAGGTATTCATGAAATACATTTATTTAAAATTTTTGAACAAAATTTAATAAGCAGTTTTCAAAATAAAAAAAATGCTTTTTAAACTACCTACAATAAAACATCTTTTAAAAATATAGGTATATGCCTTCTTGCAGTATATAAATTAAGCTACCTACAACTAATATAACCAAATTTTGAAAGTATTTGTTGAGCCAGTTTTGAGATATCCAAAACAAAAACCGTCCTATGGAAAGTACCGTTTTAAGTAAATTTTAAAAAAAAATTTTCAGCCATATGATTGGTCGTACTTAAAAAGCAACAGTGATTTTTTTAAAATTAGAATTGTTAGTGCCGTTTTTGAGAAAAATATGCCTTTACGATCGCGTTCAAATATAGTAGGTATAAAAGTTTTTCATACAAATGAAAAAAATTAAAAATTCGTTTTTAAACGTAAATTTGCTTCTTTTTGCTTTACTTTTGGATCCTTGGTGTAGCCAACCTAATATTGGAGACCAAGAATCGCCACTGGAAAGATGGAATTTACGAGTCAATTATGGCTAAAACTAGAAGACTTATTTGGAATTCTGAGATTCTTCTTCTTGGATACACAAATAACCTAGCTGAGCATTTCAACTCGATAGTGGCTAGTTTGGGGTAAAAGAATAAACTTTTCACTGGGAAGTGGATACTCGGACCAGTAAGTAATTTTAACCAAAACGTGTAATGTGTTTTTAACAGAACATTTTTGTATTCTATAGGTGTTTTGCTGCTGTAGTTCAATTCAACACGAAGACTCAAATATCGGAACTATATAGACAAGTTTATAAAACCAGCCCAAGTGGCAGCACTGGTTATAATTGTGGTGGTCGAGTTAATTTAAGCACCTTCTAATTTATTTATTTTTTGCATGTTTAAATTGTTTGTTTTTAATAATTCGTCTTAAATCATTAATTTGAAGCATTTATTAATTTTGTGGTGATTTAATTTTGATTTTTTATTTGTGAATTCAATAACTTTCATTGTTATTTGTTTGTTTGCTCTGGTAAGCGTCATTCATGTTTTTTTTTTTTGCAATTTTGTGCTGGAAATAATTGTATTACATAAGCTATTTACTTCCTCTTTAACAAAACTTTTGTTCCCCTCTATTTTAAAAAAGCTCTTGTAATAATAAAAGCTACTTAATAATTTACAACATTTGTAGGTTTTTAGGATATCGAATATTTTTTTCCTTACAAATTCAATAACTTGACAGCGGAAACTGTCTGTGCGCGGTCCCATAGACAATTTCTTAACCTGGTTCGATACCTGACCGAGTCCAAAAATAATTTTTTTTTTCTTCGAAAAAAATACTTTTTTTTTTAATTTGTTTTTATTGTATTTTCTATCCTTTCTTTTTATTGTTGTAATGGTCTGCTCAGCTGAGAAATGTGCAGAGCACTCAAATTCAACTCCTCTTTTTGCTTGCCTTGGCCCTTGTGGGAATTTATTTCACGCCAAATGCTTGGGCTCAACTAACAGTTTTATTGATAAAATCAATTCTTCAAATTTTGCTTTTTGGTACTGTAAGACCTGTATCAAAATATCCTTGTCGCAAATTTCATTTAAAATGTCGTCTCTTAAGGATGATATTATTAAAATTGCTAAGAACTTTGTTGTTTTACATGAAAACTTAAACTCAGTTGAAGCAAATGTAGTTTCAATTCCTTCTCCAATTAAAACTGTTAGTAAATCAACGTCAACCGAGCCATTAGATCCTGACTCTATCTTCCTTCATCCCAGCCCCCGAGCAACCCCTCTACTTCTATGCCCACTAAGTCTGCTCTCAAAAAGGGTAAGAAAAGGGGCCGTGAAGGATCATCTTCATCGAAAACTCCGTCCCCAGATCCAAAGCGCCTTAATTCAAGGAGAGTCATTCCAATAAGTATGCCACTGCCTCCTCCCCTCCAAGAAGTAGATATTACCACTGTCAACAACTCTAGTAACGATGGCAATCCACCGGCGGCGGCGTTTCTCTTTGTTTTAACCAGCACTAACCCATCTTGCTCTGAACCGACAATTGAATCAAGTTGTTCTAATACTAATACTAATAACATCAACGATTCGGAACCTCCCAAAAAAATAGAATCTGTTCCTAAGCCAAAACTAGTATTTGTATCCCGACTTGACCCTGAACTCCAACCCAATGACATAATTCAACATCTTGTTGTTAATAACTGCATTTCGAGTGCATCAGCTATAAAATGCACTAAAATAAGTAAGCCCGACAATTTTGTGTCATCGTTCAGGATAACTACTCCTCCAGCATTGTTCGGTCCTCTCTGCGACAATAAATTTTGGCCTCCCGGTACACTTGTCAAAGAATTTGTAGTTCGATCAAAAAATCTCAATAATCGAATTGCTAAAGTATCGGCTCCAAGAAACTTAATAGGATAACCCTCTTCTACCAAAATGTAAGAGGGATTCGCAGCAAAACTGCTGAAATTTTTAAAAACTCTCAAGCTTTTCCACATGATATCTTTGCTTTCACAGAAACATGGCTCAATAGTTCATTTTTGGACACAGAAATTTTCGACGATGAGTTTTCTGTTTTTAGAAAGGACCGTCATGTGGACAAGCCGAAGGAAGTGGGCGGTGGCGTATTGATTGCTGTTCGTAATTGCATCTCATCTTCCCTAGTCTCTTTCCCATTTAATGTTTCAATTGAACTCATTTGTGTTAAGGTTTCTTTTCAGTCAAATGGTCTCTTTATTATTAATGTTTATATTCCACCGAAAAGTTCTGCGTTAGTTTTTGCCGAGCTATCGTTAATTCTTGATCATTTGATTGATATTGCCAGTTTAAATAGCAACATTTTACTGTTGGGTGACTTTAATTTACCTAACATTACGTGGACCCCTTCAGAAGACGAGTCCTATTTAGAAGCTTCCTTAACTTCCTCGCAACAGGAACTTCTTCTTTTGGACAACATAACCTCTACTGACTTACAGCAAGTAAGCTGTATTAATAATTGTAGAAATCGAATTCTCGATTTAGTCTTTTCTTCTGACGCTGTTAGTACGGTAGTGGTAGAATCTACCTCTGATATTTCTAACGTAGACTCCTACCATCCCCCATTGGATATATTTTTTGATATGAGCAGCAATTTACTTAATAACAGTAATGCCGAAGACTCTTCTTATTCACTTGATTTCCGTAAAGCTGACTTTCAATTACTTTACGACAATTTGAGTACTTCTAATATTTCGAATATTCATGTTTGCTCTGACGACGCAGTTACTCAATTCTACGAAATTTTCAATAGCTGCTTGATAAATTCAATTCCTCTTAAGATATCTAAAAATATCGACTCGAGCCATCCGTGGTACACGAAAGAGCTTAAATCTCTTCGCAACAAACGGAATAAGGCTTGGAAGTCTTACATCAAAAGTCTTTCAATTTCTGATCAAAATGTGTTCCTTGCACTTTTTGAAGAGTTTAATTTACTTTCCAGAAACCTATATGCAGCATATGTGGCGGAAATCGAAATTTCGTTGAAGATTGATCCAAAAAGTTTTTGGAAGTTTGTAAATTTAAAAAAGAAGTCTGATGGGTTACCAGTGAACTTTGTCTACAAAGATTCCGCTCTGACAAGCTCACCTGAGATATGCAATGCGTTTGCAAAGCATTTCAGTAATTCATTTATTGAAAATCCTGGCAATATAGACTTTGATTTCTTTGACTACTCCCGTGATTTCCCCCAAGCCACTTTTAACAATCCAAATTGATAATGATAAAGTTTTGCATTATCTTTCATTGCTGAAAGATGATTACTATCCCGGTCCAGATGGCATTCCTCCTATTATATTAAAAAAATGTTCCTCCGTTTTAGCTTCTCCCTTGCAATTCCTTTTCAAGCTATCCCTTAAGTCCGGTAAATTTCCTCAAGTATGGAAAGATTCATTTATTACTCCCGTCTTCAAAAAGGGTAATAAGTCCGATATCACCAACTACAGACCGATTTCTAAACTGTCTTCTATTCCAAAGCTTTTCGAACAAGTAGTTTGTGATAGCATAACGTTTTTCTGCAAAAATTTAATCTGCCATCAACAACACGGCTTCATGCAGAAGAGGTCTACTGTCACAAACTTATTAACCTTTATGAACAAGTGCTCAAGGGCATAAGAGAGTGGCCATGAGCTGGATTGTATCTACACAGATTTCTCAAAAGCTTTTGACCAACTCTCACATGAAATCATCATTTTCAAATTGAAAGCTTTAGGTTTGCCTGTAGGATTTGTTAATTGGATATATTCATATCTCCGAAACAGATCATATATAGTTAAGTTCAGAAATTCGCTTTCTTACCCTTTCCCAGCAAAATCAGGAGTCCCACAAGGCAGCCATCTTGGTCCGTTACTGTTTATACTAGCTATAAATGACGTAACTTCGTGTATTCATTCTAGTGAGATCCTTGTTTTCGCTGATGATATGAAAATTTTCAAATCTATTAACTCAGCTAATGACCGCGTAGAATTGCAAGCCCACATCGACAGATTCGCTATCTGGTGTAACAAGAATTGCCTGAATCCAGCGAAATGTCAGACAATGACATTTTCGAGGAAATGGGTACCAAGTACACACGGCTATTACATTTCACAACAAGTTGTGCATCGCGTTTTTAGTTTTAAAGATCTGGGAGTAAACTTTAGCCCAGACTTGAGTTTCACGAAACACATCAACTTTATTGTTAAAAAAGCTAATGCCATGTTGGGATTTGTTAAAAGATGGTCCAAGGAATTTCAAAATCCTTATGTAACCCTAGCTTTATATAACTGTCATGTTCGCCCCCATCTAGAATATGCATCACAGGTATGGTCTCCTTTCTACGAAGTTCATAAGTCTAGGATAGAGGCAGTTCAGCGTTATTTTATTCGATTTGCTTTAAAAGGTCTCTCCTGGGCAGATCCATACAACCTCCCACCTTACGAACACTGGATTCAACTTCTTCAGATTCAAACCTTGTCACAAAGGCGTATTAACAATGATGTTACTTATATTCACCAACTTTTAACGGGATTTTTAGACGCACCCGATCTTCTATCATGTGTAGGTTTTAACTATCGAGGAGGGGCTCATCATCTTCGTAATTAAGAGCTATTACATTGTCCCCAACACCGTACTAATTATGGCATGAATGAACCTCTTACCCGCATGTGCAAGCTTTTTAACTCAAATAAAAGTATTGTTGATTTTAATATTAGTAAAACTTGCCTAAAAAAAACATTCAAAACCAGTGCACCACGCTCATAGTTTATGTTTAGTATGTTCTCAATGTTTTTGTATCTATTTTGTATATGTGTTTGCTTATTTTATCTTTTTATTTTTTGTGCTTGTGTTATGCTATTTGTATATTTTGCTTACTAACAACTAACACCTGCACTAAATGATGTAGTCAGTGAGCACATAATATGTGTTGGCTAATCTCTGATTGTAAGTTAATGCTTCATATAAGCTTCTTACTCTCGAGAACTGATAGTGCAAAAAAAAAAAAAAAAAAAAAAAAAAGAACCAGAATCAGGAAACTTGAATTACGTCGATTGCGCAACAATGAACAAGGAAGGAAAAGGAAAGTGTATTCGCGCGAATTTATGTTTTTTCACACCTCAAACTGATTCTATGTTATTGGGCAAAATTTTTTGCACTCGCTACGCTTGCTAGAAAGCATACTGCATTTTCTTGTTTGTTCAAGCACATCATACTTAATCATATAAAATTATTTGATTTGAAATATTTTGGTTTGATAAAAAAAAATTTATAGCTTAAGATTTTGTTGTTACGTTCCTAAAAATGTTATATCTATTACCATGACTTTCTGATGCCGTGACATTTGGCCATGCCGACATATGTATGTATGTACATAAATGTTAAACTATTTATGTTTAATTGTTCTGTTTTTTTCTTTATAGTAACAATTTTTTGTAAGTACATCCTACTAATATTATAAATATGAAAGTTACGACGTTTGGATGTTTCGATGTTTGTTGCTAACTAACGCCAGAACGACTTAATGGATCTGGATAAAATTTGGCACAGAGATAGCTTATAGTCTGAAATAGCAGATAGGCTATTTTTTATCACGGTAAAATGTATGGTTCCCGTGGGAAAGATTTGTTTTAGTTTCTGAAATTACACAAGAATGGCTGAACTCATCTGAATGAAATTTAGCACAGAGAAAGATTATAGTCTGAAATAGCATATTGGCTACTTTTTATCCCGGTAAAATGTATGGTTCCCGTGGGATAGATTTGTTTAAATTTTTGAAATCACACCAGAATGGCTGATCGGTTTTGAATGAAATTTAGCACAGAGATAGATTAGTCTGAAATAGAATATTGACTACTTTTTATCCCGGTGAAATGTATGGTTCCCGTGGGATAGATTTGTTTTAATTCTTCCAATCACGCCAGAATGGCTGAACGGATATGGATGAAATTTAGCACAGAGTTAGATTATAGTGTGGAATAGCATATTGGCTACTTACTATCCCTGTAAAATGTATGGTTCCCGTGGGATAGATTTGTTTAAATTTTTGAAATAACACCAGAATGGCTGAACTCATCTGAATGAAATTTAGCACAGAGATAGATTATAGTCTGGAATAGCATATTGGCTGCTTTTTATCCCGGTAAAATGTATGGTTCCAGTGGGATTGATTTGTTTTAATTTTTGAAATCACACCAGAATGGCTGAACGGATCTGAATGAAATTTAGCACAGAGATAGATTAGTCTGAATAGAATATTGACTACTCGGTGAAATGTATGGTTCCCGTGGGATAGATTTGTTTTTGTTTTTAAAATTACACCAGAATGGCTGAACTCATCTGAATGAAATTTAGCACAGAGATAGATTATAGTCTGGAAAAGCATATTGGCTACTTTCTATCCCGGTAAAATGTATGTGGGGAGGGGGAAGAGGGGTTTAAATTATAACACGTTCGTTTTTTAGTTTTAATTAAGATTTTAATTCACTGTTTTGATAAAGTTTTTTACAGATTCGATTCAAAATTATAAGTTTAAGTAGTTCAAAGAAAATATAAATAGATTTAAGTAAATTAATTCCTCTTAACCAACGTTTCAACTTTTTGGGCGTTTATATGACCAACTTCGTGAATGGATTGAATTATGTTTTTTTGGATACTTTTCGGTACAAATAAAACGTATTCGCCTTCCATAAATTTATATAAAACTCCGTTTCTGCAGTGAAAATCTGCATACGCTTCCTTTTGCAATAACTTCAAAACTAGTGTACACGTTTTGTCTCTAGATTGGGCCTTATGAATCCTTTTCAGAACACCAGTTTCGAGGGGGGCTACATTAACAGATCTTTTTTGTTTAAGGTTTGTTGAAAAGCTTTACAATCAGTGAAAATTTTAAAAGAAATGCCTTGTAAATAAGGTCGCAACTTTTTTAATGACCGTATTATAGCTAGTACTTCAAGTTCGTATGAACAGTAGTTTTCTTCAATCGGCGATGTTTTGAAACTTAAGTAAAATACGGGATGGAAAGCAGCATCATCATGACGTTGCAATAACACAGAACCAAGACCTATTTTGCTGGCATCAGTATGTAGTTGCGTCTCCAGATTTGGATTGAAAAGCTTAAGGACTGGATCTTCACATAAAAGAGTTTTTAACGTTTCGAAGGCGTTTCGTTGTTCAAAGCCAAAATTAAAACTTGTATCTTTGCGGGTTAGGTCGGAAAGGGGTTTTGCAACTGTTGCGTAGTGAGGAATAAATTTCCTGAAAAATCCCGTTAAGCCTAGGAAGCTTTGGAGTTCTTTGAAGTTTTTGGGCTGTGGAAAATTTTTTACGGCGAGTGTTTTTTCGATGGATGGCTTAACGGTTCCTGACTCCACAATATGACCCAAAAAATCTATTGATTTTCTAACGAATTTGCACTTTTCCCACTTAATTACTAAACCGTGCGCGGCTGCTACTCTTAACACATCTCTTAACGTTGCCATGTTTTCTGATATAGTCTTTGACATTATAATTATATCGTCTAAATATATTAAAATGAGTCCACTTCGAATGAAATCCTTAAAAACGGCGTTAACATACCGCTGAAAAACGTTAGGGGAAATGCAAAGTCCAAAAGGAGCTTTACAAAACTCGTATTGGCCGTCAGACGTAACAAAAGATGTATATTTCCGACTATCTGGATGGACATCAACATGAAAAAATCCGTTTTTCAAGTCAAGCGTTGTAAAAATTTTAAAGTCGTAAAGCTGTTCAAGTATTTCTTCGATAATTGGCAAGGGCTGTCTATTTTTAATAATTTTTTTATTTAATTTTCTATAGTCAACGCAAAGTCTATGACTACCATCTTTTTTCTTTGCTAAAACCACCGGACTACAGAAATCTGAATCACTTTCTACTATTATACCGTCTTTTAACCATTCTTGTATTTGCGCGGATACTATTTCTTTTTCTTTCGGCGTTAATCTACGAGGTCGATGGAAGACAGGTTTTTCATCTTCCAGCACTATTTTCATTTCGATGCACGATTTAATTGGTTTTTTTGGTGAATAGCACTGAATAATATCTAAAATTTGCTCCCGTACGATATCGTCCACAACTTCCTGGACACATAACACTTCGTTGCGTTTCGTTTCAAAAACATTAACATCGATTTCATTTAAAAAGATTTCATTTTCGTTTTTGTCTAAAGATTTTGGTTTGAATATTAGAACACCATTATGGATTTCTACATCAGCGTACTTTAAAATCTCAGTACCGACTATCACCTCATCAACCAACCATTCATCGCATACAACATTAAAAGTCAAATAGTAAGGGTTTGAGTCGTTAAGAACCTTTATTCTACAAGACCCTTTTGACACGCGAGTTTCTTGACCAAGCCCACTTAAGCAAGTACCCGGATGATCTAATTCCCGTTTCAATTTTTCAAAAACCGATGCTTTCATTAAGGAAACTTGGCTTCCCGTATCGAAAAGAGCGTTAACATTTAAGTTATCTATTATGATGTCGACATTGACTGACGGAACGGATATACGCCGAACGTGCGAAGTACTCGGATTCGAATTCGGATTAGAATTTATATTTTTCCTTGGACAATTTTTTCACAAGTGTCCAAATTTGTTGCAATTGAAACAACGAGAGCCTTTGCTTTTGTGGGGACAGTTTTCTGTGTAATGCGCCTTGGCGCCGCAAGTAACACATCGTTGTTGATTTGAAACCGAGGGGACCGAAAGATTTGAATGATTTACGGGGTTGGTTTTTGGATTTCTCACTTGCATGTGAGCAAAGTTTTTGTTAATTTGGGTTTTCATTTCTTGATACACTTTAATTTTTATTTTAAGTTCATCAAATGTTTTTGCTTCGTAGAGAACAGTTTTATTTAACACACTATCTTGTATTCCCGATATAATATAAGCTAAAAGCGATTCCTCGTCAATACTTCCCCTATTAGCTATCTGTTTCATTTGATAAATGTATTCTAAAAAAGATTCACTGTTCTTTTTCTTACGCGATTCAAGAGTGCGATGAACTATAATACTAGAGGTTGAATGTCCAAACTCTTTAGTTAAAAATGTTTTTAGTTCACTCCACTTATGGACTTTCTTTTCAGCTTCAACTGCTAGTTTCGCTGCACCTTGCAAAAGTTTTCTAGAATACAGATATTTCTGGATGTCATTCCATCCACAAACGGCGGAAATATCTTCAAACTCCTTAAGCCAATCTGCAATGCAACCAGACTCCCCATCAAACGATTCTAATGAATCTTCGACGTCGCGAAAAACGAAATTATTATTGCTTTGAGCCATTGCGATTTTAGTTTCTGTTTTTTCAGTTTTTTCTGGTTCTGTTTGTGTGTCCCCTTGCGTCACTCCCGTTTCACCGTCCGGCATTTGATCAGAAAAACTTTCGGTCGATTCGATACTCGATGTTTTTTCCCGACTTGGCCAAAAATAATTTTCGAATCGAGTTATTAAATCTTTTTTAAGTTTATAACTTGTTGAAAGCCCTTTTCTCTCAAAATCGACTGTAACGTTTTAGTTGATAATTCGTCTAAATTCATTTAATAATTTAATTGCATGCATAATAAATATATGTAAAAAATATGTTGATTGTTTAAAGCAAAGGAAAATACGAATATGGTTTCATGCGGTGATACTTATCGGTTAAAGGTTCCGTTAATCCAATATTGGAACAATAACTTGCATTAGAATCATTTCACACACTTTTCATATCCTTTTTTTTTTTTTTGACACTTTCTTGTGTTTAAACAATTTATTCAATTAATAAATTTAGTTTAATTTATTATTTCGTCACTAATGTACAAAACCCAAGACCGTAGGTACGCGAACCGTTACTTCTGACACCATGTGGGGAGGGGGAAGAGGGGTTTAAATTATAACACGCTCGTTTTTTAGTTTTAATTAAGATTTTAATTCACTGTTTTGATAAAGTTTTTTACAGATTCGATTCAAAATTATAAGTTTAAGTAGTTCAAAGAAAATATAAATAGATTTAAGTAAATTAAGGTAATTTTAAGTTTTGAGACAACTAAGAAAAAACAATTAAGGTGACTCGTAACATTCGTGGCGTTCGTAGCGGATTAAACTTCTCGATCGTCTCTTGCTCGTTGCGGAAACTCGTATGATCTATCTTGATTTTTGCTGTTCTTCTTTTTGTTAACAACCGTATGCTTTCTGAGTAAAAGATTCCCGTTGTTCTCACGATGTCGTTTTATTGCATTAGACGGATTTAGGGGGATATAGTAGCATTCTATTCCCACATGTATGGTTCCCGTCGGATAGATTTGTTTTAGTTTTTAAAATTACACCAGAATGGCTGAACTCATCTGAATGAAATTAAGCACAGAGATAGATTATAGTCTGGAATAGCATATTGGCTACTTTGTATCCCGGTAAAATGTATGGTTCCCGTGGGAAAGATTTTTTTTAATTTTTGAAATCACATCGGAATGGCTGAACGGATCTGAATGAAATTTAGCACAGAAATAGTCTGGAATAGCATATTGGCTGCTTTTTATCCCGGTAAAACGTATGGTTCCCGTGGGATAGATTTGTTTTAATTTTTCCAATCACGCCAGAATGGCTGAACGGATCTGATTGAAATTTAGCACAGAAATAGATTATAGTCTGGAATAGCCTATTGGCGTTTTTTTATCCCGGTAAAATGTATGGTTCCCGTGGGACAGATTTGTTTTAGTTTCTGAAATTACACAAGAATGGCTGAACTCATCTGAATGAAATTTAGCACAGGAATAGATTATAGTCTGGAATAGCATATTGGCTACTTTTTATCCCGTTAAAATGTATGGTTCCCGTGGGATAGATTTGTTTTAATTTTCTAAATCACACTAGAATGGCTGAACGGATCTGGATGAAATTTGGCACATAGCTAGACTATAATCTGGTATAGCACATAGGTTTCTTTTTTTTACTTCTTGATCAGCTGAAACGCGAGCGAAGCCGCGGGTAAAGGCTAGTAAGTAAATAAAAACAAATAGATTTATTATGTTGTCAAAGAACTTAATTTATAATATGGTTTCATTCGGGACTTTTGTACCATTAGAAAAGAAATAAAAAGGGACTTATGACCCAGCTCAGTGAGTCATAAGTCCCGAATTCATATTCGGGGAATAAGACCTACCTAAGTGGGTTATAAATCCCGAAAGTCAAATTGGGGACTTTTGACTTCGTTACCAGTTTCCCTGCGCCCAGCAAACAATGGGTCAATCAAACAACTTCAAATGGTCTGAGACGAGGAAATATATGTTGACTGCTTCTGCTTTCGGTAGCATCTGCAAAGCTAAGAAATTCGAGGGCCATGTAAAAAGCATCGCTCATATACACGAAATTTTTACAAATTCTGTAAACCATAGGAAAATAAGTGAAGATGACGCAAGACTACAGCTTGAGAGACAGCTTGGTCAGAAAATTAAAGGTAGTGGGTTATTCGTTGACGAAGAATTTTCTTACCTTGGAGCTTCACCAGGTGGAATCATAGACGAAAATACTATTTGCGAAATAAAATGTCCTTTTTCTATTGCTGGATTGGATCCGATTGCCGCTATCGAAAACAAAAGAGTAGTAGTAGTAGTAGTTGTGAATTTTATTAATCATCATTACATTATTTACAATTTGTTTACAATTCATAAAGCAATGGCAAAAAAAGCCGTCAGCCTGATAATAACAGTTTAAATGATTTGTAGGAGTGTATAAACTAATTTATTTCTTTAATTCGTATAATATAAAGTTTGATATACATAGTTTTATACTTAGTAAAATAATAAAAATAATCAAATAGTTTGATACTTAGTAAAATATTTTCTTCTTATACCCTATTCCATAGAATGGGTATATTGTATTTGGTGTGGAGTTTGTAACATAGAGAAATAATACCGTTAGGTATAGAAATGTATATATATTCTGACTCAGAATCAAAAGCCTAGTCGATTTAGCCATGTCCGTCCGTCCGTCTGTCCGTCCGTCCATCCGTCCGTCCGTCCGTCCGTATGTATACTCTCTAGATGTCGCAATTTTTAAGCTAGAAAGCTGAAATTTGGTATACATAATCTTTGGTTCAAGAGTAAGGCTAAGTTCTTGAACCGGCACAATCCGCCCACAAATACGCGCACAATCACCATTTTTGTTGAACAACCTCAATTTGGTAAAATTAAATTATGTTTTTTGTACAGTTACGATAAAAGCATAACGCTAAAATTTTGCACACGTAAGCTCTAGGTAAACTTTCTTCCAATTAATTAAAAATATTTTAGTTTGGGCGTGGCTCCCACCCATTTTTCATACAAAACCATGAATATTGTTTTTATAAAATAACAATTGTTATATTAATGCGAAAAACATTAAATTTTGTGGGTATTACTTGCACATAAACATCTTGTGTATGAATCCAAAAAATTTGATTTTGGGCGTGGTTGACGCCCACTTTTCACGAGAAACTATTAAAAAATAGGTTTTGTAAATAAACGGTATTTATAATGATTCCACAAGCCAAAATTTTGCGTCTCTTAATAGAAACTAAAAAGTTTGTGCATGAAAAGAAATTTTTGAATTTTGGGTGTGGCTTGCGCCCACTTTTCATGAAAGAACTAAAAACGTAGTCTCAAATATTTAAGGTACTTCCAATATTCAATTTAAACCTTTTTCCTTCCGTTCGTTATTTGAGAAATATATCTCTACATTTTTTTGTGTACACTTTTTCAATACGCCCACTTTTGAAGGCGTGATTTTGATAAAATACCTTTGTTTAGTTAAGATTGCTTAAAAGCATATTCGATTCAGCTGTAGTTTTACACATATGCCTAAATACTGATCAAAGCTCAAAGGGGCGTTTCCGTCAAAAGTCGTAAAATGTATAAATTTTTTAACGTTTTTTAACTATAGGTCGCAGTTTTGAAGTAAAAAGATGAACACTTAGATTTATATTCCTTGGGTACGTAGCAGAGTGTGGTCCAAGAATTGTTAAAAATACCCATAATCGCTATTTCCATTCAAAATCTAATTTTTAAAAATTTAAGTTTTGTCTTGTTTTGTTCAAATCGATCTGCAAGAATAAAATTGAATGTCACTGAGCTCACACCAATTGCCTTGGCAATAAAAAGTTTTAACTTTGGGCGTGGCGCAAGCCTTTTTTTACTGTGCCAGCACTAATTGAACATCACACCAAAAATTAATGTTATAGAATTTTTTTCTGTCTGCTAAAGAAGAATTTTGTTTCTGAAACTGATATATCGGCTGGCTGCGGGAGGCAGACGCAATACACATACAAAAATATAGGGAATAGGGTATCCAACAGTTCGTTGCAATCGTACTGTAGCTCTCGCTTATGTTTTTTATTTAATTATCGAATGCATTTCAGTTCACATCTGAGGAACTATCTTCAGCGAGCATACATTGAGCACTGGATAAAGACAAATTTGACAGTTGACATTATGCAAAAGAACAGAAACAAGTAACATCCAATAGCATACATATGAATGAAAGAAAGAGAGTGACAATTATAAACGGGATAGCTTGATAATTATTTTAAACAATCAAACAAAGGAGCTCCTGGCTCCAAGTTCATCAGATTATCATTAATAGGGATGTAGAGTGACTCATATGCACCAAGTTTGGAATATTTGTTTATAGTTTTTATTAGACGGACATTTTCTTCCAGGCAAAGATTGTTGTGGGGTGCTGTGTTATTTAGGTAATATGCGTGGGCGGCGATGGCGTTGTCAAGTTTTTTTTTTTAACTTTACAGCATGGAGGTGTTCGTTGAACCTTGTCTCTAATGATCGTCTAGTTTGTCCACTGTATTTTTGGTTGCACTGAGTGCAAGAAATTTCGTAAACTGTGCTTAGTTGTTTGATGGGTAATTTGTCTTTCGTTGAGCCAAGATTTGCTGTTGTTGGAAAAACCATTTGTCGATTTGATTTGGCAAAAATGTTTTTTGCTTATTAGTTACCATTGGTACGTAAGGGACAGACACTCTTTGTGATTTTGACAGCTGCGTTTTATTTTATTTGAATGTTTGTGGACGAGCTTGTCTATTAAAGTTTTGTTGAAACCATTTACATCGGCTAGTATATTTTATATGTTTGTATTCGTTCATATGAACGTTCAGGAACCAGGCGCTATTCAATCTGCTTTGTTTGATTGTTTAAAATAATTATGAAGCTATCCCGTTTATAATTGTCACTCTCTTTCTTTCATTCATATGTATGCTATTGGATGTGACTTGTTTTTGTTCTTTTGCATATTGTCAACTGTCAAATTTGTCTTTACCCAGTGCTCAATTTACGCTCGCTGAAGATAGTTCCTCAGATGTGAACTGAAATGCATTCGATTAATTATCGAAAAAAATAACTAAACATCAAATAGTGTTTTCATTTACGATAATTGCGGTCAATAAAGATTAAGTATTCAATTAAAAAATTACTAAACATTTTTCGACCACAAACAAGGCTTAGTTTTAGTGATTAAGGGGCCAGTTATAGCGATACGGAAACCCAAACCGGAAAAATTTTCAGATGGAAAATTTTGTATGTTATAAATCGATTTTAAACACGAATGCTACACTGATCGATGCTAAATAACTCAGAGAATTTTGTTTGCTAATAAAAGTTTCAATTGAACTAATATTTTTTGTTAAAAATTTATTTATTCTTTTTTATGGTTAAATTTGGTTTTTCGCACAGCTGATTGACAATTCCACCAAAATGGAACAAATAGTCTTTGCTGTTTCAATCCAATTGTTTTCGCTTTCCACTGGAAGGTGAGCTGTCAAAACATTTTTTCGTTGTAAATTGGGCATTGAAAAGTTTTTCGTTGCAATTTTTGAACAAAATATCATAAGTCAGACTGAGACAGAGGCACTGACCACTGACTTCTGTTTGACATTTATCAACGAAGTTGTTTATTCACACGCACCGAGCCACCAGTGTTGCCAGCGACGCAGTGTCGTAATGATTTGTAAATGCAGATTTGTGGAAAAAGAATTCTTTTTAAATTAATTTTGGATTCATAAATAAATATTTTATTTTTTATTTATTTAGGAGAAACATACAAACATAATTTAATTAATTTAATTTAATTAATGAATTCACTAATGCATTTTTGCGCGAGTGAACAAATAAATGTGGATTAAAATCATTATACAATGTACATAATATTTTTAATTATCTTATTTTTTTTTATATAGTAAATAAATTAATAACGTCAAAAGAAATACAAATAACACAATAAGAAAAACAGATCAAATCTGTTGTATGTGATTTTTTCTTGGAAATATAGATTTGATCTGATTTCACTTCTAAAAGAAATTGAAACAGATTTGGTCTGTTTTTGTAATTGTGTTATTTGTGTTTCTTTTGACGTTCTTAAAACATACTCGTAAATTATAAAAATATAAGAAAACTAATGATTTTAATTCACATTTATTTGTTCACTTGCGCAAAAATACATTATTCAATTCATTACACACTAGTGGGCTTGTTCTGGTCTCCCAGTTGCGTGAGAAGCTTGTTGATTGGAACTATGTCCGCTCTAACTAGGGAACGCCATGTTGAATAATGTGTTTGGAGTGTTTGAGTGATTTTGTATTTGTGTGTATAGATGTGTGCATTTGGCCATTTGCTTCTGCCTTGACAAGTGGTTGAATGTGCATATCTTAAGGCTGCCACACCTTGAGTATTGATGGTGCTCATCTTGAAGTGACCCCGGTGCCTCGGCAGATAGTGTCCACCTGGGTGGCCGAGTCACCTGGGAGACTATCTATGAGGTAGGCCCCCTTTGTGGGAGTATCTTGGTGGTTGTAGTTACTCCGAATGCGGAAACATATGGTATCCAAGGATTTATTCTTGGATATAAGAGGTGGTAGATAGACCTCGCCCCTCACCACGGAGTGGGGACATGCCTCAACATGTTCCATAAAATTGGTACTAAGACATCTACATTAGGGTAGATCTTAGGGCTCTGGTCTAAGCCCAATTTGACTCTGTATGCGAGTAGGCTCGTCGTGAAATTAAGACTTAACTGTGAGGCGTTCACGAAAAGCTTATTCTCATCCTGTCGGTTGGATTGGTGGTTGAACTATGGCCCTCTTTAGCGTTTTGAACGCTTAACCAAGGCTGCAAATATTGCTTGCAATACTCCTTTTTTCGTGTAGAACCTTGGAGCGTAGATGGCGCGGCATCCCTTCGTCCTAAGCGTACCTATCGGGCTTAGCATTGACGATATTTTGTAAGCCGGCTTCTATCAAACCATTAATGTGGTTGAGATGGAAGTTTTTTTTTTTTTTTAAATGGCACACGCGATCAAGGGGTTTGTTATAGCCCTTTTAATGATAAGTCATAGCGCGAGCGATAGGAAGTTAGAGAGGAATGGAAAGGAGGTGTGGATGAAAATTGATCTTGACTGTTTGAAGATCAAAATGGCAAGGAAAAATTGTGCCAGGCAATTAATTCCACATTCGTGTTGTACGGCTAAAAAAAGAATCCCTATATTTCACGGTACGTCCGAAATTGGGCTCAAGTGTAAACTGATGAGCGTTCCTAGCAAGACGAGTGTTACGGGGGAAATGTTTAAGGGGTGGAACGCAGCTGGCTACCTCGAGTGAGCATTTCTTGTAAAAGAATCTGTATAATAAGGAAAGACGTGAAACATTTCGACGATGTTCAAGGGATGGAAATGTTTCCATAATGCTTCTCTCTCCTATCAATTTTAACGCTTTTTTCTGAACTCTGTCGAGCAGGTGAAGAAAAGTTTGAGAAGCACCTGCCCAGAGATGGGAGTTATACTCGAGTTTAGGGCATATAAACGCCTTGTAAATTGTAGCCAGATCAGAAGGGGTGAAAAACTTCTTTTATCTATTAAGAAAGCCTAAGCATCTTGCAGCATTCTTAGCAATCTCAAGTATATGATCATTCCAAAGAAGGTTGTCACTGATACACATACCGAGTACTGATAGCTTTTCGGCCTATAACAAACCCCTTGAGCGCGTGTGCATTATTATTACTATTATTATTATTATTATTATGTTTAGCTTCAACGACAAAAGACAGCATTGAGTTGTCGACGCATTCAACTATACACGATTTCTAATACCCAAATTCACAATGCTGTTTAAATCGGAGTTTAATGAGCTTATCATATGGTGTCGTTGTAATAACACGTCCGAAGGCTAAGGACGTGAATTATCAAACGTATATGAAAAGCTGAGGGTTAAGTCGTCAGCAAAACAATTTAATGGATTAGAAGTCACAGACAAGAGATCATTTATAAAAATGAGAAAGAGAGTCGGAGACAGAACGGAGCCCTGGGGCACACCAGCATTTATTTTGTGGAGATCGGACTTGAAACCGTCTAATACAACTTGAGTCACCTTTTTTGGGACGGGCTGGACAAATGCTGTTTTTCATCTACAAGGAAAGATTCCTGAACGATAGGAGCGATGGAAAAGCTTACGCAGTGGTTTTGCCAGCGATGAAGAACACCTCTTCAGAAAAATAGGGGGTATACCATCCGGGCCAGCGGATTTGTGTATATCAAGATCTTGAAGAACTCTTGCTACTGTACGAGTGCGGAAAAATACCTGAAAAATTAACACTCTCAAGTACAGGAGGGGCATTGTTGCTTGCAGGCAACGTAGAACTTGCAGCAAAATGAGCTGCGAGCATATTTGCTTTCTCTGACGAGCTGACAATAGGTTTATCGTCAACGATGAGCGTTGGAACTGATGATGACGTTGAGTTCTTGACGTTTTTAACAAATGACCAGAAGTTTTTACTGCCTTTGGGAGATTGCAGAATTTTTTGCTGTAACTTCTGGTCATGTAAAAATTTCGTTTTCTGTATAGCGGAGTTGCACGAGTTCCTAACTTGTTTGCGTTCCTTCAGATTTTCCTCAGTTGGGTTGGCTTTGTAGGATCGGAAGCTTATTTCTTTCAACCTGATAGCTTCTTTACAATCTTCGGTAAACCAAGACTTTTCTTTCGGTTTGATACATTTTGTTCTGTGAGAAACAAAAGTTCTCATTAGACGACACAAAAATCACTTATCATTCTGAAAAACTAAACACACAAAATTCAACTTTGACGAAACTTATTTCAGCCGTGCAGTACAGGCCCATATTAATTCCAATTATAAACAAACTGTCCTAGGTGTTATGCCTGTAAAACAATTTGCAAACGGGAATTAATATAGACAAAAAACACGAATGAAATATACATCAAATACTACTCACCTATGGCTAGTTTTCACAATTGCCATCTTCAGTGCTCTTCTGTTTTTTCCTGTCAG
The DNA here is from genome assembly GCA_916050605.2 of Platycheirus albimanus. Classification (NCBI taxonomy): domain Eukaryota; kingdom Metazoa; phylum Arthropoda; class Insecta; order Diptera; family Syrphidae; genus Platycheirus; species Platycheirus albimanus. The sequence continues at coordinate 168,040,740 of OU696696.1, read as the reverse complement.
GAAGACTTTGACTTCTGCCGATGAGTTTCCTACTTTTTTCTTTACGGCTTCTTGCACTTCTTCTTCGGTGGTTAGCTCGTCTAGGTCCCTTATTTCAATTGTCATCTTTGGGTCGAGGTTTCTGACGGTTGCTCTCTCACCGAGGATTTCTTGAAGCGATCTTCCAAAAGCTGTTTTGTTTTTGCCTTTGCACCAAGCTCAAGAAGAACATTTCCTGATTTTGTCTGTCGGATCTTTTTGACAGTTGTTTCTGTGTCTTCGAGTTTTGCCTTTTGTCTTATTTCTCGTAGAATATCGGTGAATGTTCCATCTCCATTTGGTTTGATGACTATGGCTTCCATGCGTGGTTTAGGGATTGATCTATTCTTCTTTTCCTCTTTTTTTGAAGCTTTTAATTTTAGGTATTTGATTTTCTTCTGTTTTACCTGTCTCTTTTGGTTCTAGCGGTTCTTTGCTTTTTGCCACTATGGCGTAGTTTTGATCTATCTTGCGGGCACAGATTGGTTCGTTCTTTTTATTTGCAGTTGGTAGAACTTGTTGGCTTTCATTTCCGTCCCGAATTGGAGATTTTCTAGACCTCTTATCCAATTGCTTCTTGAGCGGGCTGGAAGGTGGGCGCTTGGAGGTTAGAAGCGATTTTTTGTATTCCTTCATTAGGGTTTCCTGTTTTAGGGGTTTCTTCTCCCGTTGTTGCCGAGATTGGTTTTCCTGTTGCCATAAGATTTGTATGTCGCCATTTCATCTTATCCATTTCTTCTTCCAGCTTTTCTTTTCCATTTTTGATGTCTTTTCTGACGTTTTTCTGCTTTTGACATGCCACCTTCACGTCTTGCAGGACTTGAAGGCAGTTATTTATGTCTAGTAAGAAGACATCTTCTTCTGTTTCTTGAGCCTTATTCCCTGATGTTGCCGCTAGGGATACCGAGTCGATTACTTCAACTGTGGGGCTCGACGCCGATGATATGCTTCGCCCATCTGTGGATTTTTTCCCCGAGGCTGGGGTGTGTAGCCCCTTAGATCCTAGCTCTAAACGGTCGTGTGCATCTTCATTTCTATTGCTTGTAGCTGCACGACCCTTGGGAGCCAAGCTTGCCACTCCCAGGGGTGGGTTTTCGTTTTTCTTGCAGTCTTGTATAACGACGACCCGGGCCCGCGTGCTCACCCCTGACAGACGCCGGTACTGGGGATCCGACTTGGGAGCCAAGCTTGCCACTCCCAGGGGTGGGTTTTCGTTTTTCTTGCAGTCTTGTATAACGACGACCCGGGCCCGCGTGCTCACCCCTGACAGACGCCGGTACTGGGGATCCGACTCCCTGCACCGTAAAATTTTCTACTCCTTGTTCACTTTTCATATTTGGTTTCTTGTTCTGTGTTCCTTCACATAGCTGCTTTTTTGGTCCACGGGTGGTATTTTATTTCCCACCTACCATGCACAAATGCCGATCTTTCACTATCCGCCATCTGTGACGCGCCACTCTAGGGAAAAGCAGCAAAAACCCCCGCGTCAATAATAATAATAATAACAATAATAATAATACTTATAATAATAGTAATAATAATAATAATAATAATAATAATAATATAATAATAATAATAATAATAATAATAATAATAATAATAATAATAATAATAATAATAATAATAATAATAATAATAATAATAATAATAATAATAATAATAATAATAATAATAATGATAATAATAATAATAATAATAATAATAATAATAATAATAATAATAATAATAATAATAAAATAATAATAATAATAATATAATAATAATAATAATAATAATAATAATAATAATAATAATAATAATAATAATAATAATAATAATAATAATAATAATAATAATAATAATAATAATAATAATAATATTAATAATAACTATAATAATAATAATAAAATAATAATAATAATAATAATAATAAATAATAATAATAATAATAATAATAATAATAATAATAATAATAATATATAATAATAATAATAATAATAATAATAATAATAATAATAATAATAATAATAATAATAATAATAATAATAATATAATAATAATAATAATAATAATAATAATAATCATAATAATAATAATAATAATAATAATAATAATAATAAATAATAATAATAATAATAATATAATAATAAAATAATAATAATAATAATAATATAATAATAATAATAATAATAATAATAATAATAATAATAATAATAATAATAATAATAATAATAATAATAATAAAATAATAATAATAATAATAATAATAATAATAATAAATAATAATAATAATAATAATAATAATAATAATAATAATAATAATAATAATAATAATAATAATAATAATAATAATAATAATAATAATAATAATAATAATAATAATAATAATAATAATAATAATAATAATAATAATAATAATAATAATAATAATAATAATAATAATAATAATAATAATAATAATAATAATAATAATAATAATAATAATAATAATAATAATAATAATAATAATAATAATAATAATAATAATAATAATAATAATAATAATAATAATAATAATAATAATAATAATAATAATAATAATAATAATAATAATAATAATAATAATAATAATAATAATAATAATAATAATAATAATAATAATAATAATAATAATAATAATAATAATAATAATAATAATAATAATAATAATAATAATAATAATAATAATAATAATAATAATAATAATAATAATAATAATAATAATAATAATAATAATAATAATAATAATAATAATAATAATAATAATAATAATAATAATAATAATAATAATAATAATAATAATAATAATAATAATAATAATAATAATAATAATAATAATAATAATAATAATAATAATAATAATAATAATAATAATAATAATAATAATAATAATAATAATAATAATAATAATAATAATAATAATAATAATAATAATAATAATAATAATAATAATAATAATAATAATAATAATAATAATAATAATAATAATAATAATAATAATAATAATAATAATAATAATAATAATAATAATAATAATAATAATAATAATAATAATAATAATAATAATAATAATAATAATAATAATAATAATAATAATAATAATAATAATAATAATAATAATAATAATAATAATAATAATAATAATAATAATAATAATAATAATAATAATAATAATAATAATAATAATAATAATAATAATAATAATAATAATAATAATAATAATAATAATAATAATAATAATAATAATAATAATAATAATAATAATAATAATAATAATAATAATAATAATAATAATAATAATAATAATAATAATAATAATAATAATAATAATAATAATAATAATAATAATAATAATAATAATAATAATAATAATAATAATTGTATCATAGCTCAAATGGACTGTATAATCGAGATCAATTAATAAATATGTAAATGAAATGAAACACGACAATTTATAGTGGAAAAAATATGTAAAAAAACCACTTAGCACATTTTATTCATTTCACTTTAAAATCCTGCTTAAGACTAACTCTCACTCGTGTTTGTTCGCAGAACAAGCACTCTTTCGTTAAGTTCTTACGTTAAGTTTTATTTGCGTTTGATTGTATTTTCTTATACTTATTTGACCATCGAATGCAGAGTTGCCAGGACTCATGCGATTCGATACAGTCCCGGCGAAAACCTACGGTTTTCCACCCCTTTCGCTTTTATTTTAAATATATCTCTGCTAAATACAAATTTATTTTAATATATAAATCATTCAAGCTCCTTGATTGGTAAGATGCCGATCTTCTGTACCGGTGTCGTAAGTTGATTGCTCGCTGTTTGCAGAACCACGCTCCTTATTAGTCCATCGCTGCCTGGTATTAGTTTTAGTATCCGCGCCCTCGCCCACGCTGATGATGGGAAATTGTCTCTCCTGATTATGCAGAGTTGTCCTTCTGTCAAGTCATATTTCTCCTTTCGCCATTTCTTTCTCTAGTATAAAGTAGATAAGTACTCTACCTTCCATCTGCTCCAGAAGAGTGCAAGCATACACTTGCGCTCCTTCCACAATTGTATGCCCTTGGTATTTGGCATCTCATTGGTTATAAACGTTAACGGTAAAACAAGCGATTCACCAACCAAAATGTCCCGGCGTTGACACCTGCAAATCATCAGGATCATTGCTTAATGGATGTAGCGGTCTTGAATTGAAGATGGCTTCTATCCCAGTAATTAATGTCAAAACCTGCTCATATGCCAAAACCTTCGCTCCAACAATTCTCGTCAAATGATATTTCATCGACTTTACCGCTGCTTCGTATATCCCACCTTGATGTGGTGCCGCAGGAGTCATAAACTTCCATTCCGTCTCTTTCAAACTTAAGTGTTCAAATGTATCCTTCGCTAACCAACGCTCTTTGGCTTTCTGCAATTCCTTCGCTGCACCGACAAATGCTGTACCATTGTCCTTCCACACCTGCCCCTTCTTGCTATTAATCTTTCGAAACAAGCAATGGACGCCACTGACGTCAGATTTGATATCAAATCTATATGCACTGCACTAGTTTTAAGGCTAACAAAGACGGAAACCCAACATTTCTGTCTTATTATTTGCTCACCTGCTCTGTCGATTTTATTTCGAATGGACCTGCATATAGTCTACCTCTGTGTGTAGAAAAGCCTTCACTGAGAGTAACAGCTCTCTAATTGCAAATCAGCCATCAATTGCATCTCAAAACGATGATTATATCGCACGCAAACCAAACACTTACATATGTAAGTAAATCTCAGCTTACTTCGGAATCCAGAATCTCTGACGAATGTACTGCATCATGACCTGCACTGCTCCATGATTTGTTGCTGTATGCGTATTATCCATGATAGCTGAATGCCTTCTCTTGCATTCCATCTCTGCTCTTTCCAATCTCCCTGCTACTCTCAGAATCTTTTCACCATCTAAGATTGGCTTTAAGGATTCTATCCTGCTCTTTTCAGGGCAAACACCTGTCCTTCTCTATAAAAATGATTTCCTTCGCAAATACTTTTCCTGCTCTTTTGTCAACAGGTGACCGATTGATTTCATCCTCTCTTCAGAGAATGGTTGGCCAAGTACTGCTGTATCTCCTGCACTCTCATATGCTCTATTCCTTCTTTTCACTTGACGTGCAGAACGTCTCCATCTCTTTCCATCTATCTCTTCATCTTCTTTTCGTTGCTTTATTTTTGCCTTTTATTACATAGCTGATTACATTAATCGCCTTCTCTAATGTAGACGTGTATTCAATCAATGGAATACTCCTTCTCCAGCACTTCAAATAAATAGATAAAGGCTCTGTAAATTTTGTTATCACAAAAATTTTCATCTCATCCCTCCCCCCATCTGAAACATTTAGCACAAACTTTTCAGATGACCAGCTCGACCTAGGTTTTGCCAACCATTCCGGCCCATGCAACCACAACTTGTTATCAACCAATGCTGATGGCCTTATTCCTCTTCTTAGAATATCAGCCGGGTTATCATTGTTTCTATAGACGGGGCTCTATTCGCTTCATACGTTTTAATTTATTTATCCAATGCAGCGTTACGAGTGAATCTGTCCAAAGATCATACTCGATACCTTCCCATTCCCTTGTTTTTATGACGTTTACAATTAGCTCTGCTGCTGCTAGCTCTAAGCGCTGTATTGCCACCGTTGTAAGTGGTGCAACCCGTGTTCTTGCTGTGATGAGATCTGCTATAATCCTGCCGTACGTATCGTTCTCAGATAAATCGCTGCTCCATATAGCCTCTCAGAAGCATCCAAACATCCATGTAGCTCTTTTCGTACTTCTTCTGAAGTACCTATATCCATCTTCAAATTTTCACGTTCTCTAAGTATGTTATTTCCTGCCAGAAATCTCTCCATCTCTCATTTATCTCTCTAGGGAGTCAACACAGCTCACTACGCTTCTCTTGGTTATTGCCTGCTGAGTCTCCGGTGTTTTTACCACAAACGTGAATTGATTCTTCTCAAGCAGCCACTTCCAGCCCAAACTGATTTTCTCATCATCCTGGAACATAATTGACTCCTGCTCTTCATAGTTCATGTCCTTCACAAGAGCTTTGGAATTGGATTTCCATTTTCTAAGCTCAAAATCTGCCCTTTTAAAACATGATCGAAATCTTTTGTGAAATCTTCTCTTCAGAATCACCACCTGTGGTGCAGTCATCCATATAAAATTCCTGCTTATTGTCTTTGCAGCTTCTGGAAACTCCTGCCTCCCTTGCACATTGTACAGTATTATAAGCTGATGAGGTCATACTATAGGTGACTACTGTCAGCCAATATTCTCTCAAATTGTCTGCCAATATTCTCTCAAATTGTCCCTGCGGGTTTTCTCTCCAGAATATACCCTGCAAATCAAATTGTTCCTTCGCCATTTTCAATATTCTGACATCATTTTAATATCCGCAGTAATAGCGACACGATGCGCATTGAAATTTCGTGCAGATCCTTCTGTTAGTTTTCT
>OU696696.1:167785795-168034030 GCA_916050605.2 Platycheirus albimanus | reverse complement strand
ACTTCTTTTTTAAAGCCCTATCAGTCGACCAAATCCCCAGTAAGATGCTCCTTTGGACTCACCCAATGCTGCGAGCCTGGAACATATAAGTGCGGAAGAAGATTTCCATCACCACCTGGCAGTGCATCGAATGTTGCTGGTCAATCATCGTTTGGAGCATACCCATGGCAAGCTGCCTTACTTACAACTGGAGATGTTTATCTAGGCTCTGGGGCTCTTATTGACTCAAAGCATATTTTAACTACTGCACATAAGGTTCTCAATCTGCCGTAAGTTGAATTCCTTTAAAATATAAAAAAGCCACAAATTTTATTTCATCCTATGTGAAGGACTACTACGTACAAAGTTCGCCTTGGTGAATGGGATGCAGCATCTACAAATGAACCAATTCCAGCTGAGGACATATCAATTGCCAGTGCTTATATTCATCCTAATTTCAACAAGGATAATCTTCACAATGATGTTGCTATTTTGAGATTGATGCGCTTAGTAGATTTAGGCCAAAAGTCCACAATCGGAACTGTTTGTCTTCCAACAACACCATTTGTTGGACAGCGATGTTATGTTGCTGGTTGGGGAAAGAATGATTTTGGGCCAACAGGTTCATATCAAGCAATACAACGAGAAGTCGAAGTTCCTCTTGTGACCAATTTTGCTTGCCAGGCTGCATTACGAAAAACTAGATTGGGAGTGGATTTCATTCTTAGCGATGAAAGCTTTATTTGTGCTGGTGGAGAGTATGGAAAAGACGCGTGCACGGTAAGAAAACCTTGAAAAAAGATAACAATGTCCATTTCTATATAATTATTTTAATGCTCTTAGAAAGGTCATGAATACAATCATAATCGGTGTCGAACAATATTAAAAAAATGATTTCATATAACTTAAAAAAATTTATATATATAAAAATGAATTGGTGTCTGTTTGTACAAGCATAACTCGTCTGAATATCATCCGATTTTAATGGGAATATTTTTGTGGGGTTTGTATTAAACCAGGTAAACACATTGTGGAGCCAAATTGTTCCAATTTTTGGACGGATGACTTTACTGTTTGTACGCGCATGACTCGGCTGAATATTATCCAATTTGCATGAGGATTTTTTTGTTTTTAACCAGGTAAACACACAACGGAGTCGATTGTTTTTTTTTTTAATTTTTTTTTTCACTTGCAAAAACAAACGAGTTTCTTCTCCACCTGCGCAAATGATTCGTTCCACAGAATGTTCCTCTACTTGGAAATGCCTCGATATTATATTTAAAATGTTGTGGATGTGTATTCAACTGATGCGCTTGGTTGTATCTATACTGTTCATCCAAAAAATGACGACTGCTTCTATCTGATATTGCTTTTGGTCAATGTGCCTGGTCCAACTTCATACGAGAATTGCAAAGCGGGCGAGAATTAGATCGAGACGCTTTGACAGAAACAGTTCGCACAAATGTCCCACTGCTCAATATCGAGCAAAAAACGTGGTAACGGTGGCATATTCTTCCTGGATGCACCTGGTGGAACTGACAAAACATTTCTCCTTTCGTTGATTTCGGCTTCAATTCGGTCAAGATCCGACATCGCGCTTGAGGTTGCCTCTTCTCGAATAGCGGCCACGTTGTTTTAAGCTGGTCGCACAGCACTTTCAGCGTTAAAATTGCCACTGAATCTGCAGTTAAATGACGAACCAACATGCAATATTTCAAGAAATTCTGCTATGGCACAAGTGTTAAAAACTTGCAAAATTATCATCTGGGATGAATGCACAATTGCACACAAGCGACCATTGAAGGCTCTTGATCGAACAACGAAAGATTAACGGAACAATGTGAGACGCTTTGGAGGAGCAATGATATTGCTAGCCGTTGATTCCCACCAAATTTAAGCAGTAATCCCGCGATGAATGCCTGCAGATGAACTCAACGCTTGCCTAAAATTATCGTATTTCTGGCGATACGTAAAGAAGCTGCAGTTGACGACGAACATGCGAATTGCGTTGCAGAACGATCCATCAGCCGATGATTTTTCAAAAAAAAACTGTTGGCAGTTGAAAATTTTCGAATTCCCGTTGATGCTGCAACTGGCCTGGTTTCGTTGCTGCTGAATTTTTGTGAATTCACATCATCGAAGTAAGAACTCATCAGCAAAGTGTTCCCTAACATCTCACTTAACTTATGTTGGTGCCACTGGAGCGTGGTACTCCTGGGCCTTGCTGAGAATGCCCCTCCAGCCGGCTCGATCTATAGCCTGCTGTCTCCAATTTCGTACTCCAAGATGACGGATGTCTACCTCTACCTGGTCGCTCCATCGAAGATGAGTTCTACCTTGGCTTCTGACTCCCTCGGGTTTGACGTTAAAGACTTTACGAGCTGGAGCGTCGATGTCCATTCGCTCTACATGGCCCAGCCATCTTAGTCTTTGGATTCGAATTTGTCTGGCTAGGCTTATGTCGCTGTACAGCTCGTACAGTTCGTTGTTATATCTTCTTCTCCAAACGTTGTTTTCGCCATTTACGCAGACAGGACCATAGATCGTACGCAGAACTTTTCTCTCGAAGACTCCAAGTGAATTTTCATCCGATTGGAAGAGGGTCCATGCTTCCGCACCATATAGCAGGACTGGGATGACGAGTGTTTTATACAGTGTCCCCTTGGTTCTTCTCGATAATGCTTTATTCCTCAATTGCTTAATCAGCCCAAAGAAACAGCGATTAGCAAGAGTTAGTCTGTGTTTGATTTCAGCGCTGATGTTGTTGCCTGTGTTTACAGCAGTGCCAAGGTAGACAAATTCACTGATTACCTCGAAGTTATACCTATCAATGGTTACGTTCTGACCAAGTCGGTGGTGGGATTGGACTTTTGTTGATGAAAGCATATACTTCGTCTTGTCCTCGTTTATTTTCAGCCCCATTCTGCTTGCTGCTGACTCCATAGTAGTGAAAGCACCGGTTACTGCTCGCTTTGTTCTTCCTATATCGTCAGTATCGTCAGCAAACCCAAGTTATTGTGTCGATTTATTGAAAATGGTGCCTGATGTACTGGCATAAGTGCTCCGTATTACATTTTCAAGCACTATATTAAAACAGCTGCATGACAGTGCGTCACCTTGTCTTAGCCCTCTGGTGGTTTCGAAGGTTTCAGTAGAGTCTCTACCAACTTGGACGGAACAGTGAGCATTCTCCAACGTCATCCTGATAAGGCGTATCAGTTTAGCAGGGATTCTAAAGTTTGACATGGCACGATACAGTTCAACTCTATTAACACTGTCGTAGGCGGCTTTAAAATTGACGAACAGGTGGTGGGTGTCGATGTTATATTCTTGGGTTTTCTCCAGGATCTGGCGTAATATGAATATTTGGTCGGTGGTAGATTTTCCAGGTCTGAAGCCGCATTGGTAAGGACCTATCAGGTCGTCAGCAAACGGCTTGAGACGTTCACATAAAACGCTGGACAGGATCTTATAGGCGATGTTTAAAAGGCTTACGCCTCTATAGTTGGCGCAGAGTAGGCGATCTCATTTTTTGTGAATCGGGCAGATGGTACTGAGATTCCACTCATCGGGCATGCTTTCCTCCGACCATATTTTGCAGATGAGTTGGTGTATGCTCCAGACCAGGTCATCTCCAGCGTGTTTAAAAAGCTCCGCTTGAAGGCCTTCACATCCAGCTGCTTTATTCATCTTTAGTCTGGTGATGGCTACTTTGATTTCATTTTGGTCGGGCGGGTGTAGTTCGTGGTCATCATCTAGATTATCTGGAACAAGTTAATCTTGGGCGAGATCTTGGCTGTCATCGCCATTTAGCAACCGGTTAAAGTGGTCTCTCCATATGGCTAACATCGCCTGCGTTTCCACTATGGTGTTTCCATCCTGATCTTTGCAGGGCGCAGGGCGGCTTGTGAAACCGGATGTAGACTGTTTCACCCTTTTATAGAAGTTTCGTACCTCTTTTCTGCAAAAACATCTCTGCATCTCCTCGATTCCGCGTTGCTGGTGTTCTTTTGTCTTCCTCATGAGAAGACGTTTCTCATCTTTCCTTCGCTCAACATAGAGATTTCTGGATGCTCTAGTATCTCCCTGGAGCCACGACTTGTATGCCTCCGTTTTGGCTTTGTTTGCCTGAGTACATTCGGAGTCAAACCAGAGGTTTCTGGAGGGTGGATGTGAGAAGCCCAATACCTCTGACGCAGCACTTCTTATGGCTTGTTGACATAGCTGCCATTGGTCTTCCGGGTTCATGTCATCAGTCGAAGGATTTTTCGCAAGCTGAAGGGATACGCGGTCGGCATAGGCAGCGGCGGTCTCTTCCGATTGAAGACGTCCAACATTGAATTTCCTAGGTGTAGTCGGTGTTCACCTAAGAACTTCCATGGAGATCCGTACCCTAAGTTTTGCACCGACTAGGTAGTGGTCCGAATCGATGTTTGCTCCTCGGAATGTACGGACATTCATAATGCTGGAGGAGTGTCTTCCATCAATCACAACATGGTCGATTTGGTTGCAGGTTCGACCATCTGGGGATCGCCATGTGCCCTTGTGGATGCCGGGACGTGGGAATCGCGTGCTGCTCAGCACCATGTTTTTTCCCGCTGCAAAATCGATGAGCCTGAGTCCGTTGTCGGAGGTGGTGTCGTGCAGGCTGTGTTTTCCGATCGTCATACCAAAGATGTCCTCTCTCCCAATTTTGGCATTGAAGTCTCCCAAAAGAATTTTAATGTCATGTTTTGGGCACTGCTCATATGTTTTGGCGAGGAGCTCGTAGAAACATTCTTTGGTAGCGTCGCCTTTCTCTTCTGTAGGGACATGGGCGCTAATTAGGCTTATGTGGTGGAATTTGGCCTTAATGCGGATCGTTGTCACTCTCTCGCTGACTTCGCGAAAGCTCAAGACCTTTTGCCTAAGTCTTCCTCTGACAGCGAATCCGCACCCAAACAAGCGCGATCTCCCATCAAGGTGGCATTTCCCATAATAGAAATTACAGTCCTCCGTAATTCTCAGGCCCGGTCCATCCCATCGCATCTCTTGCAGGGCTGTTATATCAGCGTTGAGACTGGCGAGGGTCTCGGCTAGCTGCTCGGCTTTACGCGGCCTGTTTAGCGTACGCAAATTCCACGTGCATATGCGTAAATCGTTGTCCGTTTTTCGTTTGCGGGGGGGGTCGTCAACATTTTTGGTTCTTTCATCCGAGGCATTTTCTGCGGTTTTCATCACAATCGAGTTTTCCTTTCATGACCGGCTTGTGAGGCCTGTGCATGACATATAGATCTTTGTGGTGGTTGGATCTTCAGAGCGTATCTCTTTCTTCTTGCTCCTAGTTCCTGAGAAGATAACTCAGGTATCTACAACCTATGGATCCGATGGATCCAACGTTCGTCGTTAGTTCACCTTTCGGCTATCCAGCAGGCACCACTTGGAGGTGACGATACGATTTTGGAAGATATCTTATAAGCCATATTAATTCTGAAGCAGAGTATCGAAGCATATCTGTGGCTACAAGGAAAAACAACATAAGTCGACTTGTGTTGAAATTGAGCTATTCACACTATCGAATGCGCAATATTTGATTATATTTTTTCTTATTATTATCTCTTATGGTTTCTTAACTATAGATAAAAGGAAAACAACACAAGTCATATTCTTTTCAGTTCGCACAAGGAAATACAGCACAAGTATAAAATTCACTATTTTAATTTTTTTTTGTATGCTTTTATGCTATAACAGCACATCAAATTAACACACACATAAGTCGACCTACGCTTTTGTTCCAGAATTTTAATATTTTTCTTCGAGAATATAAGCTGACTTGTGTCGTTTTTCCAAAATAATATTGCGTATGTTACAAAAATAACAAGTCTTATGTTGTTTTTTCTTATTTCTTTTTAATGTGAAGACTAAATACAAGTAAACTTATGCTGTTATTCCACAAGACGTTACGAAAATCCTTGAAAATAAATAAACTTGTGTCGTTATTCTTAGAACAAGTAGGAGTTCAGTGTGTGACTTATGTAATTTTTTAGTTTAGACATTCCGCGTTGGGAGGTTGTTGTGTTGCATTTTTGTCCATTTAGTTGTCTGTTTTTAATTTAACTTATGTATGTCAAAAGTGAACTTAAATTATAAACTGTGCATTTGTCTTTTATTTATTATTAGTGTAGTAAAAGAAACTAAAATTGTATCGAAAAATTTAAAATAAGGGTGAATTTAATTAAAAAAAATAAAATATACATAATGACTTCGCGCGCGAGCAGAATTGTAGCTTTGGCAATCAAGAGAGCTGCCGTTTAAATTGAAATTCAAAATCCTCAGTTATCAGATATTGCTTTTGAAAATATTGAAGGTAAGTTCTCGAACCTAAAAATACCTACCTAAGTTTCATGGTATATTTTGTACCGGTTCTATAATAAAAGGGTGGCATACTTTACCCACGTCTGATTTTCCTTTGAGGATACCAGTAATTTATTTTAACTCCAAAATTTTGGTTTCAGTCGAATCTGGTGATCCAAAAACTAGTCATTCAAGAAACGTTGATGAACAGTTTGATGAACCTTCAGGATGTGAGTTAAAATAGTCGGAACGCTGAGATAATTGTTCTTAATATTTCATCTTTCTTTAGCTGGTATTGTCAAAGTAGATGTTCCTTTTGAGTTCAATGGTTCAAAATGTCCGATTCGGGAAGATTCTGATGATTCAATCAAAGATCCGGATTACGAAATCAGCTCAAGTGATGACGAAAGTTTAAAAGATTGGGGTAAGGTCCTTGAAAGTTCAATTGAAAAAGTTGCTCAGGAATCAGCGGTGCCGAATCATAATTCACCAAGGTATGTGAGTAATTTAGAAAATAACGAAACAAAAAATAACCAAGTAAGAGTAAATATTACTGGATCTTCAAATATAAAAATAAAAGACTCTAAGAAATATCGGCAATATCAAAGAAATAAGGGTTTACCATACATGACAAAAAGAGAAAAAAATGTTCAGGCAAGGAACTTCATACCATTATCTCCATGCCGAAATAATTGCTGTAAAAAAATATCACTTCAAAGTCATCAACTATTATTCAGTAATTACTGGGCTTTGGGAAGTTACAATGCAAGAGTTCTCTATATTAATTCACTGATAAGCTTGAAAGAAAAGTCCACCTCAAAAACTAAAAAGCCCATAGTTAAGCAGAAAAACCGCCAACTTACTTGTGACTACTACATTGAACTTGCAGGTGAAAGGATCATAGTATGTAAAAATTGCTTTCTGTGTTGTTTTGGCGAAACAAATGGTTTTGTAAGAACCATAATAAGCAAAAAAATAAATGCACCTTGTACAAGTTTAGTTGATAGAAGAGGATGTTCGAAACCTCCAAATGCACTGTCCATAGTTAAACAAGAGGAGATTAAAGCTCATATCAATAAATTTCCGGCTTATGAAAGCCATTATACCAGACGGGATACATCAAAAAAATACTTGCAACCGGGCTTAACAATATCTAATATGTATGAACTTTATTGCTTGGAAATCGAAGAGCAGATTAGTCTATCAAAATATTCGCAAGTATTTCATGAGCTAAATTTAAAGATAAAATCACCTCAGCTTGATACATGCGGAACATGCGATAAGCTGCATCTTAAAATTTCAGCTAGTGAAAATACTGATGAAAAATTAAAGCTGACAAATGAGCTTAAAAGCCACCAAGAAAAAGCTTACAAATGCAAACAAAACGATAAAGACTTAGCAAAAGCGAATATAAACGTTGCAGCATAGGTATGCTTTCGATCTTCAACAATGCTTGCCTACACCATTTTTGAAGTCAAATATTGCGTTTTATAAGCGCCAGTTATGGACCTACAACTTAACTGTGCATGATTTAAAAAATCCTTTCAAAGTAATAAAAATGCAGCCTTCAAGTTTTCTAGACTTTGCGGCAACCTCAAAGGAATAAAAAGGATGAATAAAAATCATATATTTTTGTAATTAATCTAATATATAAAAATAAGTTGCCTTATGTTCAGGCTCGATAAACTCGAGAATGGCTGGGCCGAATTTTTCAATATTTTTTTATAAAGGTAGCTATTTTATTGAGGAAGGTCTTTTTGTGAAATTTGGTCAAATTTCGGTAAAGGGCAAATCGCAAAATGCATTTTTAGTGCATTTCGTCATATTAATAACAACATTTTTTGTAGGGTCTTCTGAGTATGTCGACAAAGGTTTCCGGCCAAACTTCGGTAAAATAATTTGCCACAACTGCAGTTTTATTGCATTCTGTCTGTTTAGGTGAGATTATATCATGAACCACCAGATGGCATTAATAAATACTTCCTTTTAAACGTCCATTATAATCCTTTAAATGTCCCTAAAAAACTCTCTAAAATTCCCTTAGAGCCCTCTGAGTTGGTTTCCTGTCTACTAACTGGACCACTTTTGTAAAATTGATCTTAGAGGTAAGACCTTCCCAATAAAGAATTTATATATCCAACCCAACTTATATTAAAATTGATTATTTCATTTCAATCGAACCAAACCCCAACATTTGGTCCTTCGAGCCGGATTCCCCGTGTGGGACATTAAGACTATGCTGGGTTTAGGTGACCCCGACGCATTTCAATTGGCTGGGTGTGATCAGTACCCCGGAATGACGATGAGACATATTCGATTTCCCTATGAATCGTAATATTCTACATTCGTCCAAGTTGAGTCTTTGAGAGAGGGGTCCTGATAGCACCCAGCCAAATACTGTATTTTGAGCTAGTGGCAGCCTTAAGCTCAGCTGGATTCACACTCAGGAAATGGACATCAAATTGCCCAGATCTCTTAGAATCGTTTCGCCCTGAAGACCTATTAAACGAAGAGTTCCTAAATCTTGAAGCAAACTCTCGGACTAAAATGTTAGGCATCCAGTGGAACGCTAGCTCTGATTGTTTTGAGTTCTCGATCCACTCCCAACCCCAAGACGAAGAATCTCTTTTGATAACGAAAAGAAATGCGCTCTCGAAAATCGCAAAATTATTCGATCCAGCTGGCTGGCTTGCGCCAGTTATTATTATAGCAAAAATTATAATGCAACAGATTTGGCGCGATGGCACATCTTGGGACTCCCCTTTAAAGCCTCTTACCTGTCAGAATTTTAAGGATTTCGTAGATAATCTTCCCGAGATCCGGCACATTCAGATTCCTCGATGGATTGGATTCAATCCTTCAGTATCTCTTCAGCTGCATGGATTTAGCGATTCTTCTGAGCGCGCCTATTCTGCTGCATTGTATCTTCGTGTAAAACATGAAAACAACACGTTCTCTTCTCATCTTCTATGTGCGAAAACTAAAGTCGCTCCTGTTAAACAAATAACACTACCAAGATTAGAACTTTGTGCATCTGTTTTACTTTCGAAGCTCATAAAGAAAATATGTCCTCAGCTCCGATACCAAATAAAAGATATTTTCCTCTGGACAGACAGCTCAATAGTTCTAGCTTATCTGAAAAAACCTCCATTTATGTGGAAAACCTTTGTGGGAAACAGAGTTTCGGAAATATCTCAAAATGTTGAGAACACAGTTTGGCAACACGTTTCATCTGCGGACAACCCAGCAGATCTTGCAACTCGGGGTTTATCACCAACTGAACTTCAAGGTAAACAACTATGGTGGCACGGGCCTCCATGGCTATCACAAACTCAAGATTTATGGCCCTGCTCGAATCCTGATGTGCCCAATGAAAATGAATTAGAACATCGACCCCTTCAATGTTACGTAACTATTCTATTACCAGATATTGATTCCGTTCTACGAAGATTTTCATCCTGGACGAGAATGATCCGCGTGATGTGCTATGTGTTTCGATTCATTCATAACACAACTTCGAACATAGCTAGATTCCCAAAGATTTTTCGCTTTTCTGATATACCGTTATTCCGGGAAGAAATTTTGTATACGAAAACTCAATTAATCCAGGTAACCCAAAAATTCTATTTTTCCAACGAATACTTAGCCCTTTCTCAAAACCAACCTCTCTCTAAGAATAGCCATTTGCTGACTCTTAACCCATCTTTAGATTCAGAAAACTTAATGCGTGTAAATGGAAGACTAGCTTCTGCTACTCTTTCATTCAACGAAAAATTCCCAATCATTCTGCCATATCATGCTACTTATACGTTTCTTTTTATGACATTTGTTCATAAAGTGTCCCTTCATGGTGGGAACCAATTGGTCGTTAGATTGATTCGATCTGAATTTTGGATACCAAAACTCAATAATCTAATAAAAAAATACATTAATTCATGTAAAGTGTGTACAATTTATAAACAAAAAATGACTACTCAAATAATGGCAGCACTCCCCAAAGAACGAACTGAGCTCTCACTTCCCTTCACAAATACTGGCATTGATTTTACTGGTCCTTTTACTATAAAAAGTTTCTCTGCACGAAATTGTCGCATTTCAAAGGGTTACGTTTGTCTTTTTATATGTTTTGCCACCAAGGCTATTCATCTAGAGCCTACTAGTAATCTCTCTACTGCTTCGTTTCTAGCTGCTTTTTCCCGGTTTGTTGGCCGCCGTGGGCTCCCTAGCACGATATTTTCTGACAATGGCACAAATTTTGTCGGTGCTAGCAAGGTCCTGGCGAGTGATTTCAAGAAATTTATCGAAACTTTTGCTCAAGATGTATCTGATAAATATGAAATTCAGGGAGTTAAATGGAAATTTATACCTCCAGGTGCCCCACACATGGGTGGTTTGTGGGAAGCGGGTGTTAAAAGTTTTAAGACCCACTTCCGCAAAGTTGCCGGGGACAACAAATTTACATTTGAAGAGTTTTCAACTCTTCTTGCTAGAATTGAAGCATGTCTTAATTCTAGACCGCTTATACCATTATCCGATAACGCCGACAATCTTCTCCCCTTGACCCCTGGCCATTTCCTCCGCGGAGCAGCTCTGTTGGCCCCACCGGAACAAGACATGTCTACAAGTTCGTTAAATATTAGTGATAGATGGAGAAAGGTACAAATTCTTCATCACAACTTCTGCCTTCGATGGAAAGAAGAGTATCTGAAAGAACTCCAGAAAAGATACAAGTGGAAGTACTCGAAACGCGATATAGCTTTGAACGATCTCGTCGTTATTCGTGAAGAACATATATCCCCAAATGAGTGGCGCTTAGGTCGCGTTATACATCTGTATACAGGTTCCGATGGTAAAGTAAGGGTAGCAGATGTAAAAACCCAAAAAGGTATATTGAAACGTGCTATCGTGAAACTTTGCATTTTACCACAGGATGAAGTAAAAAATACACTTTAAACCGACTATATCTTTTTTAATTATTATCTTAACATACTTATACTTTTGAACTAAATTTCTTCCAAATGCACTGTTCTTCATAAATTGTATGTATGTAGATATTTATTGATATTTGCAATTTTGTTAATAACTTATGTTATGAATTTTGAAACTCACTTTTGAACTGAATTAATACTAGTAATTAAAATTATATAAATCCTAAATACTTATTAAAAAAAATTAAGTATCAACAAAAAAAAACACAAAAGCAATATGTTAAACACTCCTCTACTAACCAATCCTTCCCTAGGAGTGAGTAGAACCCCTCCAAAACAAATGGTTCTCCTCTAATTTTAGAACTGCTTTACGCTAAGTTAATGAAGAGCTGTTTTGCAGGAACACTGCAAGGCGGCCAGTAATGTTTAGGTGAGATTATATCATGAACCACCAGATGGCATTAATAAATACTTCCTTTTAAACGTCCATTATAATCCTTTAAATGTCCCTAAAAAACTCTCTAAAATTCCCTTAGAGCCCTCTGAGTTGGTTTCCTGTCTACTAACTGGACCACTTTTGTAAAATTGATCTTAGAGGTAAGACCTTCCCAATAAAGAATTTATATATCCAACCCAACTTATATTAAAATTGATTATTTCTTTTCAATCGAACCAAACCCCAACAATACTAACAAATCTTTTGGTAGCATCTTCTGTGAAGTTTGGTCAAAATTCTGTAAAGGGGTAGCGTGGTTCTTTTTGATCTAGCATTTTGGTCGACACATAAAGTATTTTTCACGTAATTATAGAAAATTATTTTTATTTTCAATGTGTCAATTTAATTTTAATAAAATTGGAATAAGTTTGTCATCTGCGATTTTGGACAAATCATCGGGATGAAATGACTGAGGAAATATTACATCGAATGGGAAATATTTATTCAAACCAGAACTTGGATCTTAGCTACGATTCGATCTGAAAATAAAATAGCATTAGCGCTTGCGTCGTCTGGGATTGCGCAAACTTTGTTAGACGGTGGTCGAACAGCTCACTCTGCATTAAAATTGCCATTGAACATGCAAGTAAATACATTTCAAACATGTAATATTTCAAAAACATCTGGAATGGCAAAGGTTTTACAGCAATGTAAAATAACCATTTGGGATGAGTGCACGATGGTTCACAAGAAATTATTGGAAGCCCTTAATCGAACGTTAAAAGATTAACGAGGAAACCAACTTTTATTTGGTGGTGTATTGATATTGTTAGCAGGGGAATTTAGGCAAACATTTTTCCAATTTTTTATCACGGACAACTTTATGTTGGACGTTGGCGAGTGGGTAAACCGTCCTTATTGTTTATTTATGCTTAAATGCGAAAATAAAAAAAAATTGTTTATCAAAAAGCTCTTGAGTAATGCAAATGGTTCATTTAAAAAATTGTCAAATTAATTAATAAATAATATAAGAAAAATGATTGAATTGAGTTTAAGGCTGCATGATACACAACAATTTGTTTTCTGCTCCGGAGCGTAAATGAAGAGTGAGGATGGTTTCCCAACTAGGAAACACGCCACATTATAATAGCTGACGGCAAATCAGTTGAAGAAAAGGAAATTCGCGGAATTTGGCATTCTTCTCCTTTGAACGGTCCTTTCAAAAATCAAAATCCTTGCCACTACCACATCGTTCATCAGCTTCTTCACAATCAGTTGGGTTCCATTGCACAGTTTCGGGGCATAAAGGTTTCATAGCATTAAGATGACAGATCCAACTTTAAAACTCAAATGATGAGGCGGCATGCCAGGCAAATCCAAAGAACACTTGCATATTCACACTCAATGGAATGGTTTGCACATACCGAAAAAAACGATGCCTTCAGATATGAGATTTATTCATACGCCGCTGTTGGTTTCAGAATCACGGGAAGTGATTTCGGAAATCCGCTTGCTATATCACCACTTTTGCCATGACTGATTGCTTTGAAATGCTGCAAACAGTATTTTCTTTGATTCGCAGGTTTAAAGAAAGCTTCAGTGCTCAGTGTGCTGTTCTTCCACCTTCCAACAGTGTTGCAGCAATTCCTGTAGATGCGAGAGCTAACGCAATTCCACTTTGATCACGTATTGCTGCTAATATTAATTAAATCAAGAACATTTTTCCAGTTCCGCCGGGCGCATCAACAAATAAAATGCACGACTGGGTCTAATGCTCTAATGTGTGACAGTTGTCTAGGGGCTTGAGATTTTGATAAAAATAAAATTTTCAAAATTCTTAAATAAATACTTGAACTAATTTGAGCTGAAAAAAAGTACACCATTTTATTTCTTGGATAAATTTGAATTTATGAGAGTAAATTTATAAAAATCTGTGGAGCGGTTTTTAAAAAAAAGTTTTTTTTTGAAAAAAAAATTTCAAAAAACAATTCAAACACGCCATTTCATAGGTATTCAGCAAATACATTTATTTATAATTTTTAGAAAAAAAATTAATAAGCAGTTTCCAAAATATTAATTTAAATTTTTTTTTTAAGATGCTTTTAAAAATACGAACAAATATTTTTCAAAAATATTGGTATGCAGTACACATTGAGCTACCTACAACTATATATGTGTGAAATTTCGAAGGAATCGGTTGAGTCATTTTCGAGATAGTCGAAAACAAAAAAAAAAGGTCCTATGGAAAGTACCGTTCTTAGACATTTTTTAAAACTTTTTTTTCAGACATATAATTGGTCGTACCTAAAAAGCAACACTGATTTTTTTAAATCGAAATCGTTAGAGCCGTTTTTGAGACGAATAAGCTTTAACGTAACGGTTATATGGCAGGTACCGTTATTTTTTGAGCTAAAAAAAATTTCAATTTCCCCTCTGTACAATACCTAAAAAAATCTATATACCAAGTTTGAAGCAATTCGGCCCACCCGTTTGGGATGTAGGTGTCTATACATACAGACAGACAGACAGACAAACAGACGGATAGAATTTTGAACTTTTTTTTTCAAGACGAATGAATAACTTGCCTTATAGTACCTAAAATCGCAAGTAAAAAACTTTTTGATTATAAATATCGTATTTAAAATTAAATATTTCTTAACAACTTTTATGTATGTTTTAAGTTAAAAATGTGTTTCCTGTCAGTTTTTAAATACTGCAATTATATTTTTTAAATTGTAATTCATTTAATCCGTATGAAACTAAGATTTGTCTAACCGAGCGAAGCCGGGTGGGTCAGCTAGTAAATTATGTGTACATACTTTTCAAGTGCGCCCATAAATATTAAAAATTAATATAATATTTTCTTAAATTCTAAGTGGTTTTAGTTTATTGTTGCTCTTTATTTATGACAAGAAGAAGGTTTGTTGTAATATCTGATAATAAAACATGCTAAATATATATTTCGGAACAAGGATTTAAATCGATTTAAATCAGCCTTCTTTTCAAATTCTTATTAGGAAAAACAACATAACATTACTTAAATATATAACAGCATGTAGCGCAGCAAAGAAAAAAAGACACAAGTCGACTTAATTGAAGATAGTTCTAAAATTTGAAAAAGGGAAAACTGCATAAGTCTTCTTTTAATCAAAATCAGCTATAAATAAACAAAAAAGTTGATTATGTTGAATTTAAATTGAAACTTACTGGCTGCGCACAATGGTGTAGCAGTAGCAGTAGCACGCAGCAATGTCAAAGTTAAATGTATATAAATCGTATTGCACGGCTACAATGTGAAGTAGCAGATGCAGCAGAGAGAGTCGCTGAAGTAGAAGTCGACTCGACTTGAACTTCACGACCTGCTGCGCTGCAAAACAACAACAAACCAAAATGGCAGACATGATTTTTGTTTGAGTTCAGTGCTACACATTGTATTCGTGTATGCTGCTTTGTGAGCTACTTTTTCTGGCATTTACTTTGACATTGCTGCGTGCTACTGCTACTGCTACACCATTGTGCGCAGCCAGTTAGAGTCATATCATTTATTTTTGCGTTAACACTTTATCCATACGTTTCATACTTTTTTTGTGATTGAAAAGTAAACATTCAAACGGCTCTCCTGAAAAATAGCAAAAAGTGACTTATGCTGTTTTTCCTTATTGCCACAGATATTATTTTTTAAATTGTCAATATTGAGCTCTTGTGGTTTATTTAAACCTTCGAATCGCCCATAAAAGAAGCCTGTTATTCTACTGTTAAGTGTGCGTATTGAAAATAATTTATTTTTAATAAACGTATGCAGCATAAAAGATACTTCAAAACCACAAATTCCTTCGTAAAGATCGTGAAGCAAGTCAACACTAAAAATTCTGCAAACATGAAAACTGCTTAATTCATTAAAAAAACAGGGTGATTACTTTTTCACGTCATATTTTTCAAATCAATTGCGTAGTTGTATGGATTTCTAATTAAGAAAGGGTCTACGGTGGTGGCAGTTTGTATACCGTATATCGAAACAAGAACAAAGTAAATTTGTTTATCAAATATGTTCAAAGGAATATTTTCAAGTTCTTTCAGTTCATCAATTAGGGGCCGAAACACGATATTTACTTACTTACTTAAGGTGGCACAGACAGTCCATTGTGGACCACGGCCTCAACCAACAATCCTCGCCAGCTAGGCCGGTCCCTAGCCAGTGGCCTCCAGTTGCGCACACCAAGTTGGTTGAGGTCGTTTACCACTTGATCGCGCCACCTTAGACGGGGTCTTCCAGAACTGCGTCGGCCCTCCGGGTTGGAATTGAAGACTCGTCGGGCAGGAGCGTTTTCGTCCATACGCTCCACATGACCCAGCCATCTAAGCCGCTGAATTTTCAGCTTCTTAACCAAGTCAATGTCGCTGTATAGCCCGTACGATTCGTCATTGAATCTTCTCCTCCATACTCCATTGATACATACAGGCCCGAATATCACCCGAAGAATCTTTTTCTCAAAGCACCCCAGCCTGTATTCATCCGATTGTGTCAGTGTCCACGCTTCTGCCCCATACAGCAGGACTGGGATGATAAGGGTCTTGTATAGTGTCTCCTTGGTCCCTTGAGAGGGGGCTTTACTACTAAGATGCCTTCTTAGCCCGAAGAAACAGCGATTGGCAAGAGTGATTCTTCGACTGATCTCTTCACTGATGTTGTTCTGAGAGGTTATAGTGGAACCCAAATAGACAAAGTCCTTGACAACTTCAAAGTTATATCTTTCCATTGTGACGTTTTGTCCGAGCCTACGGTGATGATTTACTTCACACGAGGACAGCATGTACTTTTTTTTATCTTCATTTACAGCCAGACCCATTCGAGCCGCTTCCACTTCAATACTTGCGAATGCTCCACTGACAGCGCGCTTCGTTCTTCCAATAATGTCAATATCATCATAGCCAAGTAATTGAATGGATCTAAACGCTATTTCCATGGTAGGTGGTTGTAGCTGGTTTGGGTGGTGAGACAAAAATTGTCAAAACTAATGGGTGGTTCCTTGGTGACTGTAGGTGGGATGGGTGTTTGGTGTTGGGGGGATTTGGTATGATTGGTGGGAGGGGGTGAATTGGCAAATATGGTGGGTGGTTGGTTGGTGGTTTGATTGGTTGGCAGTTTAGGTGGTGGGGATGGTTGATTTGGTGGGGTGCGATGAAAATGTTTGAAATTAGGTGTAGGGGGAATTGTCAAAAATGTTGGGTGGTTGGTTGGTGGCTGTAGGTGGAAGGGTGGTTGGTAGTGTTGGGGGGGGGGGGGTTTTGTGTTGGGGGGAATGTTAAGAAATTGTGGGTGAGTGGCCAGTGGTTGTTTTGGAATGGGTGGTTGGGTTTTGGGGTGGGGGACGGGTAGTGGAAGGATTTGTCAAAAATAGTTGTGGGGGCTGGTTGGTGGTGGTGGTTGGGGAGGGGGAGTAACAAATTGTCAAAAACAGTGGGTGAGTAGCAGGTGGTTGTAGGTGGAGTGGGTGGTTGAATTTGGTGTACGGGCGGGGGGGGGGGAATTGTCAAAAATAGTGGGTGGTTGGTTGTAGGTGGGGTGGGTGATTGGTAGTGGTTAGGAAGTTGGGCATTAACTGTGTGGGGAGGAGGAAACATTTTCAAAAATGGTGGGCTGTTGGTTGGCGGTTGTATGTGGCGGTGGGAGGTTGGTGTTCAAGGGGTGATACAAATTAAAAATGGTGGGTGGTTGTAGGTGGGTTGGGTGGTTGGTGGTTGGAGAGATACATATACACATGAAGTCTTTTGTGTACTGGTTATCACGTAAAATTATCGTCCGTAAACCGACTTTACAGACCTTTTTTTTTTTTTTTAAACCATTTTTCTTGTAAAGTTCGGAAATAAGTTGTAAATTTACATCATCCCTAAGTAAATTAATGTCTAATTTCACAGGATATTCATGTAAACTTTCGATTTGGTCTGTGTTTCTTTCGTTATCATTAAAAAAACTAAATTTCCGTTCTTCTGAACACATTTGACATCTATATACATCGACAAATTTGTGTTTTTGTTTCAAATGTTGAACATAAGTCTGATGTCTGTGTTTCTTATGTTATCATTAATATTTTTAGAACCTATATCAGTATTTCTAGTACCTACTTGCTTGGCGTATCTACTTAAAGGGTTAGTGAGATGCTTTCTAATGTGTTTTTTGAAACTATTAAAAAAACTAAATATCCGTTCTTCTGAACACATTTGACATCTATGTACATCGACAAATTTGTGTTTTTGTTTCAGATGCTGAGCATAAGTTTTAAAAATTTTCTGAAACAAATTACATTTAAGACATACCATTTTTAAATATACAGCAAATTATTATAAAGTAGAAAGTTTTTGGTAAAAGATAAAAATACAGTAAGGCAATAGCGAAAATTAACATTAGTTCGCTTAAAGCGTATTCACTGTAGTCTAGTTTTATAATATAAAATAAATAGTGAAAATTTACATTAGTTCGCTTATTAGCATATTCACTGTAGTGTTGTTTTATAATATTAAAAAAAGAGTGAGGTAATAGTGAAGTTCGCCTATTAGCGTATTCACTGTAGTTTAGTTTTTTGATATAAAAAAAAGAGTGAGCTAATAGTGAAAATTTAATTAATTTCGCTTATTAGCGTATTCAATGTAGTGTAATTTTATAATATAAGAAAAGAGTGACGTAATAGTGAAAATTTAATTAACTTCGTTTATTAGCATATTCACTGTAGTGTAGTTTTATAATATAAAAAAAAGAGTGAGCTTATAGTGAAAATTTAATTAATTTTGTTTATTAGTGTACTCACTGTAATGTAATTTTATAATATAAGAAAAGAGTGACGTAATAGTGAAAATTTAATTAACTTCGTTTATTAGCATATTCACTGTAGTGTAGTTTTATAATATAAAAAAAAAGAGTGAGGTAATAGTGAAGTTCGCTTATTAGCGTATTCACTGTAGTTTTGTTTTTTGATATAAAAAAAAAAGAGTGAGCTAATAGTGAAAATTTAATTAATTTCGCTTATTAGCGTATTCAATGTAGTGTAGTTTTATAATATAAGAAAAGAGTGACGTAATAGTGAAAATTTAATTAATTTCGTTTATTAGCATATTCACTGCAGTGTAGTTTTATAATATTAAAAAAAAAGAGTGAGGTAATAGTGAAGTTCGCTTATTAGCGTAATCACTGTAGTCTAGTTTTATAATATAAAAAAGAGTGAGCTTATAGTGAAAATGTAATTAATTTTGCTTATTAGCGTACTCACTGTAATGTAATTTTATAATATAAGAAAAGAGTGACGTAATAGTGAACATTTAATTAATTTCGTTTATTAGCATATTCACTTTAGTGTAGTTTTATAATATAAAAAATAAAATGCACGACTGGGTCGCACGAACTTGCTCTTATGATAAGCAATTGCGTAGTGGCTGCATATATGGATATTAAAAAAAAAATTAAATAATTTCGAAAATTCTTTTATTTTTTAAATTAGTTTAAGAGTTTTCTCGGAAAAACTAAGTATGCAATAAAATTTTAAAGCTATACGTCAATCTTGGAAAAAAAAAATATTGAAAATCGTTGGACCAGTTTTTTTTTAAAAAGGTTATTTTTGAAAAACTCTTTAAAAAAATATTTTGAAATTTATTTGAGTATGCAAATATATGGCAATCTGTGGTTTACATTTGAAAAATAATTAAAAAAAAAAATCAATGTACTCGTTTCCAACATATTTCGAAAACCAAAAATTTTTTTGAAAAAATTATAAAAAATCAAAAAAAAAATTTTTTTGAAAATTTTGAAATGCCATATTAATAAAATTATGAATGACTTCCTGTGGCCAAAATTTTATTGAAATCGAATGTATAGTTTACGAGAAAATTTGATTTGAAAATACTGGTTCTATGAGAGGTACCGTTATTAGACAAATTTTGAAAAAAAATTTCAAACCAAAAGATAGATTTTCTTGCAAAAAAATCATTCTGAAAGTTTAATCAAAATCGTTAGAGCCGTTTTTGAGAAAATCAATTTTTGTCTTCAAGATTGTATGACAGGTGCCGTTATTTTTGGACCTAGAGCAAAAATAAAAAATATGTTCCGAGGGACGGCCAAATAAATCCTAAATACCAAATTTGAAGCAAATCGGCCCACTCGTTCAGCCTCCAGAGGCGCGAACAGACATACAGACAGACAGACAGACAGACAGACAGACGGACGGAATTTCCAGACCCACTTTTTTCGAGTTCTCCATCATCGTAATGTCATGTGTCATTGTTATCTCAAATTTTTTTTTCTGCACGAATCCATAACTTGCCTTATAGTACCTATAATCGCAAGTAAAAAGAGTGAGGTAATAGTGAAGTTCGCTTATTAGCGTATTCACTGTAGTCTAGTTTTATAATAAAAAAAAGAGTGAGCTTATAGTGAAAATTTAATTAATTTTGCTTATTAGCGTACTCACTGTAATGTAATTTTATAATACAAGAAAAGAGTGAGGTAATAGTGAAAATTAAATTAATTTCGCTTATTAACGTATTAAGAAAAGAGTGAGGTAATAATGGAAACTTACGTTAGATTGCTTATTAGCGTATTAACGGTTGTGTAATTCCTGTCGTAGTTTGTGGTTATATTGTATATACATTTCTGGATAAGCATCCAAATATGATGTGACGACTCTGGAAACATTGCAATTAATGCTGTGTAGCTCTTGAAGCACACATCAACAGCATCAATTGGCCCTTCACACTTATGGATGCTGTCGTCAATTGCCAAATAGGCCTCCGTTATGTGAACTCTGTTTTCTCCAACAAGAACGACAGTGGGTTGCAACGTTTGTTTGTTGGCTAGAACTTGTTTTCTTGCCTCTCCCAATTTTCCTTTTATTTCAATTGAACTCTGAAATTATAAGTACATTTCTCAGGAGTTCAAAAAAAAATCATTATTTGTGTTTAATACAGTGGCGGATCCAGGATTTGGTCATGGGGGGGGCCCAACGAGTCAAAAGTTAAGATTTTCATAAATTTTACCGAGCTTACTAAATTGTTTTTATTACTTTAACTGTGAAGCTACATTTTCTCAAACCCTATGAAAAAATCGATTGTGAGAAATGTGCATGAGAACAAAGCAATGATAGCAACAAATATTTGAAATACATTTTTAAAAATAATAATACCTACCTAATAATAATTATAATAGTAATAATAATTATAATAATAATAATAATAATAATAATAATAATAATAATGATAATAATAATAATAACAATAATAGTAATAAATCGTAACTCAAATTCATTCCTAAATTGTTTCGTTTTAGTCTTTATAAAGACAAAAGCAACTTTTTATTTTAACGTTTATCAGTGTGCTACTCCTTTATAAAAGAATAAATAGTATACGAATTCATAGAATATAAATAATGTTATAACAAAAACGAAGTAAAAATAATTTGCTACGTAGCAGATGCATGACAAAAAAAAATTAAGTAGGTCTACTACTGACATACGAAGTAAATTATCATCTGTGCTGACGACCACGAGTGACGAGTTCTCGGTTATTTTTGTTTCTCTGTATTTTTCTTCGTTCTTGTTGCTAGGCTGTCGGCTGTCGAGTCGGTTGGCCCTCGAGCTTTTAGCGCCAACCAACAGCAAGGTGAGCTTTAAGGTGAGAGGAGAGTTTTACGCACATTTAATTTCGTGTCCGCGAATACCTAGTGACCTGTGAGCTATGACCTGCTGTGAGAACCAGCAACGAAACAACTAGGTAAGTGATAAGTGAATAGAGATAAGGTGAGAGTGAGAGGGAATGCGCGTTTTTTTAACGCACATTTTCTTATGTGTGTTTCATGTTTCTTTTTGTCTTTCGTTCTTATTTCTTGGTTTTTGACCTTCGACCTTCGAGTGCATTCGGAATTCCAAAAGCGAGCAACTGGTTTCTTTTTTATTGTGGTCTTTGAATTGTAGATAAGTTGTGTGTTTAATTAAAAATAGGAATACTTCGTTGGGCACAAAAATGAAAAGAACTTTATTTTCTTATTTTAACCGGGCTAATCAAGATTCCGATCCGGAAAAGAAAAAGAAACAGCAGGTAATTCGGAAAATGTCAATAGTTTGCTTCAATTGTATCTTCTATAGCCCACAAGCTTTCTAGATGATGGAAAGTAGAGGCATTTGGAAATGATTTTCATTAATCATGAAAAAATCATGTAGGTACCTCAAACGAATTTAATCGTTATAACTTTTCTTAACAGAATGATAAAACTTCGGAGTTTAATGTGGAAGATATATCATTGCCAGAATCCGCCACAAACAGCAACACGAACACCGTTCCTGATTTGCATCTTGAAGCATCAGCTCCTTGTGATCATCGTACCCTTTTTCCAAAGAATGACATAAGTGTGTTTATTTTTTCTCAGAACACCAGAGGTGTAACTAACCCAAGTGAAGTGCTCAAAATAATTGATGATTCATGGGTGCCATCTGGTAAGTTTCAGTTTCCAAAAGACGCAGGAAAGAAATTATCATTCCAAATGAAATGGTTGGAGGAGTTTAGTTGGTTGGGATATTCTGCGAAAGAAAATGGAGGATATTGTAAGCATTGCATAGCTTTTGGTGTGAAAACTGGTGGGAAAGGAGATGGATTACTAGGAAAGCTCGTCACAAAGCCCTTTAAAGATTGGAAGCATGCCAAAGAAGCTTTCCGAAGCCACGAGAAACTTGACTATCACAAGAAATCCATTTTGGGTATTACACAACTCCGTGATATTGAGCAAGGTGTAAGTAAGCCCATTGATGTTCAAATTGACCTGCAAAAAGAAAAATATAAGAAAGAAAATTATGAGAGACTTAAACCTATAGTAAGTGCAATTGTTTTATGTGGACGGCAAGGAATCGCTCTTCGTGGCCATAGAGACGACGGATCTTTCTTCCCCGATAAGCCTTGCATCAACAACGAAGCTGACAATAAATATTTGAACGAAGGAAATTTTCGCGCCATATTACGCTATCGAGCTGAAGGGGACGATATTTTAAAAACGAATCTTATATCGGCTCCGAAAAATGCTAAATATCTGAGCAAAACAATTCAAAATGAATTGCTAGAAATATGTCACAAATTAATTAGAAAAAAAATTGTTGATAATGTGAATGAAGCCAGGGGATTCTCTATTTTAGCTGATGAATCGACGGATATTTCCAGCGTGGAGCAATTTTCCATCTGTATTAGATATTTAGATTCGAAATCCAATATTTGTGAAGATTTTCTTGAGTTTCTTCCTGTTACTGACGTTTCTGGACAAGGTTTAGCAGATTCAATCATAAATTATCTACACGATATCGGTGTGGATTGCTCATTTATGTATGGTCAAGGATATGACGGAGCTCCAGCAATGAGTGGTGAGTTTAATGGAGTACAGGCACATCTAAGGAAATGTTTTCCTTTGGCAATTTACGTTCATTGTGCTGCCCACAGCTTCAGTTTGGCAATCAATTCAGCTTGTGAAGTATCCGGTATTAAAAACGCTCTGGGAACTGTCGAATCAATTCAAGCCTTTTTTCACTGGCCCAAGAGACAAAACGTGCTGAAGAATGAAATCTACAAAATGGAAAAGAAAAGTCAGCAAAGAAAAGAAAAATTGAAATCAATTTGTCCCACAAGATGGGCACAATCCCATGAAGCGATATCAACGTATGTTGAACTTCAACCGGCTGTAATGGAGGCTTTAGAAGAAATTAAAATGTGGAAGGATCGAGATACTTCACAAAAAGCTTCTCAACTTTTGACTGCGATTTCAACTTTTGAATTTCAAGTTTCTGTTCATATAATGGAATCCATCAACTCAATAGTTTTGCCTTTGAGTCGACAATTGCAAACAAAAAATCAAGATCTAGGAGAGGCAACAAAATTAGCAGATGATGCTTTAGATGACTTTAAAGAAAAGCGAAATAAAGCTGATTCATATTTTCGTACAATTTACGAACATGTTGCTAACATTTGTTCTAAGTTCGACATAGAAATTAAAATGCCTCGTCGTTGCAGTCATCAAAAAAACCGATGCAATGTTCAAACGCAAACAATTGAAGAATATTATAAAATATCAATTTATATTCCATTTCTCGATACTTATATTTCTCATCTCCAAAGTCGTTTCGAGAGGCATAAATTGATTTTTAAAAGTTTTGGACAGTTATTCACTAAAGATGAATTTGACGAAAGAAAATGTACACATCTCTTCAACTTTTATGAAGCCATTTTAGATTGCACAGAGGTTAATTTCGTATCAGAAGTCAAAATGTGGAGACAACGAATTTGCAATCTTAGCATACAAAATGCACTTGATGCTCTATTGGTTAGTAAATTTGTACTCTAATTTTGTAACGTAAAAAAAGGTAATTTTTGTTGAAACATTTACTATTTAGGTTATTCATGATCAATCATTCAAAAATGTTAATTTCATTCTACGGGTTTTGGCGGTCCTACCAGTAACAACAGCAACTCCAGAACGATCATTTTCGACCCTAAGGAGAATAAAAAGCTATCTTAGGAATTCTATAGGCCAGGAACGTCTGAATGGCTTAGCTGCTTTGAATATTCATTCTCGAATTCGACTGTCCGAAGAAGAAATTCTTCACGAATTCTTCAAAAAATCCAGAAAATTTAAAGAATAGATTTTTAGATTGTTTTCTAGATTTGGTAATTTATTACATGTAGATATGTATATTCCCTTATTCTATTTTGTAACAATTCATATTAACAAGTAATTTCAAAAATAATAAAATAGATTTTGCTACATAATTTTTTCTTTGTAATATTGAATATTTATTTAAAATATAACTTTGGAAAGATATAAATTACATACTAGGTATGTAAGTACATAAGGTCAGGTGAAACTAATAACTTACCAAACATTGATCGATATTGCTCATGGGGGGGTCCGGACCCGAAAACCCCCCCCCGTGGATCCGCCTATGGTTTAATATTATACAGATATAGAAAGATAATACATATATAGCTATTTTATTTTAGCCTCGCAAATACTTTTTTAAGATAGTGTTTTAAGATTTATAAATATATAAACGTACCGAAACAAAAATTATAAATAAATTGGAGCTTACAAGCTTGGTGTTGCATTTCGTCTGAATCAATTTTCTCTTCCCCAAAACTGGTGTGGAAAGGAGATGTGGCAAAAGGAAAAATCCATTTATGTTACTTTTTTGTTTAAAAGATCTTTTATTTGTGGTTTTTATTCAGCAATTCTTATGAGTTTGGTGTTTATTTCGGGCCATATTTTTGTAACAAATTATTGTATTTGTCCCCATAGTAATGGCCAAAGTCTATTTTATAGAGCTTGTAGCATTCAGAACTCTTTAAGTAAGGAAACTAATCCACACACAAACTGATTGTAAGACTAGAGTCCTGTTTAAAAAAGCGCTCTTTCTTCTACAGTAATTAAAGAGGAACTGTAATTTTTCATTGATTTCTTCAGTATCAACAGTATTAACGATTGTTGAATTCGAAATTTCGTCATTCACTCGAGCCTTAGATTGTCGTAATGTTTTTTTAAAAGTTTGCAATCTTTCCCAAAGTTTTCCAGGTGCCTTTCTTTTCGTTTCTTTTATGTACGGGTTAAAGTATGTATATGATTTGTCGGGTTAGTTCTATGAATCTGTCTGTGGATATTTCAAAATCATTTTCACTCGAACATTTTCCAGACTCAAACTCCTTAGTAATGATAATAGAAACTAAACGGTTTCTATGAAATTCGTCTAGTCTTCTTTGCGCTTTGAAAAATGTGGTGAGCACTTTCCCTTCACCATGCGACAAGTACCTATTCCTTTACTGTCTTTTTTTGATTTGATTGATCTTCAAACACCTTTTCAAAGAATATAGATATGATAGTTTATTGTGTGCATTTAAGAAATATTAAAATAAGTGTTTAAGAAAGGGGGTTATTTTTACGAAATATTTTTTATTATTGTATATTTTAACTGTATGTATAAGTATAAATACATGACTTTATAATCTTTGGACTTAGACAAATTTCCATGATTCTTGGACTTAGAACAATTTTCATGATTTTTGGACTTAGAAACATTTTCATGATTGCATTTTTTTTAAATTTGATATTACTCGTGGATAACAAAAAAAAAAATAACACTTAAGATGAAGTTATAGAGGAAGTGTACCGATTATGGAATATCAAAATATAAACTCATTTTTAACCACAAGAAAATCAAATTTAATTCAGTCTTTTGGATTGAGGTTTATAAAAATATTATTTACTATTTGAAAAACAAAAGAAAAACTTAAAACAATTATTACACTTTATTCAATATATAAAAAATAAAAAAAACTTAAAATGAACACTTTGAAAAAGTGACCCTAATATGGACCACTGGTGGTTTTATGTGAAATACATAATGAAATTTAATTTCATGTGCAGAAATCACAAATAAAATTATTAGATTCTGCCCCAGAACAATCTACGTGATACCATTTTTGAAGGGCAAGCATTGTATCCATTCTTCGCCAGTAAACAAGCCCTAACAATACCCGCTTTCTGCCTCACCGTCTGGATCACATGTGTGCAATGTAGTTCCAAATCTATAGTTGTGGAATCGAATTGATTCGAAATGTCACCAGTTCTGATGAAAAGGACGAATCTGTATACAGTTTCTTCTTGGGCTTTTTTATAGTCTTGTTCTTTTAATATGGAATACTATTCCATATTAGGAACACTCTTATATTCCATATTAGGAACAACACGATTCATTGAACTATGTAAAAATTCACTTTTTATTTTACTGAACTAACCTCAGTACCTTTTATTATTCCAAAGGTTAAGCTTTTCTTAATGACACGAGAAAAAAAATATGTTAAAAATTAAACGGATCAAAAATTATAAGAAACATAAGCGAGAGCTACAGTACGTTTGCAACGAACTGTTGGATACCCTATTCCCCACATTTTTGTATATGTATATGCATATGCGTTCGCCTCCTTCGCAGCCAGCCGCTGTTCCAGTATCGGAAACAAAATTCTTCTTTAGCAGGCAGGAAAAAATTCAATAAAATAAATTTTGTTTGGCCGATGTACAATAACTGCTGGTACAATAAAAAAAGGCGTGTGCCACGTCTATAGCTGAGACTTTTTATTGCCAGGGTAATCACTGTATGAGCTCATCATTTTGATAGGAAATAGCGATTATTTGTGTTTTTAACAATTCTTGAACTACACTCTGCTACGTAAACAAGGTACCGAAGTGTTCATCTTCTTACTTCAAAACTGCGACATATAGTTAAAAAACATTAAAAAATTAATGCATATTAAGACTTTTGACGGAAACGCCCCTTAAAAGTGGGCGTGCCCTAAAAATTTTTAAGAAAAATTTAAAACACTAACTAAGCTTTCATCATTAGTCAGTATTTAGGCTTATGTGTAAAACTACAGTTGAATCGAGTATTTTTTAAACGATCTTACCTGAACAAAGGTATTGTATCAAAATCACGCCTTTAAAAGTGAGCGTATTGAAAAAATTTTCACAAGAAAATGTAGGAATATTTTTCATATAACGAATGGAAATGAAAAATGTTTTAATTGAATATTGGTAGTACCTTAAATTTTTAAAACAACATTTTTCGTTCTTTCATGAAAAGTGGGCGTAAGCCACGCCCGAAATTCAAAAATTTCTTTTCATACACAGTTTTTAATATCTATTAATTCATTATAAATACCTACCGTTTATTTGCAAAAACAATTTTTTTATGTTTTCAGTGAAAAGTGGGTGTCAGCCCAGCCCAAAATCAAATTTTTTGATTTCATACACAAGATATTTATGTGCAAGTAATACCCACAAAATTTTATGTTTTTCTCTTTAATATAACAATTACTATTTTATAAAAAGAGTATTGATGGCTTTGTATGAAAAATGGGCGTCAGCCAACCCAAACTCAAATTTTTTTATTTAGTTGGAAGAAGGTTTACCTGAAGCTTGCGCGTGCAAAATTTTAGCGTTATGGTTTAATCATAACTGTACAAAAAACATAATTTAATTTTACCAAATTAAGGTTGTTCAACAAAAATGGCGATTGTGGGCGTGTTTGTGGGCGGATTTTACCGGTTGAAGAACTTAGCCTTACTCTTGAACCAAAGATTATATATACCAAATTTCAGCTTCCTAGCTTAAAAATTGCGACCTCTAGAGAGTATACATACAGACGGACGGACATGGCTAAATCATAAATCGACTAGGCTTTTGATTCTGAGTCAGAATATATATACTTTTCTATACCTAACGGTATTATTTCTCTATGTTACAAACTCCACACCAAATACAATATACCCATTCTATGGAATAGGGTATAAACATAGACTCACGATAATATGTCATGCACCTAACCCAAAAACAACTTTTATAATTTGCGCACGTATACACCGACTGGTTTCAACAAGGATACTTACAACGAATATGCGCATGAAAAGCAAGCTTGAATTTAAATCAAGAGATACATACATAATGTGGTTTTTATAATATTGCACTATTCCATATTAGGAGCGTATTCCATAATTGGTACACTTCCTCTAGATGAATAGTCGAAAAATTTTAGATTGTTATTTTTTTCTAACCAGTGTTGCTAGAAAGACATTGTCAATTACGATGTCTCCAACACGCATTAACGGCGTTTGAAAACTTTAAATTTGGGGATTTTGTTTGTGGATTTTGTGCACGGGGATTTAGATCCTGGTAATTTTTTTATTGGGGATTTTGTACTTGGGGATAATAAATTTGTGGATTTTTTAAAGTGTGGGGATTTTGTTTTTGGGGATTTTGAACTTGGGGATTATTTCGGTATCTTTCAAAATAAAATTCAGTTCATATTTTGATTATATTTTATTTATATTTATATTTTGAGTTTCTGATTATAGGTACATATACAGGGCGATTCACCAGCGTTGTGCCAAAAAGCTAGAGCGTGTAGGTTAAGTTGAGACAAGAAAAAAATCGTATGGGAGGGGGGGTCTATTCCCCTCCGTTTAGCCGGGAGGGGCAATTTTCTGAAAAATTGACTTATTTTGTAAAAAAAAATATTTAAAATCAACGGGTTCGTTAACAACATCGTGTTATACCTTTTTGAAAAGCCAAAAACTTCTCCTTTTATTTTGTTTTTAAATTAAATTGTTTTAACGAATAGTTTAAAAAATATAAATTTTCAAACTCAAAATTTTGAAAAAAAAATTGAAAAAATAATTTTAAAACTAATTTTTTTCAAAATTTTACGTAATTAAGTATAATTTTTGTTCTCAGAATTCAACGCGTCCATTAATCTTTAATCCAACACTGAAAACCGTATGGCTCTACGACTTTTTCTTGCCAAGGTATTCAAAAATAACCGAACCTACTTCTTCACAAAAACAAGAAAACCTAGCCTTACGGGATGGCACAAGTGACCATTTAGCCAATTTGTTTGTGTTTTTGTGAAGAAGTAGGTTCGGTTATTTTTGAATACCTTGGCAACAAAAAATCGTAGAGCCATACGGTTTTCAGTGTTGGATTAAAGATTAATGGAAGCGTTGAATTCTGAGAACAAAAATTATACTTAATTACGTAAAATTTTGAAAAAAATTAGTTTTAAAATTGAAAAAATTTTCAAATTTTTTTTCAAAATTTTGAGTTTGAAAATTTATATTTTTTAAACTATTCGTTAAAACAATTTAATTTAAAAACAAAATATAAGGAAAAGTTTTTGGCTTTCCAAAAAGGTATAACACGGTGTTGTAGACGAACCCGTTGATTTTAAATATTTTTTTTTACAAAATAAGTCAATTTTTCAGAAAATTGCCCCTCCCGGCTAAACGGAGGGGAATAGACCCCCCCTCCCATACGATTTTTTTCTTGTCTCAACTTAACCTACACGCTCTAGCTTTTTGGCACAACGCTTGCGAATCACCCTGTATACAAAGACTTCAATTTTTAGACGCACAGTGAGTCACAGTCATTGAAGTCAGAGTTAATAAAAGTGATTATCTTATACAATGGGATTGAGGTCTGGGGATTGCGCAGGATGTTTTATTTGCGACGGAGCATTGTATAGCAACCATTCTCTTACAAGAAGGGAAGTGTGCTTTGGGTCATTATCTTGTTGAAAGATAAAAGTGTCCCCGAGACCCAGTTTTCTTGCACTTGAATGTAGGTTTTCCCGCAGAATATTCAAGTACACACGTTTGTCCATTATACCATCAATGAATACAAGCTCACCAACGCCGGAAGAAGCCATACATCGCCACACCATAACATGACCGCCACCGTGCTTCACAGTAGGAGTTAAGTTTTTAATGTTCATCTCAGTGTTTGGCTTCATCCACACCATGCGACGGCCATCTGAGCCAAAGATGTTATATTTACTCTCGTCTGTAAATATAACTCGATCCCAGAATAAATTTTCCTTCTCCAGGTGCTCAATAGCGTAGTCCAACATAGCTTTATTATTGGCTTTTCGGATAAATGGTTTCTTCCGGCTAACTCGACTATGAAATCCACTCCTGTTTAGCACTTTTCGTATAGTCTGGGGACACACATCAATTCCATCTGTTGTTTTCAATAAACCGGCAATTACAGGTGCACTTTGCTTTGGATCTTCTGTTACACTTCTAACAATGCGTTTCTCCAAACGGTGGTCAATTTTCTTCGGGCGGCCAGATCTGGGCTTATTGGCTACCGTTTTTGTTCTTTTAAACTGTTCCAAGACATATTGAATTGAAGAGCGAGGTCTTTTCACTATTTTAGCAATTTCCCCAAGAGACTTTCCTTCTTTTCTAAGTGAAACAATAATTTTCTTGTTGGCCATCGGGATTTGCTTATTTTTGTCTTCCATTTTGATTTCTTTAAAAAAAAAACAGAACCATCTAGTAAAAAACAGTTACAAGAAGTTAAGAACACTATAACTTACCAAAAAATAAAGCTATTCTCTTCTTAACACACTTTATATTTGCAATTTTTACAAGCGAATGGCATCTGTATGGAGACTTTTTTGTTTTTTTTTTTAACAAACATCTTGACTTATTATTATTATAACGGTATTCAAAGTGCAAGAAAATGTTTGTAGTTTGGTTGAAAGGTAAAGGGTATAACACCTTCTCTTTCTCTGTTGTGAGTTTAGCTTTAAAGTTTTACCTTACCATTTTTATTCCAAATATATAAAAAATAATTAACTGTACGGAGACCTTCTGGACTGTGTGTATTTACAATATTGTTTGTTTCATTTTATTTAACTACCAATATAAGACATTTACTCACGAGTTGGATTGTTTTTTCAAAGTCTTTGTCAATGGATATTGGTGTTGAAGTCAAAGGAGAAGATGGCTGAGTTATGTCCGATGCTGTACTTAAAGTTGAAAAATCTTCAATCTGATAAATTATAAAGGAAACACACTTTGAAAATTGCATATCGAAATTAATTTAAGTGTAATATTTTTTCAATGTTAAATAATTTTGCTTTTTCATTTACAATGACGATTCATTGAAAAATATTTGGAATCAAAAATATGATAAGCACTTTGAATTGAAATCATAAACTCCTGACTTCATAAAATTTATTTAAACTGATCTCATTATCATTTAGTTATTTTTGTTGACCTTAATTCATGCTCAAAAAAATATATCTCAGGTGAAAAGATATTAATTAAAAAGAAAAAATACTTTTTGAAATAAAATCAGGGCGAGCGGTTCGGAAGCCCGTTTTTTAAAATCCCGTTTTTTATAATCCCGCAAAAAAAAATTAAAATCCCGATTCTAAAGTACCGCTTTTTTAAAATCCCGCTTTTAATAATCCTGTTTAAACAGAATCCCGTTTCTCGTGAGCCCGCTTTTTAAAATCCCGTTTAATCCCGCTTAGCCCGTTTCGCATTTTGATAAATTTACTCAATATTGTACACATAAATACTACCTAGTAGTTCCCCAATTTGAAAAGCTGGGCTGAGCAATAAAGTTGTTAAAACAGAAATTGAAAAAATTAAAAATGGAGCTGAAAAGCTTTTCAAAAAAATTAATGTTTTGAAATCTAGAGCAATATCTAAAATAATTAAAGATAGAAAATCAATGACTAAAATGCGCCGTATAGCTCACAATATAAAACTTTAATCTTAATATTTCGAAAAAATATCTAAAATCTTGAAACCTCATTTTTGTTATGTTCTATGTTCTTTATTTTTTTATTTGTTAAGTTACAAAATCAATAAAAAAAACTTCTCCAAATATTTGTTTTTTGTTTTCTTTTTGTCTCCTTTCATACGACATAACGCCCATGAACATTTTGTCACCTCATCATCATCAGCATTGGGCTGTAAAATAAATTCAATCCCGCTTTTGGAATCAACACAAGGTGTTTTATTTTAAAATTCGCGGCGATTTTTAAAATAAAACACCTTGTGTTGATTCCAAAAGTGGGCTTATAAAAACGGGAATTTAATAAACGGGATGGTAAAAAACAGGATTTTAAAAGCGGGATTTTATAAAAACGGGATTTTTAAAAATAGTATTTTAAAAAACGGGATTTTAAAGACAGGATTTAAAAAAAACAGGATTCTGAAAAACGGGCTCCCGAACCCAACCCAAATCAGGTTTCAAGGTGTGTTTTTACAAATTTAGAATTATGTTTATAGTCTTACGTTTTCTTTCTTATATTCACCTGCAAATTTATGCCAAAACTTAATTCTGGGGGCAGTTTTCTTAATTATTTCACAAACATTAGAATATTTTAACTGAACGAATGCCTCATCGTCGATTTCTTCACCTAGCAGCAAAAGTGAAATGATTTAGAAATAATTGAAAAGAATTTCAAAATAAAAATCATTCAATCAAAATGCTATGTATTTAAATATATACTATTTTCGTTGTTAACATTCAATGGTTTTATTTATTCTTAGCCTAACACTGAAAACCGAATGACTGTAAGACTTTTTTTGGCAAGTTTTTTTAAAAATAACTGAACCTACTTCTTCATAAAAATACATAAAAATTTTCGGAATTGGCACCTGTGCAATGTGCCTGTGCAATTCGTGTGATGATCGTATCAGGCTAAATATCAATAAAGCCATTGAATTTTGACATCAAA
Source organism: Platycheirus albimanus (assembly GCA_916050605.2). NCBI lineage: Eukaryota > Metazoa > Arthropoda > Insecta > Diptera > Syrphidae > Platycheirus > Platycheirus albimanus. The sequence goes on along the minus strand of OU696696.1, from coordinate 168,001,256 downwards.
AATAGTGTTTAAAGACGTAAAATTTTGGAAAAAAAATCCTTTTTTTTTTTTTTTTTTTTTTTATAATGCACACTCGCTCAAGGGGTTTGTTATAGCCCTTTTAATGATAAGTCACAGCGCGAGCGATAGGAAGTTAGGAAGGAAGGGAAAGGAGGTGTCGATGAACATTGATCTTGAATGTTTGAAGATCAAAATGGCTAGGAAAAATTGTGCAAGGCAATCCATTCCACATTCGAGAAAGAATCTCTATATTTCACGGTACGTCCGTGTAAACTGATGAGCGTTCCTAGCAAGACGAGTATTACGGGGGAAATGCTTAAAGGGTGGAACGCAGCTGGCTACCTCGAGTGAGCATTTTTTATAAAAGAACCTGTAAAATAAAGAAAGACATGAAACATTTCGACGATGTTCGAGTGATGGAAATTTTTCCATAATGTTTCTCTCTCCTATCAATTTTAACGCTTTTTTCTGAACTCTGTCAAGCAGGTGAAGAAAAGTTTGAGAAGCACCTACCCAGAGATGGGAATTATACTCGAGTTTAGGGCGTATAAACGCCTTGTAAATTGTAGCCAGATCAGAAGGGGTGAAAAACTTCTTGCATCTATTAAGAAAGCCTAAGCATCTTGCAGCATTCTTGGCAATCTCAAGTATATGATCATTCCAACGAAGATTGTCACTGATACACATACCGAGTACTGATAGCTTTTCGGCCTCCTCGATGCAAGTACCATTCATGGATAATGGCATAGGGGTATGTTTAGCTTCATCGACAAAAGACAGCATTGAGTTTTCGACGCATTAAACTGTACACGATTTCTAGTACCCCAATTTACAATGCTGTTTAAATCGGAGTTTAACGAGTTTATCATACGATTTCGTTGTAATAACACGTCCGAAGGCGAAGGCCGTGAATTATCAAACGTATACGAAAAGCTGAGGGTTGAGTCGTCAGCAAAACAATTTAATGGATTAGAAGTCACAGACAAGAGATCATTTATAAAAATGAGAAAGAGAGTCGGAGACAGAACGGAGCCCTGGGGAACACCAGCATTTATTTTGTGGAGATCAGACTTGAAACCGTCTAATACAACTTGTATTGAACGGTCCAGGAGATAGCTTCTAATCCAACGAATAAGAGTATCATCGATACCAAATGCACACATTTTCGATAAAAGAGCTTCATGCCAAACTCTATCAAATGCCTTTGAAATATCAAGCGCAATAATCTTGCTTTCGCCAAAGCGATGCACAGATTTGTTCCACTGTTCGGTGAGATATGCCATCAAATCACCAGTGGAACGATTGCTGCGAAAGCCGTATTGCCGGTCATTTAAAAGCTCCCGATCTTCGAGATATTTCTTGAGCTGACGATTTATCAGCGTTTCCATGACCTTGGAAAGAAGGGACGTAAGTGCAATTGGTCGGTAGGAGGAGGGGGAGGAGGAGTCACCTTTTTTTGGGACGGGCTGGACAAATGCTGTTTTCCATCTACTAGGAAAGATTCCTGAACGATAGGAGCGATGAAAAAGCTTACGCAGTGGTTTTGCCAGAGATGAAGAACACTTCTTCAGAAGAATAGGGGGTATACCATCCGGGCCAGCGGATTTGTGTATATCAAGATCTTGAAGTACTCTTGCTACTGTACGAGTGCGGAAAAATATCTGTCCCATAGAAGAATTAACGTTCTCAAGTACAGGAGGGGCATTGTTGCTTGCAGGCAACGTAGAACTTGCAGCAAAATGAGCTGCGAGCATATTCGCCTTCTCTGAAGAGCTGACAATGGGTTTATCGTCGACGATGAGCGTTGGAACTGATGATGACGTTGAGTTCTTGACGTTTTTTACAAATGACCAGAAGTTTTTACTGCCTTTGGGACATTGCAGAATTTTTTGCCGTTACTTCTGGTCATGCAAAAATTTCGTTTTATGGATAACGGAGTTGCACGAGTTCCTAACTTGTTTGTGTTTCTTCCGATTTTCCTCAGTTGGGTTGGCTTTATAGGATCGGAAGCTTACTTCTTTCAACCTGATAGCTTCTTTACACTCTCCGGTAAACCAAGACTTTTCTTTTGGTTTGATACATTTTGTTCTGTGAGGGACAAAAGTTCTCATTCCAAGAAAAATCACTTCTGTAATCATTTCAGCACTGGCATCAATGTCATTATCGAGGAAGCATAATGACCAGTTAAAGTTGCGAAAGAATTTATTCAGACCGTCCCAGTTGGCTTTCTCGTATTGCCAAACGGTCCTAGTGGGAATTTTTTCCTTAACTGGATGGTTGGAGATCGAGAAATTAGCTGAAATGACACAATGGTCCGAGGTGCTAAATGGAGAAGTTACTTTAATAGTATATTTATCAGGGTGGGAAGTAAGGAACAAGTCAAGAGTATGGGCGGAACCTACATTCAAGTGCAAGAAAACTGGGTCTCGGGGACACTTTTATCTTTCAACAAGATAATAACCCAAAGCACACTTCCCTTCTTGTAAGAGAATGGTTGCTATACAATGCTCCGTCGCAAATAAAACATCCTGCGCAATCCCCAGACCTCAATCCCATTGTATAAGATAATCACTTTTATTAACTCTGACTTCAATGACTGTGACTCACTGTGCGTCTAAAAATTGAAGTCTTTGTATACAGGGTGATTCGCAAGCGTTGTGCCAAAAAGCTAGAGCGTGTAGGTTAAGTTGAGACAAGAAAAAAATCGTATGGGAGGGGGGGTCTATTCCCCTCCGTTTAGCCGGGAGGGGCAATTTTCTGAAAAATTGACTTATTTTGTAAAAAAAAATATTTAAAATCAACGGGTTCGTCTACAACACCGTGTTATACCTTTTTGGAAAGCCAAAAACTTTTCCTTATATTCTGTGTTTAAATTAAATTGTTTAAACGAATAGTTTAAAAAATATAAATTTTCAAACTCAAAATTTTGAAAAAAAATTTGAAAATTTTTTCAATTTTAAAACTAAATTTTTTCAAAATTTTACGTAATTAAGTATAATTTTTGTTCTCAGAATTCAACGCGTCCATTAATCTTTAATCCAACACTGAAAACCGTATGGCTCTACGACTTTTTCTTGCCAAGGTATTCAAAAATAACCGAACCTACTTCTTCACAAAAACAAGAAAACCTAGCCTTACGGGATGGCACAAGTGACCATTTAGCCAATTTTTTTGTGTTTTTGTGAAGAAGTAGGTTCGGTTATTTTTGAATACCTTGGCAACAAAAAATCGTAGAGCCATACGGTTTTCAGTGTTGGATTAAAGATTAATGGAAGCGTTGAATTCTGAGAACAAAAATTATACTTAATTACGTAAAATTTTGAAAAAAATTAGTTTTAAAATTGAAAAAATTTTCAAATTTTTTTTCAAAATTTTGAGTTTGAAAATTTATATTTTTTAAACTATTAGTTAAAACAATTTAATTTAAAAACAAAATATAAGGAAAAGTTTTTGGCTTTCCAAAAAGGTATAACACGGTGTTGTAGACGAACCCGTTGATTTTAAATATTTTTTTTTACAAAATAAGTCAATTTTTCAGAAAATTGCTCCTCCCGGCTAAACGGAGGGGAATAGACCCCCCCTCCCATACGATTTTTTTCTTGTCTCAACTTAACCTACACGCTCTAGCTTTTTGGCACAACGCTTGCGAATCACCCTGTATACAAAGACTTCAATTTTTAGACGCACAGTGAGTCACAGTCATTGAAGTCAGAGTTAATAAAAGTGATTATCTTATACAATGGGATTGAGGTCTGGGGATTGCGCAGGATGTTTTATTTGCGACGGAGCATTGTATAGCAACCATTCTCTTACAAGAAGGGAAGTGTGCTTTGGGTCATTATCTTGTTGAAAGATAAAAGTGTCCCCGAGACCCAGTTTTCTTGCACTTGAATGTAGGTTTTCCCGCAGAATATTCAAGTACACACGTTTGTCCATTATACCATCAATGAATACAAGCTCACCAACGCCGGAAGAAGCCATACATCGCCACACCATAACATGACCGCCACCGTGCTTCACAGTAGGAGTTAAGTTTTTAATGTTCATCTCAGTGTTTGGCTTCATCCACACCATGCGACGGCCATCTGAGCCAAAGATGTTATATTTACTCTCGTCTGTAAATATAACTCGATCCCAGAATAAATTTTCCTTCTCCAGGTGCTCAATAGCGTAGTCCAACATAGCTTTATTATTGGCTTTTCGGATAAATGGTTTCTTCCGGCTAACTCGACCATGAAATCCACTCCTGTTTAGCACTTTTCGTATAGTCTGGGGACACACATCAATTCCATCTGTTGTTTTCAATAAACCGGCAATTACAGGTGCACTTTGCTTTGGATCTTCTGTTACACTTCTAACAATGCGTTTCTCCAAACGGTGGTCAATTTTCTTCGGGCGGCCAGATCTGGGCTTATTGGCTACCGTTTTTGTTCTTTTAAACTGTTCCAAGACATATTGAATTGAAGAGCGAGGTCTTTTCACTATTTTAGCAATTTCCCCAAGAGACTTTCCTTCTTTTCTAAGTGAAACAATAATTTTCTTGTTGGCCATCGGGATTTGCTTATTTTTGTCTTCCATTTTGATTTCTTTTAAAAAAAAACAGAACCATCTAGTAAAAAACAGTTACAAGAAGTTAAGAACACTATAACTTACCAAAAAATAAAGCTATTCTCTTCTTAACACACTTTATATTTGCAATTTTTACAAGCGAATGGCATCTGTATGGAGACTTTTTTGTTTTTTTTTTTAACAAACATCTTGACTTATTATTATTATAACGGTATTCAAAGTGCAAGAAAATGTTTGTAGTTTGGTTGAAAGGTAAAGGGTATAACACCTTCTCTTTCTCTGTTGTGAGTTTAGCTTTAAAGTTTTACCTTACCATTTTTATTCCAAATATATAAAAAATAATTAACTGTACGGAGACCTTCTGGACTGTGTGTATTTACAATATTGTTTGTTTCATTTTATTTAACTACCAATATAAGACATTTACTCACGAGTTGGATTGTTTTTTCAAAGTCTTTGTCAATGGATATTGGTGTTGAAGTCAAAGGAGAAGATGGCTGAGTTATGTCCGATGCTGTACTTAAAGTTGAAAAATCTTCAATCTGATAAATTATAAAGGAAACACACTTTGAAAATTGCATATCGAAATTAATTTAAGTGTAATATTTTTTCAATGTTAAATAATTTTGCTTTTTCATTTACAATGACGATTCATTGAAAAATATTTGGAATCAAAAATATGATAAGCACTTTGAATTGAAATCATAAACTCCTGACTTTATAAAATTTATTTAAACTGATCTCATTATCATTTAGTTATTTTTGTTGACCTTAATTCATGCTCAAAAAAATATATCTCAGGTGAAAAGATATTAATTAAAAAGAAAAAATACTTTTTGAAATAAAATCAGGGCGAGCGGTTCGGAAGCCCGTTTTTTAAAATCCCGTTTTTTATAATCCCGCAAAAAAAAATTAAAATCCCGATTCTAAAGTACCGCTTTTTTAAAATCCCGCTTTTAATAATCCTGTTTAAACAGAATCCCGTTTCTCGTGAGCCCGCTTTTTAAAATCCCGTTTAATCCCGCTTAGCCCGTTTCGCATTTTGATAAATTTACTCAATATTGTACACATAAATACTACCTAGTAGTTCCCCAATTTGAAAAGCTGGGCTGAGCAATAAAGTTGTTAAAACAGAAATTGAAAAAATTAAAAATGGAGCTGAAAAGCTTTACAAAAAAATTAATGTTTTGAAATCTAGAGCAATATCTAAAATAATTAAAGATAGAAAATCAATGACTAAAATGCGCCGTATAGCTCACAATATAAAACTTTAATCTTAATATTTCGAAAAAATATCTAAAATCTTGAAACCTCATTTTTGTTATGTTCTATGTTCTTTATTTTTTTATTTGTTAAGTTACAAAATCAATAAAAAAAACTTCTCCAAATATTTGTTTTTTGTTTTCTTTTTGTCTCCTTTCATACGACATAACGCCCATGAACATTTTGTCACCTCATCATCATCAGCATTGGGCTGTAAAATAAATTCAATCCCGCTTTTGGAATCAACACAAGGTGTTTTATTTTAAAATTCGCGGCGATTTTTAAAATAAAACACCTTGTGTTGATTCCAAAAGTGGGCTTATAAAAACGGGAATTTAATAAACGGGATGGTAAAAAACAGGATTTTAAAAGCGGGATTTTATAAAAACGGGATTTTTAAAAATAGTATTTTAAAAAACGGGATTTTAAAGACAGGATTTAAAAAAAACAGGATTCTGAAAAACGGGCTCCCGAACCCAACCCAAATCAGGTTTCAAGGTGTGTTTTTACAAATTTAGAATTATGTTTATAGTCTTACGTTTTCTTTCTTATATTCACCTGCAAATTTATGCCAAAACTTAATTCTGGGGGCAGTTTTCTTAATTATTTCACAAACATTAGAATATTTTAACTGAACGAATGCCTCATCGTCGATTTCTTCACCTAGCAGCAAAAGTGAAATGATTTAGAAATAATTGAAAAGAATTTCAAAATAAAAATCATTCAATCAAAATGCTATGTATTTAAATATATACTATTTTCGTTGTTAACATTCAATGGTTTTATTTATTCTTAGCCTAACACTGAAAACCGAATGACTGTAAGACTTTTTTTGGCAAGTTTTTTTAAAAATAACTGAACCTACTTCTTCATAAAAATACATAAAAATTTTCGGAATTGGCACCTGTGCAATGTGCCTGTGCAATTCGTGTGATGATCGTATCAGGCTAAATATCAATAAAGCCATTGAATTTTGACATCAAAAATAGTGTTTAAAGACGTAAAACTTTGGAAAAAAAATCCTTTTTTTTTTTTTTTTTTTTTTATAATGCACACGCGCTCAAGGGGTTTGTTATAGCCCTTTTAATGATAAGTCACAGCGCGAGCGATAGGAAGTTAGGAAGGAAGGGAAAGGAGGTGTCGATGAACATTGATCTTGAATGTTTGAAGATCAAAATGGCTAGGAAAAATTGTGCAAGGCAATCCATTCCACATTCGAGAAAGAATCTCTATATTTCACGGTACGTCCGTGTAAACTGATGAGCGTTCCTAGCAAGACGAGTATTACGGGGGAAATGCTTAAAGGGTGGAACGCAGCTGGCTACCTCGAGTGAGCATTTTTTATAAAAGAACCTGTAAAATAAAGAAAGACATGAAACATTTCGACGATGTTCGAGTGATGGAAATTTTTCCATAATGTTTCTCTCTCCTATCAATTTTAACGCTTTTTTCTGAACTCTGTCGAGCAGCTGAAGAAAAGTTTGAGAAGCACCTACCCAGAGATGGGAATTATACTCGAGTTTAGGGCGTATAAACGCCTTGTAAATTGTAGCCAGATCAGAAGGGGTGAAAAACTTCTTGCATCTATTAAGAAAGCCTAAGCATCTTGCAGCATTCTTGGCAATCTCAAGTATATGATCATTCCAACGAAGATTGTCACTGATACACATACCGAGTACTGATAGCTTTTCGGCCTCCTCGATGCAAGTACCATTCATGGATAATGGCATAGGGGTATGTTTAGCTTCATCGACAAAAGACAGCATTGAGTTTTCGACGCATTAAACTGTACACGATTTCTAGTACCCCAATTTACAATGCTGTTTAAATCGGAGTTTAACGAGTTTATCATACGATTTCGTTGTAATAACACGTCCGAAGGCGAAGGCCGTGAATTATCAAACGTATACGAAAAGCTGAGGGTTGAGTCGTCAGCAAAACAATTTAATGGATTAGAAGTCACAGACAAGAGATCATTTATAAAAATGAGAAAGAGAGTCGGAGACAGAACGGAGCCCTGGGGCACACCAGCATTTATTTTGTGGAGATCAGACTTGAAACCGTCTAATACAACTTGTATTGAACGGTCCAGGAGATAGCTTCTAATCCAACGAATAAGAGTATCATCGATACCAAATGCACACATTTTCGATAAAAGAGCTTCATGCCAAACTCTATCAAATGCCTTTGAAATATCAAGCGCAATAATCTTGCTTTCGCCAAAGCGATGCACAGATTTGTTCCACTGTTCGGTGAGATATGCCATCAAATCACCAGTGGAACGATTGCTGCGAAAGCCGTATTGCCGGTCATTTAAAAGCTCCCGATCTTCGAGATATTTCTTGAGCTGACGATTTATCAGCGTTTCCATGACCTTGGAAAGAAGGGACGTAAGTGCAATTGGTCGGTAGGAGGAGGGGGAGGAGGAGTCACCTTTTTTTGGGACGGGCTGGACAAATGCTGTTTTCCATCTACTAGGAAAGATTCCTGAACGATAGGAGCGATGAAAAAGCTTACGCAGTGGTTTTGCCAGAGATGAAGAACACTTCTTCAGAAGAATAGGGGGTATACCATCCGGGCCAGCGGATTTGTGTATATCAAGATCTTGAAGTACTCTTGCTACTGTACGAGTGCGGAAAAATATCTGTCCCATAGAAGAATTAACGTTCTCAAGTACAGGAGGGGCATTGTTGCTTGCAGGCAACGTAGAACTTGCAGCAAAATGAGCTGCGAGCATATTCGCCTTCTCTGAAGAGCTGACAATGGGTTTATCGTCGACGATGAGCGTTGGAACTGATGATGACGTTGAGTTCTTGACGTTTCTTACAAATGACCAGAAGTTTTTACTGCCTTTGGGACATTGCAAAATTTTTTGCCGTTACTTCTGGTCATGCAAAAATTTCGTTTTATGGATAACGGAGTTGCACGAGTTCCTAACTTGTTTGTGTTTCTTCCGATTTTCCTCAGTTGGGTTGGCTTTATAGGATCGGAAGCTTACTTCTTTCAACCTGATAGCTTCTTTACACTCTCCGGTAAACCAAGACTTTTCTTTTGGTTTGATACATTTTGTTCTGTGAGGGACAAAAGTTCTCATTCCAAGAAAAATCACTTCTGTAATCATTTCAGCACTGGCATCAATGTCATTATCGAGGAAGCATAATGACCAGTTAAAGTTGCGAAAGAATTTATTCAGACCGTCCCAGTTGGCTTTCTCGTATTGCCAAACGGTCCTAGTGGGAATTTTTTCCTTAACTGGATGGTTGGAGATCGAGAAATTAGCTGAAATGACACAATGGTCCGAGGTGCTAAATGGAGAAGTTACTTTAATAGTATATTTATCAGGGTGGGAAGTAAGGAACAAGTCAAGAGTATGGGCGGAAAGCCCATCAACATCCGGTATACGAGTAGGCTCATCGACAAGCTGGGTAAGATGGTTGTACTCAGCAAAGATCTCGGTATACCTTCCTTCGAGTGTTGTCTGGCCAGAATAGCGGAGCCAACTTGAATTGTGTACATTGAAGTCGCCCGTAATCACGACTTCAGTGTGAAGACAATGGGAAACAATTCGGGAAATTGAATCTGACAGACCATCTAACTCATCACAAGTAGACATGCTGTCAAGATTCGGACTCCTGTAAAGAAAACAGTAATGAATGATATGCTTGCGGACAGTGAATTTGAGCCACAGGAAATTAAAGTTCGTATTAGAACAATGCCCATATTGGGGAAGGCTCTGGCAAGCAATATCATTCCTAACATAAACGACAAGACCATGGTGGGAAAAAAGTAATGGCACTAAGTTATATCCAAACAAACAAAATTCTGATAAATCAGTATTCTGTCCAACCTGGGTTTCACTTAATGCCAAAACAGCTGGCCTGTATTGCACAGTATGGGCGTACACAGAAAAGAAATTCTTCCTAAGCCCACGAACATTTGAATAGACGACACAAAAATCACTTACCATTCTGAAAAACTAAACACAAAAAATTCAACTTTGACGTACCTAAATTCGACCATGCAGTGTAGGCCCATATCAAATCAATGATAACAAACTGTCTTAGGTGTTATGCCCATAAGACAATTTGCACACGAAATTAATATATAGGTAGGTATAAACAACACAATAGAACTATTCGACAAATGCTACTTACCCATCCACCGCAAACCTCTTGCGATAAGCCTCACAAGAGGCTTCCAGTGCATAGAAAGCAACAGTTATGGATGGGCTCGGGTGAAGAGGATGGGTCATGGGTGGTGTCGGATGCTTTGCTGCGACTACGAGCGAGGTTTTGGTTTTCTGCTTTCTTCAACTTTTTTTTTTCTTTTCTTTGTTTGTCACTGGCTTATTTGATTTTTTATTCTTTTTTGTGAATTTTGGGAATTGTTAAATATGTAATTGATTTTAATTTTATGAAAAATTAATTTATTAATTATGAAAATTAATTTTAAAATTTGACAAAAAAAGCATATTTAGAAAAATATTAAATTTTTTTTTTAAGAACGTGAGAGCTTTCTTAGAAAAACTAAGTATGCAATAATTTTTCATTACTAAATGTTTATCTACGAAGAAAAAATATTGAAAATCGTTCGACCAGTTTTTTACTTGCGATTATAGGTACTATAAGGCAAGTTATGCATTCGTCGAAAAAAAAAGTTTTGAGATAACAATCAAACATGACATTACGATGATAGCGAAGACGAAAAAAGATGGTCTAAAAATTCTGTCCGTCTGTATGTCTGTCTGTCTGTCTGTCTGTCTGTCTGTCTGTATGAGACCTACAGCCCAAACGGGTGGGCGGAATTGCTTCAAACTTGGTATATAGACTTTTTTAGGTATTCTACAGAAAGGAAATTGAAATTTTTTTTTTAGCTCAAAAAATAACGGTACCTGCCATACAACCGTTACGTTAAAGCTTATTTTTCTCAAAAACGGCTCTAACGATTTTTAATTAAAAAAATCAGTGTTGCTTTTTAGGTACGACCAATCATATGGCTGAAAAAAAAGTTTTAAAAAATGGCTAAGAACGGTACTTTCCATAGGACCGTTTTTTTTGCTTTCGACTATCTCGAAAACGACTCAACCGATTCCTTCGAAATTTCACACACATATAGCTGTAGGTAGCTCAATTTGTATTGCATACCAATATTTTTGAAAAATATTTTTTTGTATTTTTAAAAGCATTTTTTAAAAAAAAATTTAAAAAATTAATATTTTGAAAACTGCTTATTAAATTTTTTTTTAAAAATTTTAAGTAAATGTATTTGCTGAATACCTATGAACTGGCGTTTTTGTTTTTTTTTTGAAAAATTTTTTCAAAAAGTTTTTCAAAAAAAACTTTTTTTCTCAAAAACCGCTCCACAGATTTTTCTAAATTTATTCTCATAAATTCAAATTTATCCAAGAAATAAAATGGCGTACTTTTTTTTCAGCTCAAATTAGTTTAAGTATTTATTTAAGAATTTTGAAAATTTTATTTTTATCAAAATCTCAAGCCCATAAACCACTGTCACTCATTAGAGCAAGTTCGTGCAACCCAGTCGTGCATTTTATTTTTTAAGTAGTCATTTTTGAAAACTTTTTTAAATTTTTTTTTTTTTAAATTTGTTCGACTATGCAAATATATGGCAATTTGTAGTTTGCATCTAAGAAAATAATGTTTAAGAAATTCAATATAGGTACCCGTTTCTAACATATTTCGAAAAAAAAAAAATTTATTACAAATGAAAAGAAAAAATAAAGGGCACGACTGGGTCGCACGAACTTGCTCTAATGTGTTACAGTGGTCTTGGGGCTTGAGATTTTGGAAAAAAAGCAATAAAAAAAGTCATATGGAATTTTATTAATCATTTAAAAATCAACGTTAAATCGTTTTTTGGAGAAAATGAAGTAAGCCATTAGATTTCTTTTACTTTTTTGAATTTTAAGGAATTTTTTTTTTAAATCGTTGGAGCCGTTTTTTCCAAAAACGGTTTTTTTTAAACTTTTCGGAAGCATATTCCAAATTTATTTTGAGTACGTCAAAATCTAGCGGTTTAAAGTTCTTATTAGAAAACAAAAATTTTAAAAATTTTGAACAAACCGTTTTCGAAAAAACCAAAAGTCAAAAAAAAATTAAAGAATTTGTATTATTTCGTTTATAACAGAGCTTTTATATAACAATTTTCATCGAAATCCGTGAAGTGGTTTACGAGAAAATCTGATTTAAAAAAACCGGTCCTATGGGAGGTACCATTATAAGACTTTTCCTGAAAAATCTGTTCCAGCCAAAACATAAAGTTTACTTAAAAAACACTATTAAGAAAGTTTTATCAAAATCGTAGGAGCCTTTTTCGAGAAAAATCAATTTTTCACTAAAAATCGTATGGCAGGTACCGTTAGTTTTGGAGCTAGAATGCTAATTCCAAAAATCCCTCTGTAGGACGCCATAATAATACTGTGTACCAAGTTTGAAGCAAATCGCTCCAGCCGTTTAGGCTGTAGGTGCCGATACAGACAGACAGACAGACAGACAGACAGAATTGCCGGACCCACTTTTTTAGGCTTCTCTATCATCGTAATGTTATGTTTGATTTTACGAGTGCATAACTTGCCTTATAGTACCTATAATCGCAAGTAAAAATGAAAAATGAAAAATGAAATGCCATACCAATAAAGTTAAAAATGACTTCTTGTGTTCAAAATTTTATTGAAATCAGGTATATAGTTTACGAGAAAACTTGATTTGAAAATTCCGGTACTGAGAGGTACCGTTATAAGACAAACTCTGAAATATATTTTCCAGCTTAAAGATAGACTGTCCTAAAAAATAGCATTCTGAAAGTTTTATCAAAATCCTTAGAGCCGTTTTCGAGAAAATCAATTTTTTTCTTTACGATTGTATGGCAGGTATACAGATATTTTTGGGCACAGCGTAAATAAAATAAAATGCACGACTGGGTCGCACGAACTTGCTCTAATGTGTGACAGTGGTCTAGGGGCTTGAGATTTTGATAAAAATAAATTTTTCAAAATTCTTTAATAAATACTTAAACTAATTTGAGCTGAAAAAGGAGTACGCCATTTTATTTCTTGGATAAATCTGAATTTATGAGAATAAATTTTTAAAAATCTGTGGAGCCGTTTTTGAGAAAAAAAGTTTTTTTTGAAAAACTTTTTGAAAAAAAATTTCAAAAAAAATTCAAAAACGCCAGTTCCTAGGTATTCAGCAAATACATTTATTTATAATTTTTAGAAAAAAATTTAATGGGCAGTTTTCAAAATATATATTTTTTAAAATTTTTTCTTAAAAATGCTTTTAAAAATACAAAAAAATATTTTTCAAAAATATTGGTATGCAATACGAATTGAGCTACCTACAGCTATATGTGTGTGAAATTTCGAAAGAATCGGTTGAGTCGTTTCCGAGATAGTCGAAAGCAAAAAAAACGGTCCTATGGAAAGTACCGTTCTTAGCCATTTTTTAAAACTTTTTTTTCAGCCATATGATTGGTCGTACCTAAAAAGTAACACCATCGTTAGAGCCGTTTTTGAGAAAAATAAGCTTTAACGTAACGGTTATATGGCAGGTACCGTTATTTTTTGAGCTAAAAAAAAATTTTCAATTTCCCCTCTGTACAATATCTAAAAAACTCTATATACCAAATTTGATGCAATTCGGTAAACCCGTTTGGGCTGTAGGTGTCTATACATACAGACAGACAGACAGACAGACAGACAGACAGACAGACAGACAGACAGACATACAGACGGACAGAATTTTTAGACCATCTTTTTTCGTCTTCGCACGGAAAGAATTTTTAGATCAGATCAAGCAAAATGAGCTTCAAATCACGAAAATCTTATGCAGTTTCTCACCCTAGCTCGGGGTTTTGTAAATAACGACTCCTTGTTCGCAATTTTCAAAATTGAACGAAATGAAGATATTGACACTCAAAAATAGCAAATTATCACTTTTTTTGGTCAATAATTCGATCCTGAGAAATAAAACATTGCCATCGCGAATCGAAAATTGATCCAAATTTGTATCAATTTTATATTTACTCGATTGTAAATTGCAAAAAGCGAGTCGTAGACTTCCATCTTTTTGTTTTGAATCAAAAATATGTTTTTGAAAAAATGAGTGGTAAAGTCGTAAATTGCAACCCCATTTTACTCAATTTGTAAACATATTATATCGCTTTGAGAGAAGCAACGTTTTCTATTTATTATTATTTATTGAAAGATGTAACTTTTACTTACTTGGCTGATTCTAGGAATCGAACTCGAGACCCTCTGCATACCAACCAAGCACACATCTACTAGGCCATGGTGATGCATCCAAGTCGGATATCAAAATTAATAATAAGAAGCAACCTGAATATGAGTTACATTTTAGGGGTGTTTTGAATTAAGATTTTGTTTTATTGGCGAGAAAAATATACCTAGTCGTCTTATTTTGGACGTCTAACGTACAATTTTTTGTGATGATCATTTGAATAAATGTAAGAAATTGTATATAATGTGTAGTTGAAATTCAACCTTGTACTCCCTATATACATAATAGAACTACAAAAAAGGCATTATTGGAGACACAAGCGGGGCCAGGGCCTAATTACTTATATTCTGAACGATTCCTGTATGTGCGTTGATATTCTTGTGGAATATCATTTCCCGCTGAATCCGAATTAATCTTAAAAAGATCCACTTTTAATATAAACTAGATTTATTTTTCGAGGATTTTTCATTTTCCAGAAGAGACAGTACCAAAAAAAAAGAAGATAATTATTAGTTGGAGGCAGGGATCGAACTCCGGACCTTGTACTCCCTATATACATAATAGAACTACAAAAAAGGCATTATTGGAGACACAAGCGGGGCCAGGGCCTAATTACTTATATTCTGAACGATTCCTGTATGTGCGTTGATATTCTTGTGGAATATCATTTCCCGCTAAATCCGAATTAATCTTAAAAAGATCCACTTTTAATATAAACTAGATTTATTTTTCGAGGATTTTTCATTTTCCAGAAGAGACAGTACCAAAAAAAAAAAGAAGATAATTATTAGTTGGAGGCAGGGATCGAACTCCGGACCTTCGACGTAGCCGTCAGACACACTTGAGTTGATTTTAACACTCAGTGAATGTAAATCACGAAAAAATTGTAGCAAATCCAGATTGGTAAAAAGTATAAATGGAATTATTCCCTTGAAGTAGTAAATTGCGACAAAAAGGTTGTAATTTACTTTGAAGGGCTCAAGCTTGAATTATAACTTTTAATTGCAAATTGCAACTTAGGAATTGTTGTAATTTGAGATGAATTGAAAGTTAAATTGCCAATTTTTCTATCACTTTCGAAACAAAGCGCCGTGATTTACAAAAAAAACATGTTTTGTAAATTGCAACTGAATATTTCGCAATTGGTGATTTTTCAATTCTCTCCGTGCGCTATCATCGTAATGTCATGTTTGATTGTTATCTCAAAACTTTTTTTTTCGACGAATGCATAACTTGCCTTATAGTACCTATAATCGCAAGTAAAAATTGTTCCGAGAGACGGCCAAATAAATACTAAATACCGAATTTGAAGCAGAGGCACGACTGTGTCGCACGAACTCGCTCTTATGTGTGACAGTTTATGTACAAGCTGTATTAGAATGCTTCTTCAAATAAATTATAATAAAAATACTCACTTTTAAATACCTCCAGTAGGTGCTCCATGTTCCAAGCTCTTAATTGTTCCTCTACTAGGTCCATTTTTTACTTGCGATTATAGGTACTATAAGGCAAGTTATGCATTTTTTTGGACGTAACATTACGATGATAGAGAAGTCGAAAAAAGTGGGTCCGACAATTCTGTCTGTCTGTCCGTCTGTCTGTATCGGCACCTACAGCCTAAACGGCTGGACCGATTTTCTTCAAACTTGGTAGATAGTATTATTATGACGTCCTACAGAGGCGTTTTTGGAATTAGCATTCTATCTTTAAAACTAGTTGTACCTGCCATACGAATTTTAGTGAAAATTTAATTTTTCTCGAAAACAGCTCCTACGATTTCGATAAAACTTTCGGAATAATGTTTTCTGTGCAAACTTAATGTTTTGGTTGGAATAGATTTTTCAGGAAAAGTCTTATAACGGTACCTCCCATAGGACCGCTTTTTTGAAATCCGATTTTCTCGTAAGCCACTCGACGAATTTCGATAAAATTTTAAATGTAGAAGCCCTTTTATAAAAGAAATAATATCAATTCTTAAATTTTTCAAAAAATTTTTTTTTGAGTTTTTTAAAAAAGTTTTAAATTTTTTTTTATTTTTTGTTTTTTTTTTCAAAAACTTTTTAATAAATTTTGTTTTTAATTTTATTTTTCTGATAAAAACTACAAAGTTCTAGAAGTTGGCATACTCACAAAGAATTTGGAATATGTTTTCGAAAACTTTTTCAAAAAAAAAAACCGTTTTTTGAAAAAACTGGTCGAACGATTTTGAAAAAAAATTCCCTTAAATTTTAAAAAAGCAACAGAAATCTGATGGTTTACTTCATTTTCTCCAAAAAACGATTTAACTATTGATTTTTAAAAGATTAATAAAATTTCATATGATTTTTTCCCAAAATCTCAAGCCCCAAGAACATTTTAACACATAAGAGCAAGTTCGTACGACCCAGTCGTGCACTTTATTTTGGTTAGCATTTATTAGACGGCAATTTTCTTAACAAACCTAAACGAAAAACTTAGTTTTATTGGTAAATTTTCAGATATTTTCAAAAATTTTGCGTAGCAAAAAGGAAAAAAATAATGCACATTGGTATTATGTCCAATAAAGTTTGGAATTTTATGCCACACAAATCTATATATTATATTGGTAAATTACTTATACAGATTTGTAATTTGTAGGATACAAATATATATTGGTAAAATGACATAACGGATTGTTATTTTCGTTTTGGTTATAGTATCCGGTACTTAAATAAAAAAATAAACCTAGTCTTTTTTACAAAAAATTTAACACAATATGCATCGCTATGTATATGTTTTGTATAAACATGACAATAAACTGGCGCAACCACTAGCATATACGCTGCAAACGCAAACACTAGATAGATATCTACAGTCACACATTTGGCTTCCATTAACCGGCATTTTATTTAGCTCACGTAAACGAAAAAACTTAGTTTTATTGGTAAATTTTCAGATATTTTCAAAATGTTTGCGTAGCAAAAAGGAAACAAACAATGCACATTGGTGTACATCCAATATAGTTTGGAATTTTATGGCACACAAATCTATAAATATTGGTAAATTACCAATACAGATTTGTATTTTGTAGAATACAAATATATATCTATTGGTAAATTGACATAATGGATTGTTATTTTAGTTTTCGTTATAAGTACCGATCCCTAAATTCAAAAAAAAATCCTAGTCTTTTTTACACAAAAATTTAACACAATATGCATAGCTTTGTACATATATGTATTGTATATACATGACAATAAACTGGCGCAACCACTAGCATATACGCCGCAAACGCAAACATTATCTACTGCCACACATTTGGCTTCCATTAACCGGCATTTTATTTAACTCACGTAAACGAAAAAACTTTGTTTTATTTGTAAATTTTCAATGCATAAATAACTCACGTAAAACGAAAAAACTCAGTTTTTATAGTAGGTAGATTGTATAATTTTATTTCTGTTTACTCACCGTTTTCATCTCGACTGTTGCAATTAAACACTTTTTTTTTATTTCAATTATTTGAGACACTTTAAACTTAATACGTGGCAAACACAACTTACTCCAACGACGATCTGTTTTCAACTAAAGAAAAAGAATGCAGGCACACTGCTGGAGCACAATGGAGCCGGAGCCGGATCCGCAAACGCATCCGTATTGCATGTCAATATACTGCTGGAACACAATGGTGCCGTAGCCGGAACCGCAGCCGCAACCGTATCGCATGTCGTACGTACCTAATTAGAAGTGCCCACAATGGAGTCGTACGTACTCCACCTTTTTTTACAATTTCCACTGAAAAACATACATATATATGCATATAATAGATGATAAAACATATATCGCATCATGTATAGTCTTTCTTATAAATTTGTACCCTGACCTAATTTCTGAAAGGATTTTATTAGCACGTTGCTCTTTTTTTTGTATGGGATGTCAAAAATAGGCTCGTATTTATTAAAAGTTGACCAACTCGTCCGTCCCCGCTTGCGGCTGCGTTTGCGGATTCGTGTGTATTCAATATCTGCTGGAACACAATAGAAAAACGCAGCCGGAACCGCAGCCGCAACCGTATCGCATG
This sequence comes from Platycheirus albimanus, assembly GCA_916050605.2. NCBI lineage: Eukaryota > Metazoa > Arthropoda > Insecta > Diptera > Syrphidae > Platycheirus > Platycheirus albimanus. The sequence goes on along the minus strand of OU696696.1, from coordinate 167,983,127 downwards.
CCGTACGTACCTAATTACTGCTGGAACACAATGGAGCCGGAGCCGGATCCGCAATCGCATCCGTATCGCATGTCAAAATATTGAATACACACGAATTCAATGTTGTGAACACAACGAGACGGATCCGCAAACGCAGCCGCAAACGACGACGGACGAGGTGGCCAACTTTTAATAAATACGTGTGTATTTTTGACATTCCATAAAAAAATAAAATGCACGACTGGGTCGCACGTACTTGCTCTGTGGGTGCAAAAGTACGACGAAAACAAACTTTTCGATCAATAAGAACAACTCATTTTTGAAAAATTTGGTAAAAACTAAAAAAAAATTGGCTAAAACTGGAAAACTCCATATACGGGAGCTAACGTTAAGTAACCTATAGTATATCAAATTTAGATGTCGTCTTTTGGGTGATATAAATGATATAAATTTCCGCTTATGGCCAAATTAATAAAACTGATATTACCAATTTCCGCTATTATCATGTGTAGCCAAAAACTAAAAATGCAGTTTACTTTGAAGTATTCTATATTATGTTATATAAAATGTTTCATAAAAATGGGGGGTGCTTTTTTTGAGTAAATTAGAAAAAACGAAAAAATTGGCCAAAATGTAATGGCTCTTTGTATAGGAGCCACCATTTAAAACAAAGAAAATGAAAAAAAAATCAATGCCATCTGATAGGAAGCTGAAAGAAACTATACCAAACAAAGTTTAAGTGAATTCGATGCAACCATTGACAACTTATGGCCATTTGAAAAAAAAGCCGTTAAGAGCAGATCTCCGTTATTTGCATTTTTAGCCAAAAACTGAAACAGCAGTTCTCTTAGAAACACTAAAAGAATATAACACACAAAGTTTAATCAAAATCGTTAGAGCCATTTTCGAGCAAATTAGAAAAAACCAAAAAAAGTTGGCTAAAACTCAACGGCTCGTTGTATGGAAGCCACCGTTTAGAAGGGCTTCAGGGAAAAATTTACTAAACCATCCTATAGAAAACGATGAAAAACTATGCCAAACGAAATTTGAGTCGATTCAATCAAGCCGTTGTGAACTTATGGCTATTTGAAAAAAAGCCGTTAAAACCTGATTTTCGTTAGGACTATTTGAGCCAAAAACGAAAAACGCAGTTTTGTTAGAAATGCTTAAAGTAAGTTAAATTTTGAGTTTAATCAAAATCGTTAGAGCCGTTTTCGAGAAAATTCAAATTGAAAAAACCGTTGCTTGAAAGGTACCAGTTTGAGCCGGGCTAAAACGAAATAAGAAAAACCTCGACAACCGTTTTTCTTCAAACTACTATATATCAAGTTTGAAGAAAATCCGTCAAGCGGTTTAGGCTGTAGCATGACGTGAAAAAGCGCACATCCGCACATCCGCACAGACGCACAGACAGACCGACGGACGGTATGGCGAAAACCACTTTTTTGGGCTTCTCTATCATCGTAATGTCATGTTTGATTAAAACCTCGATTTTTTTTTTCTGCACGAAACCAATACTTGCCCTATTGAGCAAGTAAAAAACAACGTGCTAATAAAATCATTTTAGAAATTAGGTCAGGTAATTACAAATTTATAGAAAAGACTATACATGATGCGATGGTAGTACCCCGTGGGGGAGTGGTTAGTGTGTCGGACTGCTATGCCGAAGGTTCAGGGTTCGATCCCTGACGTTGCCACCTAAGTTTTTTTTCCGGGGTACTGCCTCTTGCGAGGAAGTGACAAATCTTCCAAGAGCAATTAATGTCATGGAAGGTGCTTCTCTGTTAGCCGTTCGGATTCGGCGGTAAATTGTAGGTCCCTTCCATTCCTGCAGAATATCAACGCACACACAGGAATGGTTGAGAGTGTAAGTCACAGGCCCCGGCCCCGCTTGGAGCTGTTGTGCCAACAATTTATTTTTTTTATACATGATGCGATATATGTTTTATCATTTTTTATATGCATATCTATGTATGTTTCTCAGTGGAAATTGTAAAAAAAACGTGGAGTACGTACGACTCCATTGTGGGCACGGAGAAACATACATATACATATATGCATATAAAAGATGATAAAACATATATATCGCATCATGTATAGTCTTTTCTATAAATTTGTAATTAAATGACCTAATTTCTAAAAGGATTTTATTAGCACGTTGCTCTTTTTTTTATGGAATGTCAAAAATACGCACGTATTTATTAAAAGTTGGCCAACTCGTCCATCGCCATTTGCGGCTGCGTTTGCGGATCCGTCTCGTCTCGTTGTGTTCACAACATTGAATTCGTGTGTATTCAATATTTTGACATGCAATACGGATGCGTTTTTCTATTGTGTTCCAGCAGTAATTAGGTACGTACGGCATGCGATAAGGTTGCGGCTGCGGTTCCGGCTGCGTTTTTCTATTTTGTGGAATGGAGTGAGAGTGAGTGGCAGATGACATTTAAAATGATGTAGGGTAGGCTTAGGTAGGGAAGTTATACACTAATACAAACACAGGAATGACACAGGAACGGAGTGAAGTTAGACAGATTAATACCCGGCACCAAAAAATATTTGTTTACTGTTTTAATGCATGTATTAACGTAGGATAATTCGTAGCTGCTAATGCAAGATCATGGTTTTTATTTTCTCAGAACAAATTAGGTACTTGCATAGAAATAAAAAAATTATTTTTGATTTGGTTTTTATTAATGCGATTAAGCCTTGTTTTTTAGAAAAGTGTTTATTAGATCAAGGTAAATGTTAACTTTATGCAATTGAGGCGAAATTTTGTTGTTTTTTCTGTTTTTTTTTTTTTTGCTAGAACGTTTGTTTCCAGCTATAAGAAAAATTTCAAATTGGTGCAAAAAGTAAAACAAAAAGAAGCAACGTCCACGTTGAATACTATTAATTTATAACCTATTGTTTATTTAATTAAACACATGCAAAAATGTAGACCGTTTAAGTACGTAGATACTTGAGCGCCTTGTCATCACTTCCCATCAAATAAACAAACAAACCGTCCCTGTACAAGAACTTTTGTTTTAAAAAAAATTAGTAGTTTGAAAAATGACTAGAAACTGATGAGCAGTGTTGCCGATCTACTGAATTTGTCGCTATATCTAGTCAAATTTTCGCAAAAACATTATTAGTCTGAAATACTTTAAAACTGCTTGGGGTGATTAGGTATATCATTGATCTTGCATAAAGTTAAGGTTTTCAGAAAATGCATATTCGTGACAGTGGCGTAGATAGGGGGGGGGGATCAGGGGGAAATATCCCCCCATTGGGATCGATAATTGTTCAACATAACCAGTCATGCCAAGTAAGTTAAAGAAACGCACTCTGAAATTTAGTACCTACTTCCTACGTGAATTAAGTCTTATTAGTCCTCACAGAATTCCTAGAGGCATTGTCAATTGTACATTCTATACCTACATTTTACGGGGAAAATACAAAGTCAACTTCATCTGAAAGAAATTGTTATTTCGGCAAATCACCCTATCTTTTGAATTTTCTTTTTTTATATCGATTTTTAAAGTGTTTTTTTTACGTCTCTCACCAATTTTTAATAAGGTAAACGTGCAAGAAAAAGAGCTTCCATCCAGCTTTCCATCACTTTATTAAAATTTTAAAAATAAAGTGCACGACTGGGTCGGACAAACTTGCTCTAATGTGAGACAGTGGTCTTGGGGTTTGAGATTTTGGAAAAATAGCAGGGAAAAAACTAAGTACATATATGAAATTTTATTGATCACTTAAAAATCAATAGAAAAAAAGCATTTTGGAAAAAATGAAGTAAATCATATGATTTTGTTTATTGTGAAGAATTTTAAGAATTTTTTTTTTAAATTGTTCGCCCAGTTTTTTCAAAAAACAGTTTTTTTGAAAAACTGTTCCAAAATAAATTCCAATTTTTTTTATGCCAATTTCTAGCACTTTGTAGTTTTATCAGAAAAATAAAACTTTAAAAAAATAGCTTGGACCGTTTTTGGAAAAAAAAAAATACAAAAATTTATTTAAATTTTTTTTTAAATTCAAAAATTTTTTTTTTTCAAAAATTTAAAAATTTATATTATTTCGTCTTTAAAAGGGCTTCTACGAGAAAATCTGATTCTGAAAAACCGGTCCTATGGGAGGTACCGTTATAAGCCTTTTCCTGAAAAATCTATTCCAACCAAAGCACAAAGTTTGCACAGTTCAGCACTATTCAGAAAGTTTTATCAAAATAGTAGGAGCCGTTTTTGAGAAAAATTAACTTTTCACTAAAAATCGTATGACAGGTACTGTCTCGACCCCTTTATTAAATAAAACACGGTACGAATTTTATTGTGGGAAAAATATAAATTAAAAAACCCACATTTATTATCTCCGGTTTTAAAAGGTTGAAAAACATGACTTGTTCGCCTGATGGATGAAACAAGACTAAAAATCATATAAATTACATGTCAAAAGAAAAGCCAAAAACGCTGATGTGCTGAATTCTCCTGAATTCTCTGGTTTCAGTGCTGACATGAATGGCCAGTGTTGCCATTCGTAACAGTCCCGGCTAAAAACATCGTTTTTATATATTGTCCTCCTGGTCAATTGGTAAAATGCATAGCTTTTGCACGGGCCGGTTCAATTTGCACTATGACGTTTCTGACCAAACCGTCCCGACCTGGGAGCAGTTCACATACCCTAGCCATTGCCCAGCTAGCTGGTGGGAAGTTCTCGCTCTTGAGAACTACTAATTGTCCTACTTTTAAGTTTTCCTTGATTTTCCTCCATTTTTTCCGCTCCTGCAGAGTGGTCAAATATTCTGACTGCCGTCTAGCCCAGAAATTATTAACCATTTGCTGTCGCTCCTTCCATAGCTTAGCTCCTGCTGTATCTGGTCTTCCATCTAATCTGAAAGGAAGAGGTAAAATTAAGGGTTTACCCACCATAAAATGTCCCGGCGTTAACGCCTGAACGTCCATTGGATCGTCACTCAGAGGGTGCAGAGGTCTAGAGTTTAGGATGGCTTCTATCTGAGTAAGAAGTGTTCCGAACTCCTCATAAGGCAATATCCTTTGCCCAACTATCCTTTTGTGATGTAAATACTCCAGTGCATCTTTATCTGAAAAGACTTTTAAAGCTTTATTTAGTTCTTTAGATGCGCCAACGAAATCCGTTCCATTGTCGCTAAACATCCTTTCACATCTTCCCCTCCTGGCAATGAACCTTTCATATGTATCTATGAAGGCCATAGAAGATAAATCTGTGACAGGTTCGATATTTATTGCTCTAGTCCTTAGGCATACAAATATTGCTATCCCATATTCACAATTGTACCTCCTGTACCAAAGAATATAAAAATATATGTACATCCTGTATCATATATTGAAATCTGTACATCCTGTACAAAAATATAAAAATATGTGTACATCCTGTATCATATATTGAAATCTGTACATCCTGTACAAAAATATAAAAATATATGTACCCTGTACAAAAAATATAAAAATATATGTACATCCTGTATCATATATTGAAATCTGTACATCCTGTACAAAAAATATAAAAATATATGTACATCCTGTGTGCACATTCCATTAGCAATCCTGCTAATCTTGATCCATTAGCTACGATTGCCGGATGTTTCATCTCGTAATCGATTTCCGACCTGCCTAACCTTCCCCCTACCCGTAAGATATTATTTTTATCGAGTATCGGCTTCAAGCTCATTATTTTACTCTTCTCCGGAAGCGTTTGTCCTGCTTTAAGTGCCGTAATTTCCTTATTGTAATAATCTTGTTGACTAATACGTATTAAATGTTCCATGGCTCCTGCCTTCTCCTCTCTCGTTGGTGGCATTACTTCCTGCTGCCCCCTGAGCCCAACCATCTTTCTATTTTAAAATTTTCCAAGTAGATAATAGAATCCCAAAAATCCAACCATAGACGTTCTATTTCTATCGCTGGTTTATCATCCCAATCGATCCTCGATTTTCACAACTCCTGTATTATTATTTTCCCAATGATCGTAACTGGTGATATGTACCCGTTTGGATCATATAATTGAGCTACATGACTCACTATCTTCCTTTTTGTTATTATTCCGTTGAAATTGGGATTTTTGACTATGAAAGTAAATTTATCCTCTTCTATCAACCATTTCAGTCCTAGAATGGTTGTCCCTTCCCCCTCAGAAAACAACAAAGTTTTTTCTGACTCAGCATCCATTGCTTTAACTACAGCATTGCTGTTTGATTTCCATTTACGCAATTCAAATTTTGCTGATTTTAGTACAGTATCAATCTCTTTGGCTAATTTGATAGCTGATTTTTCCGTGTGAGATCCTGTCACACAATCATCCATATAGAAGTCCTCTTCTATTGCTTTGCAAGCGATTGAAAATTCTTCTTTTGCCATTCTAGCAGTTTCAATAACTGATCTAACTGCAACACATGGTGATGCTGTTAGACCGAAAGTGACTACTGTCAGCCAATACTCCTGTAATCTTTGGTAAGAGTCCTCTCTCCAAAATATCCTTTGTTAATTCCATTGACTCCTGTCAAGCCCTACCTGATTAAACATCTTGCGAATATCTGCATATATCGCTACCTTATGCCTACGAAACCTCATAATAGTTTCATGCAAATCCTTTTGCAATTTTGGCCCGAGTAATTGAATGTCATTGAGTGACAATCCCTTGTCAGTTTTGCAACTAGCGTCATAAACAATACGATTATCCTTCGGAATGCAATGATGCGGTATATAATACACCATTTCTCCTATCTGTGGTCTCTCCGTGACCAATTTCAGATGACCTATCTGAATTTCCTCCCTCATCCTTTCTACATAGATTCTTTTTATCTCCTGATGTTTTGCTAACCGCCTCTCTAAATATAAGAAACGTTTTAAAGCAATCTCCCTTGAACTTCCTAGTTCTTTAATGTCCTCATTTAACGGAATTTTAATAATGAATCTTCCTGACTCTTCTCGTGTATACGTTTTCATAAAGTGGTTTTCCACTAAAATTTCCTCTTCTGTCCATTGTGCACATGAATTGACTTGATCTTGTTACCAAAGTCTTTTCAATAGTTTATCCAACTGAGCTTCTCCCCTATATTGGATGCACGAAGTAGACTGGCCTGTCAAATCGTTCACCAATTCTGATTGTGTTCCAAAAACCACAATCCCCACTATTAGTGTCATTCCCCCTATATTCCTCTGTACAATGGACGTGACTATTTTAGCGAAAAACCCCACCCCGAAAAGAAGTTGAACTGGATTAGGTTTCCAATGTTCTGGGTCCGCCCATGAAATGTTTGATGGATTATGAATCATCATAGGATTCAATGCCTGAGAAGGTATTGTAGGTTTTTATGTTAAGTTGTGAACCAGTATCTAAAAGCCCCTTAACTGGTCCATATTGAATCCCTGCCTCTTCTATTCTTACTAAAATAGTAGGCCCCCCCTGAAAATTCCCAAAAAATAAGAAAAAAAAATAATAATATATGTTAACAAATTTTATTAACCTAATGGATACTGTTTAATACTACCACCTCTTTATTTTGTTTATTTTTTCTCCTGGATATGATAATGACGGTTTTGTCCCGTTCCTGTGGCTTTAATGGACGCTTCCTGCAGCTCCTGCTGCTGCCGGCCTGGTTGCTTCCAAGGCTCCTGCCTGTTTATCAAGGAAGTCCTATAGTTCCCCGACTTTTGGTTTTTCCATCTTCCTATGCAGTTCCCACTGCTTTTTTGTCTCGGGATCCAGCCGCTCGTGTAGCCCGAATACGAAGACTAAGTCCCAATGTTCTGCCGGAACATTTAGGGCTTTTAGCTGACGGATTGTCTCATAGGTGACATTTGCCATCCTTGACAAATCGTTCCCGTTCGGCTTCTCCTGAAGTACGGGCAATTTGTAGAACTGGTTTAAATGTTCTTTGGCTATGAGATATGGCTTCTCAAACGAGCCTGTCCCATGCCTCCTGGTAGCTTTCTTCCGTTAGATTGCTCTCGCCTAGAGCTCTGGCAGCCTTGCCCGTTAAGGATTTTCTCAGGTAGGCATATTTGTATGCCGAGGAAATTTTTTGGTTATCGTGGATCGCGCTCTTAAAGCGATCACGGAACCCAATCCATTTAAGGAGCGACCCGTCAAAATTGCCCCAAGTATTTTTTATATCATGTTGCTGTACGGGCATTGTCAGGCTGACATTAATTGGAGACTCCTGTCTCTCTCCATCCTTGGTTAGGGCCTGGTCCTTCCTGGCCAATGTCGCCAACCTACTCCTTAGAATTTCGGCTGCCTTGAAGTAATCCTCTTCCATCAAGGCCATAGACTTTTCTATCTCTGACAATCCTTCGTCGGTGGCCTCTCCAACGAGCTGTAGGAATAGCTCATTTGCCTTTTCCCACAGCTGCGGTAATCGATCCGCCCTTAATAACGTACAATCCTTGGATGCGGAACTAGTTTCTTCCGACTCCGCCTGCACCAAGGCCCTAGCAATGGCTCTTTGCAGAGTGGCGAATTGCTTCGCCTGCTGGCACTCCTGTGCTTGGTCGGGTTGGCACTCCGGTGCTTGCTCCTGTTCCTGATGCTGCATTCCTTGCACTGCCTGCTTCTTTTTACCTTGAAAAAGAAAAGAAGAAAAAAAAAAAAAAAGAAAAAAAATACTTCTTTTTATTTCATATATCCCTCGATAAATTTCATTTCTCTTAGAGAAGATTTGTGAGAAAAGTGTGTGTGTTGCGTTGTGAAAGAGAAAAAAAATAATTGTAACCTCTGATTGTTTTATAAATTTATTCTTCCTGGAACTTTTGTATACTTGTCCTCAAATATAAATTTCGAATTAGTACTTCCTAGTACTTTCCTATACTCGTCCTCAAGTATTTTCCATTTCCCTACCTGAATTAAATACAAGATTTAAATTCCTGCTTCCTAGCATAAGATAATTTCTCTTTTTTTTTTCTCTGAATCCTTCCAGTACAGAAATTAAATTTCCAAATTGCTTCCTAGCATAATTAAATTTTCCTGTTTTCTCTGAATCCATTCAGAACAGAAATTAAATTTCCAAATTGCTTCCTAGCATAATTAAATTTTCCTGTTTTCTCTGAATCCATTCAGAAGGAAAACTATAAATTCCGAATTGCCTCCTAGCCTAGTTTCAAACAAATAATCTTCCTAATTCCAAAACATATACATATTCCATTGACAGCTAACTCTAAGATAACTGCGACGACGCATAACATTGCCTACCTAACACACACAAAAAAAAAAACTTTAAAGATTTGTCCAAGCTTCCTAGCTACTTTTAAAATCTTAGTCTTTAACATTTCCCTGCTTTCTAGCAAAAATTGGCTTTGCTTCCTAGCAGAAATTTATTTAAATAAAATTTCAATTGCTTCCTAGCAATTTTTATTTAAATTTGTCGCTGCTTCCTAGCACGAATTTATTTAAATAAATTTTCAATTGCTTCCTAGCAATTTTTATTTAAATTTGTCGCTGCTTCCTAGCACGAATTTATTTAAATAAAATTTAAATTGCTTCCTAGCAAATTTTATTTAAATTTGTCGCTGCTTCCTAGCACGAATTTATTTAAATAAAATTTAAATTGCTTCCTAGCAAATTTTATTTAAATTTGTCGCTGCTTCCTAGCACGAATTTATTTAAATAAAATTTAAATTGCTTCCTAGCAAATTTTATTTAAATTTGTCGCTGCTTCCTAGCACGAATTTATGGAAATTATTTCTATTTTTCACACACACACACACACTTTACACATTGCTTTTAGTACACATTATTATTATTATTTGTTGTTAAAATATTTATGTACCTTTTTTGGACATTTTTCTTTGTTTTGTGTTTTTTTTTTTTTTAATTTTTCCTGGGATTTTTTTTTTTTTTGTATACTTTTTTACTGCGACCGCGCACTAGTAAATTTAATTCAGAACTGAAGCAAATGCATGATTTCTGATTTTTCCATTCCTTTTGTTTTCTCTTCTCTTTTGAGAATGTGCAACTGAGTCGACATCAACAGCAGCTTGGACTTTGGTGGTTGTTGTTTTTTTTTTTTTTTTCTATGTCTGCCTGTGGTAGATACACAAATTTACTCCAGATTCTAGAACATTCCGGTTCTATGAATGATGTTATTTTTCTCTCTCTGTCGGCCGCGCGCGCATGTATGTATTTGAATTTCTCCGTTGCAAAACTATTTCTCCTGAAATATTCTTTAATAACATACAGATGTGTGTTATTCAGCACATATTTTGCATGTTCCTACATGACTCTTCTCCGAAAATTTGTGTTCATGCTCCTGCACGATTTGTACAGTTTTAACAACTGTTTTTATTTGCTGTGTGTGTTAATTCAGCACACTGTCGTTGTTCCTACGGTTTATTATTACCTGCCTATAATCGGAAATACAAGAAATTAAATAATTACCCTTTGCTCACTTTTTGGAGCCTAAATGAATAAAGGAAAACCCTATTAAATATGGTCGTCACCATAAAACGTACAAAACCCAAAAAAAATATATATGGTGTTTATAAGGCACCATTAGACGCAACGCAAAAAAAATTAAATGGTGGTTGTAAGGCACCATTAGACGCAACGCAAAAAAAAATGAAATGGTGGTTGTAAGGCACCATTAGACGCAACGCAAAAAAATGAAATGGTGGTTGTAAGGCACCATTAGACGCAACGCAAAAAAAAATGAAATGGTGGTTGTAAGGCACCATTAGACGCAACGCAAAAAAAATTAAATGGTGGTTGTAAGGCACCATTAGCCGCAACGCAAAAAAAATTAAATGGTGGTTGTAAGGCACCATAAAGCTGAAAAATGGTGTTTGTAAGGCACCAACGAAATTTATTTATTTAGTGAAATATAGAATAAATTATGTGGATAAGCTGCGCATATCCCTATGCGTAGTTTCTATCCACTTATACCTTGTCCTTTGCCTCCTGGCATTGATGCACTGTTTTTTCACTAATTAAATTTCACTCCGATTTTTTTTTTTATTTATCGCGACTCGAAGGACCATAATGTCTCGACCCCTTTATTAAATAAAACACGGTACGAATTTTATTGTGGGAAAAATATAAATTAAAAAACCCACATTTATTATCTCCGGTTTTAAAAGGTTGAAAAACATGACTTGTTCGCCTGATGGATGAAACAAGACTAAAAATCATATAAATTACATGTCAAAAGAAAAGCCAAAAACGCTGATGTGCTGAATTCTCCTGAATTCTCTGGTTTCAGTGCTGACATGAATGGCCAGTGTTGCCATTCGTAACAGGTACCATTATTTTTGGAGCTAGAATGCTAATTCCAAAAACCCCTCTGCAGGACGTCATAATAATACTATGTACCAAATTTGAAGCAAATCGGTCTAGCCGTTTAGGCTGTAGGTAACTATACAGACAGACCGACACACGGACAGACAAACAGACAGACAGACAGAATTGTCGGACCCACTTTTTTCGAATTCTCTATCATCGTAATGTCATGTTTGATTGTTCGAATTTTTTTTTTACGAATGCATAACTTGCCTTATACATAGTACCTAACCCTATAATCGCAAATAAAAAATAAAAAAATATAAAATTATAAAATTATTGAATCATGAGGGCATAGGTAGATTTCCTACATATATAAATTTATATTGTCCAAATTAATGAGATTTTGTTTTGTTTAATGTTCTTTGACAATGGAAGCATGCAAGCAATGAGTAGATATATGTACCTACCTATTAAGTGTAAAGTTATTTCTTCAATGAATATTATCACAACATTGACCGTTGTAATACTGCTTTTCAGTCATTTTACCTAAACCTTTATTACGGCGTTGTTATGAAGATGTGAAAAATCGACATTGATATCATGCCGGTAAAAATACACGAGACAAAGTTGTAGATCATAAAATTATCTTCAAAAGTCGGTAATATCATTTTTTTGTAAGAATCACCATTCCTGAAATACATGAGTCACGTTCACGATAAATGCACATATAACATGTTATAACATATTAAAGTCCAGTCGACAGGTTGGAAAAAGTGGGTTTAGTTGGAAAAAGGTAGGAAATTAATAAAACTTTGAGAAGTTGTTCAGGGATAGTTAATTAACATTTTGCGATGTTTTGGATCTCGCCCTTTGGAAAAAGAGGGGGGAGGGGGAAAGGGTAACTGCAAAATGTTTGACCTTGCTCCGGTTTTTCATCAAAAAAAATTTTTTCTTACGTCTTACGGCAAAAATATGATATATTTTTTTGTAGAGCGTCGAATTTCGTACAGTTTTGTTTGCCCCAAAATTGCTATATTTCTATTCGTTATCGAGACATGGCGCTCCGAAAAAATTTAATTCTTCAAAATATATCAAAACATATGTACATACAAAACTAAAAAAAAATTCACGTTTTAATTATACAGAATGTTATATTTTCTATTTTTTCAATGATTTTGTTACAAAAGGAGTACAATAAGTAGGAATAATAATAAAATTACACATAATTTAAGTCTTAGATAGATAGATTTTTTATTTCGGTGTATGATTCACAAATGGTAAGCTACCGCACAGTTTACATACAGAGATTTGATATTTTAGGTATACGTTATATCTTTCTACTGAATAGGTTTGACAATTTTCATTGAGATTAGCAATTTAATAGTAATTATTTAAAGGAAAATACAAACAAAAACCTTTAATATAAATAATAAAAGGTATCAGGTACATTGTGACTTAAAAAAAGAATGAAAACAAAAAAAAAACATTTCGGAACTTAAGTTAAGGTGGAATAAATAACATTTATTTAATAAGATACGTAGTATACAATAATAGAATAATTAACATTATTAGAAATTTAACAATAATAAATACATAATAGCTATTGACAGAATGAATAAACAAGAAACATTTGTGTATAATGAATAGAAACACAAAGGATAACACAAATTGGTGGCAAAAAATTTAAACCTAATTAACAATCATGACAAACATAGTTGCACGTATATAATTGAACATAAGCAAAGAAAGTAAAGTTGTCAATAAATTGATACAATAAATAAAAATTGATAAATAAATAAATAAATAAATAAATAAATAAATAAATAAATACCTAAATAAATAAATAAATATATAAATAAAAAAATTAATAAATAAATGAATAAATAAATAAAATAATAAATACATAATTTAATAAATAAATAAATAAATATATAAATAAATAAATAAATAAATACGAAGTAAATAAAAATAAATAAATAAATGAATAAATAAACAGGCAAATAAATAATTAAATAAATACAACGTAAAACAAAAAAAAATTAGCTATACCTCAGAAATTTGGTTGATCAACGGATTGTCAGAAATTCGACACTTATGTAAAAAGGAATCGTTGAGTTTTCCGATTCTCGTAGAAATCATTTCAACATTAGCTCTGACGTGCAGATCAGTGGTAGAATGGTAGCGAGGAAGGTTAAGCATCATTTTAAGTAATTTGTTTTGGGATACTTGCAATTTATTAAGATGACATTTGGCGCATCTTCCCCATATTTGGCATCCATAGAAAAGGATTGCTTGAAAGATGATTTTATGAATAAATATTTTATTATCGGTAGTGAGACATGACTTCCTATTTATAAAAGGGTAGAGTATTTTAATCGCTTTACTCACTTTTTGGAGTGTTTTAGCTATATGTTCTTTAAAGGTTAGCTTTGTGTCTAGATAAACGCCTAGATATCTTACAGTTGGTTCCCACTTTACGTTTACACCGTTTACGTTAAGCTGATTGCTGGGAAGATAACAAGATTTTCTTTTTCTGCTGAAAAAGATGGCTGGTAATATGTCAGTGTTTAGCTTAATTTTCCATTTGGTATAATAATTAGTCATCAGTTCGAGTGCATTTCGTAAATTTGTCTCAATGTTGAGACTAAATTCATGCGATGAAAAGATGCCTGTATCATCAGCAAATATCGCTAATTGACATTCAGGTAAGGTGGGGATATCAGACGTATATATATTATACAAAAAGGGACCTAGTACTGATCCTTGTGGAACACCATGGTTAACTTGATAGCAATTTGAAGGGCTATTGTTAACGAAAACACTAAAACACCGATTGGACAAAAAACTTTGAATTATTTTTACAAGGTATAAGGGAAAACCAAAGCATACCATTTTGTGAACAATGCCATCATGCCATACAGTGTCAAATGCCTTTTCTATATCAAGTAAGATAAGGCCAGTCGATTTACCTAGCGAACGATTTTTCCTTACATGATCGTATATCCTAAAAACTTGTTGAGAAGTGCTATGAAACGTTCTAAATCCAAATTGTTCGTTTGGAAAAATATTAAATGCATCTACAATCTTCAAAACTTTGTGTTTCAATACCTTTTCCAATAATTTACTAAGACAACTTAGTAAGCTGATCGGTCGATAGCTAGTTGGGAGATTTTAATGCTTACCAGGTTTCGGAATTGGTATTACTTTGGCGTGTTTCCATTTTACTGGAAAATATTGAATTTTTAGGCATGCATTTATCAGAAAAGCTTTAAACTCAATTCCTTCTTTGGGAAGCTTTTTTAAATAAATGTTTTTAATGCTGTCAAGTCCATCCGACTTCCTTGATTTTAATGTGGATACAATATGTCTAACATCCTGCCTTGTTATAAACTGTTCTATAGGAGTATCAATGTTTTGTGAGTTGAATGAGTCCAATGTGTGACTGACGATTTGCTTGGTGTTATCATCGCTTAAATTTTGTGGCACTAAATGATTTTTCAGAAACGTTGATGCGAAAACATCAGCCTTTCTTGACTCTTGGTAAACAATTTCATCACCATTTTCAAGATTGGGGATTATCCTGTTTTTATTTTTAACTACCTTCGCAATGTTCCAGAATGGTTTTGCGTTTTTTTCCAATTTGCTAAGCTTATCATTCCAGTTCCTATTCTGAAATTTATAGATTTCCTTTTTAATAATTTTGTTGTAAAGTTGGACTTGAAAACTAAATTCCGGTAAACGGTAGCGTTGCCATTGCCTTTTGAGAGAATTCCTTATTCGTATATATTCAAGAATGTGTTCGGGCATTTTAATAAGAAATGTTTTTCTAAGTTTTTTTGGAACACATGACTGTACCGAGTCAAGAATTTGATTGGAAAACGAATCAATACAATCGTTAACATCATCTTCAGAAAATACCCTATCCATATCAGTAGAGATTGTTCTAAGTTTGGATTTTATTTCGGATCTAAAGCGACTCCAATTTGCATTTCTTAGGTCTAAAAAGTAATGATCGTTCTTTTCAGCTGATTGGTTCAGTTTATAAAAACTGGAATATGATAAGAATCCAATTCATTTAAAGTTATAGGCTGAGTGAAAAAGTAGGGTATATTCGTAATAAACAAGTCTAGATCGGAAGGACTACCCCTTGACTCAGGTGGAAAATAAGTTGGACTAAACGGAAACAATAAAGAATACGGAAACAGACAAGACATACTGGAAAGAACATTACCCCACGAGTAAGCACGAATACAGCCCCAGTCTCTATATCTGCAAATTAGGTCACCTCCAATTAAATAATTTTCGTTTCTGCCAGACTGTATGGCTCTCATAGTTTGCGTGTCAACGACATGAATCTGGTCACTGTACCTAACCATAAAAAAACTCACTTTTCTCACTTTTATTTAGTTACTGCACCTCGTTTATTTAATAACCTGCCAGAAAATATTAGATGCGAGAGAGTCGAACCAACATTCTTAAGAAATAATAATCTTTTTCTGTTTTCTTTGAACTACAATGAAATAGATAGATTATTGAATGTAATGATTTGAGAACTTAAAAAAAAAAAAGATTATACTTTAATTTTTTGATTGAATTTTTGCATTTCGATTTGATTTTTGAATTATATTAATTTTCTTACATTATAAATGATCCCCATCAATTGTTTTTAAGATTAACTTTGTAACTTAAGGGTGCATCCAACTATTGCCTTTGGCAACAGGATGCTCCTAACTATTTTATTTGAAGTTTAACGCTTTTACTTATTCTATTATTGCTTAAACATTATTGTTATTATTGTTAGCTTTAAGTCTTCATCTAAAATAAAGTTTAAAAAAAAAGAAAAAAAAAAATAATAATAATTTTCTTAGGTCTCTTTTGAAGTGCATTCTTTTTAATTCAGAAGAATTTTTACCTGGGAAATACACACAAAATATTTTTATTGTTGCATGATTTCTTAACCTTATCTCTATACCAACATTTTCAATATAACGAGTCCTAACTACAGGCAAAAGAGAATGCTGAATTGATTTTTTTTTATTAAGATTGCCACACCTCCGCCTCTTTGAATAGTACGATCTACGCGATGGCATTTGTAATTTTGCGTGTAAATAGATATATCTAAATACAACCATGTTTCTGTTACAAGAGCTATATAGATTTGATAATGTTTTAAGAAATTTAAAAATTCAAAAGTTTTATTGCGAATGCCCTTGGCGTTCCATGTTATAATATTTAGATTATTATCTAGCATCATATTTGACATAACCATGTTACTTGACATTGGAATATAGAAACTTAGTTGCTAACTGTGCGATAGCTTGAAATTGGTCTACTTTTGTTTTACATAAACTTAATTTAGTAATCATCTCCATAACGAGAGAATTTCTCCATGAGTGGCTGACGTTGACGTAGGCATAGGCATAGGCATGTTGTTCAGGTAAGCTGCGTTGGGGTGTATATCCGTCACAGGTTTTGTTTGTTGCCACAAAATTGGTTTTATAACATCGCTGCTCTGCACTTGTCTTGCATGCTTTCGATGAGATAGAATTGGGAAATCTTCTATTGACTTTGACAGATAGGGTGGTGGATTTGGTATCTGCATGTTGTTGGGATTAGTGATCTTGTGCTGGCGAGGAGCACGATGACTTGCTTTATTTGAGAGCTTTTCTCTCATTTCGAGGTATCTCTTTCTAATTTCGCATGAGCTGTCAGTGGATTTGTGCTTTCCACTACAGTTTGCACATTTGATTGCTTCAGTGTTATTGCATTCTTCGGTCCAATGAGAACCCGCACAAATGGAGCAGTATGTTTTGACGTGACAATAACTTTCGCCATGACCATGTAATTGGCAATCATTGCATGTAGTCAATCGATGTTTTGGTTTTCGCTGATATGACCAATTGACTTGCGTATGAAATATCGAGCGAACATTTTTCTTAAGTTGAAATAATTTTATTGAACCACTTTCCAAAGACACAATGTAGAATGTATCTACATATATATTCACGTTTTATTTATACAGAATGTTATATTTGCTATTTTTTCAATGATTTTGTTACAAAATGAGTACAATAAGTAGGAATAATAATAAAATTACACATAATTTAAGTCTTGAATTAATTCTTTTACTTATAAATAAATGGTGTTGTTAGCTTATCGGAAAATAGGTATATTGGTATTTGGCTATATGCATATTAAAAAAAAAGTAAAAAGGAGTTATAAAATAAGGGTTATAAAAACTTCCAATTAATCTACGTTTATGATTTCGGGTTAGTTAAGCAAATGAACTTTCATTGGTGTCAATATGTACATCGAAATTGTTACTGTTGAATTTAAAATGTCTTTATCAATAATATGACATCAAGTTTTTCACAAATGTGCATTTAAATACATAGCTTTTGGGTGCGAATAACTATTTCGCAGAAATTCAGCAAATAAAGTATACCTACTTAGAAAAAATGTCTGACTGAAATGTTTGATTAAGACTGAAATTTCGAAGCACAGTGATTCAGACATTATTCCTCAGTAGGTACTTAATTTGTAAAATTTTTACGAAACGGTCTGTTGCACCCAAAATCTATAAATGCACATTTTTATATAATTCGATGGGCCACAATGATGCTTCAGTCATTTTTCATACAACACTAACAGATTTCGAAGTATGGGTAAGAAATAAAGCGTATTCTCTTCACCATCCCAAAAATCACAAATCCGTAGGAGTTTGTTGTGAAATTTTTGAAGTAGGTATGTACCTATATAGCTAATAAATAACTATTTATTGTCAAGTATTTATTTGCTGGAGCTAATAGAAATTATGGAAACTAGAAAAAATTAAGCAACGCCAGATAGAAGAAGAGAAAAACAAAAATAATTTTTCCAACTACATACAACATTTTAAATATTTCTTATTATATCCAGTTTCTTATTTTTTTTTTTTTTTTTTTTGTTGAACACTTACATCTAGCATTTATAATTTTAATCTTAGATCTTAATAAAACCTTTAAAATGTGATTCGAAAAAATATTCTTGTGTTCAGACGCACATAGGTAGTCATTTTCGGCATTGCAAATGCAATTAAACGACTGTAACACATTTGGTTGGAAGCAAAGCTCATTAAAATGTTTTTCAAAGCAATTTACAACGCATTGAATAAGCTTAACAAATGCTTCTGAAGGAATGGTCAAGCCCTCATTTGTTGTGCCCTCGTATTGCCGAGCCTCAATAAGATTTTCATTTGATGTATACGTTTCTTGTCTATCACTTTTGCTTGTATAAGCAAATGTCTCAGAATTTGTTTTTTTATAACACATTTTGCTATACATATATCCAGCAAAATATGAAATTGACATTTCTTTAATGCTGGTAGGAAACGCTTCCAAAAGGTTGTTTCCCATAGTGTCCTCGCTGTCAGAATCATCAAGCTCACATATGTTGCCCTCTTCATCATTTTCATCGACTCAGTTGCAGCTACTTTGAAAAGCTCCTTAACAATTAAAAAAAAACAATGATGCATTTTATTCTTAATTCATGAAGAAATTAGTTAATATAAAAATATAGTTTTTCTGTATATGGCTTACGAACAATACAGTTACAAAATTTATATTAATTTTACAAAAAAAAAAATAGAGAGAAATAAGAATCCCATTTTTTCTCTGTATATACAAAATATTGGTTAATAATGAAATAATAAAAAAATTGTTTTCTTAAATTACCACATAGGTACCTACTGTATAAATGTATAAGTGGTTTCCTTGATACTGATGTTTAAACTCACCTGCTGACAAAGTAATCAAGTTAGATGGAATAATACCATCTGGTTTTTCCTCACTCAAGATTATATCTCCATTTTCTAATGTATTAAGGAAATCTTTAGTTCCAATGAAATTTAAATTTTAACCGAGAAAGTTATAACTTTGTTATACAACTTAATTTCCACATCTGCCATATTCAAAATAATAGAAGAATCAGTTTCATAGTTAGTTGAGTCTGGAACCATGATGTTGTAAAAACTCATTTGTTTGAGATTTTTGTATAAACGAAAAGAAGAAGAATTTTTTTCATATGAACCTCTATTATTTCTAACAACAGAAATTGTGTTCTCCAAACAATCAGTATTAAAATGTGATGTTAACAAATAAAGCTGCTCTTTGCTTTTAATGTGGTTCCACAATTGTACTACCCCATTTATTGTTTGACACAAGCCTTTGAAACAGAAGACAGTTCCTTCCTTTTCCATTTTCCATTTCCCAATCCAGTTTACTTCATCGTGCAGGTTAGAAAGAACATCTGTCTGACTCTTAGATATTGCACATTTATCTGGATTTTGGAAAAACTTATTCTTGCTCTTTAGATTGTCCAACAACTTGTTCAATGGAAAAAAAAGTGGCCAGTATTTACAGCAACAAGTTTTTTAATTTCATCAAAAACGTCGGATGCTGTAGCAGCGAGGATCGCTGAAGATACGTGGTGAATGAAAACTTGAGTTGCTAGCTCGGCATTAATTTTTTGAAAACTGTCAGGTTAAATGTGGGATTCTTTTAGCTTATGCATGGACCTTTTTAATGTGTTTTCAGCCAAAAAGAAAGTTTTTAAAATGGACCAAGACACAACATCTCCATCTATAACAATATCTGACACTAAAAGATTATTTCGAATACTTTTGAAAAGATGGACAATATCAAAAATGCAAAAAATCTTTTGATTCGAAATTGTTATAAAGGGCTTGACTTCTCTCACACCAAGTTTCTTGTATGCCATTCTATTTGGATTACCTTGGTCACAAGAAATACACACAATACCAATTTCTTCAGATATCAAGAGTTTGATTGTTGTTTCCAAGATTTCAGCAAGTTGGTTTCCTGGCACATTTCCGTTGTAATAACCAATTACCTTGTGGAGGAAAATAACATTATTCTAATGTGGTCGATTGACGACTGCGATGCAATAGATTAAGACGTATAAAAAAGTTTAAGAAAGTTATTATATCGATTGGAATTTGTTTGGGGAATTTGGGGATAATGTTTTTGACAAAAAGAAAATCGAACGTTGGGGTTTCTTAATCCCCCTGTTTAGGCAGGGAGGGCAATTTAAAAAAAAAAATCATATCAAAATTATTAATTCTAGTTGCTCTTTTTCACATATTTTTTTAACAATAGCTGCTATTAATTTTGAAAGATATTTCAACAAACGTACCTGTTTCCAGGATTGATTAAGTATCAGAACATTAATAGAAGGCAGTGTTTTGCCATGTTCTTATTCCTTCCAAACTCGCCTAAATCTTCAAACCCATATATACTATCTTCTTTGGAATTGTACTATAACTCCACGTCAAAGACGAGCACGCACTTCCTGTTATTAGCGGGTAAATTCTTTACTTTTTGCTTAAGCACATTAAGAATATTTTTTTAAATGCCAGTTCCGATTTCCGAACGGCAACACATCGTACCAACGAGAAAGAGTTTTTTGAGATGTTAACATAAATACTTCTTTTTTGAGGAATTTATAAAACGACGGTGATTTGTAATGAAATTTTAAATATAACTCTTTTTCTTCTGCGCTCCATTTGGTCGGTCCTTATGGACAATTGGACTTGTCACAAAAGTTTTCATGCTCGTTGGTTTTCTTTCTAATACTTCGTTCAAAATGTTAGTACATGTGGTTCTTAAGTCATTTATTGGTTCATTTTTTGATTGCTTTGGTGACCTTATGAGCTTTTCTATTGGAATTTTAGGACCCTCAATCCATGGGTTTGGTGACCAAAAGATTGCGTTTGATTATCGTTCATAGATGCTTTAAAACTCTTGGACACATATGCATGGCCGTCTTAAGCCATACCGGGGCCCTTGGGCACACAAGAATTCGGGGCCCTATTGGAAAGTTAAAAAAGTGAATGACAAAAACATTTTTTATGTAAAGATCAAATTTCAATGTAATTTATTGGAATGGAATCGAAAAAAGTAGAGATTGATATAGTTAACAATGTCTTTCCGTGGCACGTTTTTCCGTCAAGAAAACAGCAAAGACGGTTTGCCGATGGCCTCAGTTGCCAGTGCTTGTAAATGGGTCGACTTTGTTAATTCATCGACGGAGTAGATTAAAGTGGAATGTAATGCAAAGACGGTTTGCCAACATGCGGACAGGCAACGTACAGCTGACCGTGCGAAAAACAGTTAAATTCGAGATTCATCCCACAGACTTCCAACTATTGGCCTTGCGATTTTTTGATTGTCATCGGCAAAGCCAATATAAAATGGAACTAAATTCGGATTGACCGTTGAACTGTCAAAAGTTTCTAAGCTAATTTTCACGGCTCTTAAGAAAAACCTCAAAAAAGTATAATTTTCAAAGTGAATTAAATTTGCATTTGATTTGATATCGATCTAAAACCACACCATACAAACAATCTTTGTCATAATCCTTTAAAAAACATCAAAAACTAAAATATAAGTACCAGTGATTGTAGTGTGCACCTAATGCTGACGACAAAGAAAAGAACTTTACTGCAAACATCACCTGAAACACCGAGCTCAACCAAGAAATTATATCTCAAAGAAATGTCTGTCGCTTCGATGACAATCTCCGATCTGAGAGATATGTTTGTGAACATTTTGGAAGAAAAAATACAGGATTTGCCAACAAAACAAGATCTCGCACTAATTTTCATCGACATCAAAAACCTCAGGACAACAAACGAATCACTTGCACAAGAAATACAACAAATACAAAACAAAAACAATGCACTTGAGAAAAAATTGGAAATTCTTGAAAAGCGATCCAAAGAGAAAAATCTTGTTTTCTCTCTATCAGAAGAAAAAAAAAAGAGTTCAAGATGACCCTCATAAATCAATCACCGACATTATAACCCGACAAGGACTTGCTGATCAAGACGTCATTTTTGATGACTTAACAGTCCTACCCTCTAAGGGAAAACAACAACTCATATTGGTCGAAACTAAAAGTAAAGCAATAGCATCGCAAATTCTGAGGAACTCCGACAAACTTGAAGGTACTGGTGTCTATGTAACACCCGACTTCACAAAGGATGAGCTTAAAAGACGCCAGAGACTCCTTAAAATACGAAGAGCCATTAAAATCAAACAACCAACCACTGCTCCTCAAATTCGTGGATTTAAGCTAGTTGTAAACGGCAAAACATTCTACACAACACAAGATGAAAGCTTTGTTTGTGAAAATCGCGATGGATTCATTGTTCTGGAAGAGATGTTTGGTAAACTTGAATTAGATGAAAACACCATTTTTTTACAACCAAAACAAACACGACATGTCAATGACAGCGTGGAGCTGTCAGCATCAACCTCTTCTGTCAAAATCTCAGAGGCAACAACAGCGCCATCTAGGATGTCAACACATCAACTTAAGAAGCAACATAATTGAAACAGAGTTGCCGTCTGTCACGCAAGTAATATTAATAATAATAGTAGAAATTTGAAAATTAAATTTGAAATTAAAAATATTAGCATACTTTCACAAAACATTGCTGGACTTACTAGTAAATTACATAACGTAGATTTTTTTGAATTTGTAAAAAAACATGACATATTTTTCCTTTACGAGACTTTTGTTACAAATGAACATTTTGAAAATTTTAGCAAATACTTTGTCGGTTTTAAGCTTTATTGGACATCAGCATATCATGAGCATAAACACGGTAGAGCTATAGGAGGTAATTTGTTCGGATTGAAAAACAACATAAGTGGTAGTTTTGTAGATACTAATAACCATGTTTACCTTAACCTGAACCACTTAGATTCAGAATATTTTATCTTGCCAACCTATATCAATTGTAACTTCTGGGAGAAAGATTTTACTATTCTTAACGATTTGCTTACCACGTTAGATTCAGAGAATGTTATGCTCATTGGAGATGTAAATGCCAGAATCGGAGAAAATCAAATAGTCCCAACTAAAATTGATTTCATTGGTCAAGACATCCCTGAGAAACGTAATTCCAAAGATAAAGTCACTAACAAAAATGGGCGTCTATTTCTTGAAATGTGTCAGGCCTTTAATCTTTATATACTGAACGGGTGTAGTTAGAATGACATAAATGACGACTTCACGTTTATCGGAGGTTCAGGAAAGTCAGTTATAGATTTTTGCGCTGTATCAGGAAATTGGAATTCAATAATTTTATCCTTTAGGGTAGGAACTCAAACCTTCTCCGATCATATGCCCCTTGTTGTAGATTGTGACCTCGACTCTGAAACAAATTATTGTACCTTAACCTTACCACCGAAACTGATCTGGAAAGAAGAACGAACACATGAGTACAGAAATAAATTAAAAACTGCAATAGAAAACAATTATTTCGAAAACACTTCTAGCCAACTAACCATTGCAGAAAATGTTGGTCTATTGAGTAGATGTATTAAAAACGCCACTCCACCAAACACAGGAACAACAAAACATAAATACCGTCAGAAGTGGTTTGACCAAGAATGCTACAATGCCAGAAAGTGCTCCTTTAGGCTGCTAAGGAAACTTAAAAACTCCGCAAGCACAAACAAACACCTTACGCAACAGTATTCTTGTGCCAATAAAAATTATAAATTACTCTGTAAAAGAAAGCGTGAGGAATATTTCAGGTCGTTAGCAGTTGAACTCTCAACTTCAACCAACAGTAAACACTTTTGGGAAAGAATAAAATCCCTGAAAGGTATAGAATATGTTCGCGGAATTCATGTATCCGCTCCAGATCTAGCAGAGTATTTCAAGATATTACTTAATCCTACAGACCCCTGGCAAACCATTCAATTTGCTGAGCCTTATATAACAAATGACAGCCTTGATCAAGACATTAATATGAGTGAACTCCTGCTTAGTCTCTCCAATTCAAAAAATAAAAAAGCTCCGGGACCTGATCGCATAGGAAATGAATTCTACAAAAACGCACCGTCTGATTTCTTAAACAAAATGTTGGATGTATTCAACCTCATTTTTAGAACAGGAGAAGTCCCTCAAGATTTCAAAGATGCCATTGTATATCCAATATACAAAAAGGTGATATAAACTTACCAAGCAACTATAGAGGCATCTCCTTTATGAATTCAATCGCCAAACTTTTCTGTTTCATCATTCTTAATAGAATAAACGCTTGGGTAAATAACAACCAACTAATGAGCGAGTATCAAGCTGGTTTCCGAAAGGGATATTCTACTGTTGATAATATTTTCAATCTAACAACCATTGCACAGTACTTCCTCAGACAAAACAAGAGACTTTACTTATTCTTTATTGACTTTAGAGCTGCTTTCGATTCGATAGATCGAAATGCTCTTTTCTATAAGCTCTCACAAATAGGAATGTCATCAAAAATGTTAAAGGTCCTTAAAAGTATGTACACAAATACACGTCAAAGAGTATGGGACGAAAGATATACATCTGACTGGTTTGAAACCAAATCTGGTGTGAAGCAAGGCTGCCTCCTGAGTGCAACCCTTTTTGCGTTGTTTATAGATGACATATCTGTACATCTCCCTGCAGGAATAAGAATTGCAGATCAAACCATAAAGGTACTGCTTTACGCAGATGATATCGTCCTGCTAGCGGAATCTCCTCATAGCTTACAGCTTATGATTAACAAAACAAATAATTATAGCAAAACTTGGAACTTGAAAGTTAACCTTGATAAATCTAAGATCATGGTAGTACGCAGCAGGCAGACTAAACTCGAAAAAAATGAAAAGTGGTATTTCGACGGCGAAGTGTTTGAAATAGTAACACAGTATAAATATCTTGGAGTACTTCTTACATCAAACATGAAAATGAATCTACATCTTGAAAAGAAGCTAGCGGCAGCCAAAAACCTTATTAATGCCTCATGGAAAAATATTTTAACCAAACCGGAGATACCAATCTCCGCAAAGTACCGAGTGTTTGAATCTGTCATGCGATCCGTTTTGTGTTATAGTGCTCAAACATGGGGGTACAAGGAATATGAAGAGGCTGAAAAACTGCTTCGATTTTTTCTTAAAAAACTTTTTCATCTTCCTCTGACCACTCCTAATTATGTACTTTCCTTAGAAACAGGTCTACCAAGCATATTTCATTACACATTAAAGTTACACTTTGATTATGTGCTGAAAGTGCTTAAGTACCCATCTTATAGGCTCCCATGTATTTTAGTAAAATATACTTTCGATAAAAGAGTTGAATGGCTTAAAGACTGGATAGCACTTTCACAAAAATGCGACACTAGCTTAAGTGTTCAATATAGTGAACCTTTAGTTTTGAAAAAACAGCTATATAAAATTTTGGAATTGTCTGATGTTCTCCATAGAAATGAAAATGTGATTCAAGCAACATCTTCCATGAACAGACTGATATATCCTGAATTGGAGTACGATTTGGATAGTAAAAATTATTTTAATGATTGCTTTAGCACAAAGTCAATATCATTAATTTGTAGGGCAAGATGTGATATGCTGAATCTAAACGGTGCTCCATTTAAGAAAACAACAACAAATCTATGCACGATATGCAACCTTCAAATGAAAGAAGACACATTCCATTTTTTGGCGATATGTCCAATTTACAAAGAGCTTAGGATTGCTTACTTCGGAAAGCTAACTTTAACGATGGAACAAACAAAAAACATCCTAAATGGATATAATTGGGTGGGGCTCTGTAATTTCATTGAAACTGCACTTTCATATAGAAACAATATTATATCTGAATATGCTTAAATATGTCATGGTTTTAAATCTTAATATAATTTTAGTAATACAATCTCAAAATTCTTTAACGTGTCAATCTGACAGACGCCATTGTCTATACTTAAATTATATTTCATTTTATTTAGTTTATATTGCGTAAAAATGTTAAGAAAAAAGAAAATTTTAATAACTAATTTTATTTAATCCTATTTTTATATGTAAATGTCAAATAAATATAATTTTTTAAATCTTAAAAAAAAAAAAAAAAAAAAAAAAAAATCTTAAATAAATCCTGGAACTAAATTCGCTTGAATTGGAATGGAAGATCATTTGGAATAATCAGATTTCGTGGGATAAGGACTTTCACTCCTTTGAACCTTGTCACTTTCAGCTGTAAATTATGCAGCAGAGTCCTGGCACATCAAGCGCGTTCAAAAGTTCCTTCAGATAGTTGGTCGCTTAATCTTCGCCGGTCACGCTGTCAACGGATTTGTGTGAATGCAGTTCTCCAGCGAGTTGTCTTTGAATTATGAAATTCAAGCTATTGACGTTCTTATTCTTCGCTGCTAGTATTCACTAATCCAATCGAGATTTGTATATTTTTGTGCAATGCCGGGGAACACTTTCTTGACGAGTCCTGCCTTCGAGGAGGATGTGAACTCTCAAAAATTTGCGGGAACGATATCAATCCAGTCAAAACATCAACGGGAATTTGGCCATTGTCAAGCGCCAGCAGTTGTCTCGAGAATTCGGCAGTTGATGGGTCCCTCTGCAATGCGACTCTCATGTTCGTAGTCAATTTCAACTTCTTGTCTCCAATCACTTAAAAATCTTTTCATATTTCGGTCAATTGCCTCAAAACTCGTTTATGCGCAATGGTGCATTTATCCCAGATCATGATTTTGCATTCTCGCATCAATTTCGCTTCCGCCGAATTCTTGGTCATTGTGCACGTTGGCTTGTCAGAGTGAGAAGATTCATAGGCAGCTTCAAAGCGGAATGTGCAGTTCGACCGCCTTCCAAAAAGGTGGCACAATGCCAGAGGATGAAATAGCGAAAGCCATTTGAGATCTTGACCGAATTGTTACCAAAGAAAGTGAATATAGAAAGTTGTTTCATCCATGGACAAACAAACTGAAAAGTGGATTTGATTTATTCTAGAAATCTTATAATTTTCCAGAGAGCCCACTTATTGTATAGTGTAATTGAATATATCAGCCCCCGTCTCGAAAGGGGCCCTGGACACGGGCCCCGTGTGCTCTTATGGTAAAGACGGCATTGCACATATGGATAGGTCTTATGAGGGGAACTTCTATTCAACTGAATCACTTCTTCATCTTCAACTTCATCTTCAACTGAAGCGTAGTTGTGGTTGTTTTTTAATGTAATTTTTCACTTCTTGTTAGCAGAACTGTTTGGATTTAAGAAAAGCAAATATTTATACCTTAAAATTTAAAGGAAAAACGCTTTTATAACTGATAAAATATGTTTATCAAATGACACTGTATTGCGTGTTAACGTTAGCACAAAAAAAGCATTAGTACAGTGGGTGTATAGTGGTTGAATGCTAACCTAGAGTTAAGGGTTCGAGCCCCAACCTAGCCAGCAACTGAAGGCCACCTGGATTTGTATTCGATAAATTACCTCTATACTCAATCCACTGTACCAACCGTCGTACCTATCTTTCTATTCATCTAACAAGTGCCGTGCAAGTTATACATACTTGAAAGACCTACATGCACGTAGCTTAAAATTATTATTAAATTACATTATTTTAAATTAAAATTATAAAATTTTAAGTCTTAAGTAGGAAATACACGATACGATCGTCGTACCGATTATCGTACAAAAGTAGGGTTGAATGCGATGATTGTATAGTGTGTGTACACGAAATGATCCGGTGTACCGATGCCGCATGGTCGAATGCTCTCGAGCGAAATCCAGATGTCGTCTACTTCTACTTTTATGAAATCGTAAGTAAATCGAATGGTGTGTGTGTTCCATTGCGATATCGTTACCGATATCGGTACGATTCAAGTCTGTACGATGATTGTATCGTGTATTTCCTGCTTAAGACTGGAAACCGTATGGCTCTAGCGCTCTAGGACTTTTAGCTGCTAAGCTATTTAAAAGTAACCAAACCTACTTCTTCATAAAAACACCAAAGTCTAGCCTTACGAAATGAGACAGGATACCATATTGCCGATTTTGTCTTGTTTTTGTGAAGAAGTAGGTTTGGTTAGGGTTAAAATTAATTAATACAGAAAATGAGCAGAAACAAAAACCATTCTTTATTATGGGATTTCTTAAATACCTTTGCTAAATTCACTTTGAATTTACGATTATGGAAATGACTATTCTTGGAAGTTGTCAATGTAAAAAGTTTGAGCTTTTAACTTTGCTTTTAACTTTTAAAAAAATTAATTTCTTTAGCCGAAGCGCTGTTCTTCTACAACTTGCATTAAAAAAAGGTAATCATTTTGTTCCACAATAGTTAAGAAGGTACATTAGTTAACTTTATGCCAAAATACTTATAACATATTCCAATAAAAATGATGATATAAATTTATGCAATTCGTGTACTTCCACACGAATCCACGAACTCCATGGAATCAAATGGTACTTCCTGCCTTTTATAAATCATTTGATGATGTTGGTCCTTAAGTTGAATTTGAATTTTATGTAAAGATTATTCAAGAATCAATTTCTGGATGTAGTAAACAAATAATTGAAAAAGAATGGGATGC
This sequence comes from Platycheirus albimanus, assembly GCA_916050605.2. NCBI lineage: Eukaryota > Metazoa > Arthropoda > Insecta > Diptera > Syrphidae > Platycheirus > Platycheirus albimanus. The sequence goes on along the minus strand of OU696696.1, from coordinate 167,954,491 downwards.
ATCAAGCCTTGACCAATAGTTTTCAAGAAACGATGATGACCTTGATTATATTCCTGAAAACAACAATGAATCAAGTCATAATGATGGTGAAGAAGAGCTCATTGTTTTTGAGGCACCATAAGAATCTGCCGCAGAAAAACTTACATCAATTACTGAAAAGAAAAGTAGAAGGTGGAAAAAGTGTATCCAGAACGAGGTAAGAATACCGAGCACTCAAAAATACAAAAGTCCCGAGTAAGATCTTCCATCAAAAAGTCAACCGTAATAGGCGAGATCATACTTCTTTCAAAATGAAAACTTTTTTCCACAGATAATTAACTATACAGATGTCGCATACCCGTATTAAAGTATGTCCATATTTTTCTTCTCGTCTGCCAGGCTCTCTACAACTCTACCAGACAAAAAGCTACTTGTCTGCTACACGTCAAGCTCTTTTTTCTTTCCACAATTCCTTTTCTGTGTGGAATGTGGAGTGTGTGGACAGCTTTTTCTTTGTTATTGCCACAGACGACAAGAGAAACATAATCTACTTCTTTTGTCTGTGGTTTGGTAAGTATAGGTTATACGCATATACAATACAAATACGATACACAACGAATGGATGAGATTTTAAAGGGTTGTTTTTCTTATTTTGTTTTCATTGCTCCTACAAAAAAAAATTGTTAGTGTGCTATTCGGGATAATGAGGATAACGGGACGGCTGTTTTTTGTTTTGCTGCTAGACATAATAAGGGCCTATATTTTTTGATCAGCTGAGAGCTGATGCTGTTTATTTTCTGAAAACTTTTATTCAGATTCAGTATTCAGATCATGATAGGACTTTGCGAAGTACTGGTGTGCTTGTAATTTTGTCTCGATACAGGGTGGTGATTACCTAGGTATGTACTTTGATCTTCGAATAAAATTGATTTTTAATTTTAGCTAAGGGCTCAATTGTTCTTTCCTTCTTCTTAATTCATAATTTTATTAATTGCAAGATCGTTTATTTATTTGTACATAGTTTTTTTTAATTTTTGTTGTGTTTTCTATATATAGTGTTAATGTAAATATTGCTTTTATTTCGATAATTCAAAAGTGATTATTCTTTGTTTTGAGTAGGTACCTTAGTTTGTTGAAATAGGAAACATCATATAATGTCTTGGAAAAGAACAAAGTGTGCAATTGCACACTGTCGAGCAACAAAAAATAGTTTTCCTGATAGAAAGTTGTTTGCGTTCCCTAAAAAAGGAACACAAAAATACCATGAGTGGCTATCATTGGCAAAGGAGTCTCAGGACCATATAGTAGACCTCAAAAATCCCCTTATATGCAGCAAACATTTTAAGAACGAATTTATTGGGAAGAAATATTTAAAACCAAACGCTTTTCTTTCTCTCTTCTTAAATGCTGAGAAAAATAATTCTATTTCTGACGACGAATCAGTTCGTTTCAATCCAAACAAAGCCAAAAAAATGTATGTCAACCGTAAAAAAGCAAAAACAAACATTACTGATGAAGACGTTTCAATAGAAGAATTAAATAAGGCTTCCAAAGGTTTAACTGGGGAAAACTTTAATGATGACATTGAGATAGAACTTACTTGCGTTAACTGTGAGGCCCATTCAAAACGGCAATCCTTCTATATACAAAAAATTGAAAAACTTAAGAAACTCAACAGCAGTTTCAAAATGAAGATTAAACAAATTCGAAAACCAAGAGCAAACATATATAGGAGAATTCGTCGACTGCAGGAAGACAGGAAAAGGCTACAATTGCTTGAAAAGGAGGGCATTAAAGAAAAAATCGATCGATTGATTGACGTTAGTGAAAACGCAAAAATATTTTCTAAACTCATTTTATCGCAAAGTACCAACGAATATACAGAAGAAGAAAAATGGATCTCACAATGCATTTTCTTTCGTTCGTCAGCAGGTTACAATTTTTTAAGAGACTAACTTAAATTACATTTACCTCACCCATCTTCCTTACATAGATGGATTAAAATCAAAAGCCATTCTCCTGGCTCAAATAGAAACGTCTTAGAGGAAATTAAGAATATAACCTCAAAACTTTCACCAGAAAAAAAGTACGTGGTTCTCATTTTTGACGAAATGAGTCTGCAAACTAATTTAACTTACGTTAAATATAAAGATATTATTGAAGGTTTTGTTGACTACGGAAGAAACCAAAGGTCGATTTTGTTCGCTAAATCTGCATGCGTGTTTATGATCCGTAGTATATGTGGAAATTTTAAACAAGTTCTTTACCATGTTGTATGCCCTAGCAATATACCTGCAGATCAACTTGAACTCAAGGTTTATAAATGTCTCGACATATGCGCAGAGCTGAAATTAACTGTAAGAGCGATCTGTTGCGATCAAGGCCCAACAAATCGAAGCTTATTTAAAACACTTAACCTAAATAATAACAACTGTTGCTTCGTTTACAAGCAAGCATCTAAGTATATATGGAATGTTCGACATACCTCACCTTATAAAGAGTATTCGAAATAATCTTATTAACTACAATTTATCCACATCTGATGGGATTGTGAGTTGGAAAATAATAGAATACCTTTATAGTGCAGAAAAAAGCAATACAACTAAGATATGTCCGAAACTGACATCAGTCCACATTGACCCAACAGAATTTCAGAAAATGAATGTAAAATTAGCTGCACAAGTTCTAAGCAGGTCTGTAGCATGTGGAATCGAGGCATTAATTAAACTTACTAAATTTCCATCGAATATAGCACAGTTTGCGAAATCCACAGCTCAATTTATAAAAAAAATAAATAAGCTTTTTGATAACGGAAAACCACCACTTAAACAGAATGATGAGAGTATATACTTTTTACAAGAAATGAAGTCTTATATACTTGCCATAAAAGTAATAGATTCAAAAGGTGTAACGTACTGTTTTCAGGGCTTAGTTTTAACCATTGAAAGCGTTTTAAGAACTCGAGAGTTTCTTTTTAGGGATCATAATGATTTATATTACATATAAATAAACAAGTTTAATCAAGATCCGTTGGAAAATTTGTTTGGAAAAATAAGAGCCCGAAATATCAACAAAAATAATCCCAGTGTTTCCGAGTTTGGCTCCCTGCTAGCCAAAGTTATGTCTTTAAAGTTTTTATTCAAATCGAAATGTTCAAACTGCGAAGAAGACGAATCAGAATACCTTGATGTAGACTTAAATGCTATTTTACATTGTGAAGTAGAAGAAGAATCAAAATTAGATCATTTGCAAATGGAGGACATGGAAAAGTCAGAAAATGATATGAGTTTAATAAACAAATCTGATGAAGATGCGATATTGATCAAAGTACCACAAATCAGCGACATCGCTACAAGATATTTTGCAGGCTATTGTCTTTTTAAATCAATTAAGAAAAATAATAAAGTTTGCGAAAATTGTGTTACACAAATATCTAAGGACAAACAAAATTTTGAGCTTACCAAGTATTGATAAAATTAAAAGAATATGAAACTTCAAACGAAAATACAATTCTTTTGTGGCCATCTGAAATATTTTTTGAAGTGTGCAGTATTCATATTAGAATATTTTCCGCGTTTTTTTGAAAAAACGCCTTTTGCTTCTAATACAAAAGAAAATATAGTCCGGGAATGTATTAAGGAAACAAATAAATATTTTCCAAATTGGTTTTGTCACTCTGACAAATGTTATGAACATAAATGAGATATGATAGATTTTCTCATTACGGTTTTGCTGTGGAAAAATTGTAAGTGGGCCTTAGACAAGAAGGAAAAAAAAGACCTAAAAATAAAATAAAGAAATTAATAAATGTTTCGAATGCTAGCCCGAAATAAATGAAAAAAATTTGTGCACTTTTCCAATGTTTGCAACTCAGTGAAAAATGGTCGTATTGAGATTAAATGCATATTTAAAACTTTTTTTATAATCTTAGATCTTAACAAAAGTTGTATTTTTAAAATTAGTGCAAATTTTGGTAAAACAAGTTTTATCTTGCTTTTTGAAGAATACCTATACAAAACGATAAAAAAAAATATTTTTTTCAAAATTTTGCACTCTATGATACCTTACTATTGACAATAAGTTTAATGTCGGGCTTAATTTTAGCAGTCTAAGAAAACTGCAAAAATCCTGCAAAATCAAACTTTTGAAGAAAAAAAAAAATAAAATTAACTCCTTTTCTTGAACTTAATTTATTTCTTCTAATCTTTTTGAAAATGAAAAAAAATTCTTAAATTTAATATAAATTGATAAAATAATTTAAAGGCTTCTTATGGGTTGTAGAAAAATATATTTGAATGGTGTAGGGAGGGTGGGTGGGGGTCGATATCCTGCCACGTCCACGTTCGTGACCCCTGGGAAACTAGTTAAATAAAGGTGACTTTTATTTTGCATTTATTTATTTATAATTGCCTATAGGTATACCTATCTACTTAATGTAACTAACACAACATAATTATGATTATTTTGGTTACCTATATCAAATGTTTTGAATTTAGGTTCTTTATGTCACCTTTAATTACTAACTAGGCCAAAAGCAGAAATCATAATCATAGATGAAACTTTATGTCCTCATCTTACAAAATGCATAGTTAGTTATTTCAAACGCAGTCAAAACTATCCTGATAAAAAAAGAGTTCTATGAGAGGAACCGTTATAAGACAAATCCCGAAAAATGCATTCCAACCAAAAGATAGATTGTTCTGAATAACCCAGAAAGTTTTATCAAAATCTATTGCATTTACGACCACTGTGGGAAGTTGAATAAGTTTTGCATATAAAATCGACAATTTAACGTCTTATTAATTCTGTAAATTTCTATCTCTAAATACATTAGGAACAATTTTTAAAAATACAAATACTGCTAAAAACAAACAAAAAATAATACATTTAAAACTTGAACAGGTAGGTAGGTACATAATTTTTGTAACTCAATTCTCAAAAACAACGTTATGGAACTTAAGAAGTTTCCGCAACGAGCTGGCGAAATATAAAAAGCATATCAAAGTAGGTACACAAATAAACACACACACAAGCAAATATCAGATGCAGGATAACGATCTTTTTCTTCAATTTCGTTTAAATAAGAAAAAAAAAAAAAGAAAGAGGGACAGGAAATGTAAAAAAAAGAAAGAATACATTTCGTTTTCATGTTTTTTTTTTTGTGGACGCTATCAGGAAGACGAAGAAAAAAAGCATTTTTCTGTTTTGTTTTGTGGAACAAGAAAAAGAGCTTTTGAAAATATTGCTTTTAAGTAAAATTCGTTTTCATAGCCAATTATTTTCATTGGAATGAGACATGTGTATACTTTATTATCTGTGCTTTTTTCAAAAGAAGAAGAAAGGGGCAGATCGAAATCAGCAAACAAAATATCGGATGTAAATTGTGTAACATGAAAGGGGGCACGAGTACGATAACTTGGCCGCCAAGATTTGATAACGGGGTTTTATAGAGGGGTTAAATACAAGCATTTTTTACTATGGGAGGGGGGGTCCATCTCACCCCGTTTAGAAGGTAGGGGCGATTTTCGAAAAAATGACTTAAAATGGAAATCAAAATCTTAAAAAAGAATGGAATTACCTACAATGAAGTTTTATACCGGTTTTGAAAGCCAGAAATCTGTTCTTTAATTTAAATTTAAAATGAAATTCTAAATGTCAATCGTTTTAAAATTATTTGCATGCAAACTCAAAATTTTGATAAAAAAAAATAAAAAAAAAAGTTTACACCAATTTCTTTCAAAATTGTAAGATAAAGTTCTAAACTGGCTTTCTGTCATCAGTGCCTATATCAATTCTTAATCGAATACAAAAAAGCCGAATCATTTTATGTCTTCTAGTTACTGAGAAAATTGAAAATTTCTAAAACTACTTTTGTAATCAAGTTGTATTATTTTTGGTATTTGAGTATACTTGCTTACCATACAGTGCTAACACACCTTCCAGACGTCAGGCAGACGAACTCAAACAGTTTATGGTATCAACAGTACCTGGGTGGCCCGCTTCGCAGGATCTAGGGATTTTAACCCCCTTTATAAGGGTATGTTTATATGTCAGACAGGCGCCTGTGTCAATAGTATTTGTAATCAATTGCACCTGGGTGGCCCGCTTCGCGGGATCTTTAGATTTTCTCCTCCTTTTTCGGGGGCACACCGCGCTCACGCAGCTTCGCTGCTCCGCTAAGGGTGTGTATATTTGTCAGGCAGGCGCCTGTGTCAATAACATTTGTAATTAATTTGACCTGGGTGGCCCGCTTCGCGGGATCTTTTGATTTTCTCCTCCTTTTTCGGGGGCACACCGCGCTCACGCAGCTTCGCTGCTCCGCTAAGGGTATGTATATTTGTCAGGCAGGCGCCTGTGTCAATAACATTTGTAATTAATTTGACCTGGATGGACCGCTTCGCGGGATCTTTTGATTTTCTCCTCCTTTTTCGGGGGCACACCGCGCTCACGCAGCTTCGCTGCTCCGCTAAGGGTATGTATATTTGTCAGGCAGGCGCCTGTGTCAATAACATTTGTAATTAATTTGACCTTGGTGGCCCGCTTCGCGGGATCTTTTGATTTTCTCCTCCTTTTTCGGGGGCACACCGCGCTCACACAGCTTCGCTGCTCCGCTAAGGGTATGTATATTTGTCAGGCAGGCGCCTGTGTCAATAACATTTGTAATTAATTTGACCTGGGTGGCCCGCTTCGCGCTTCGCGGGATCTTTTGATTTTCTCCTCCTTTTTCGGGGGCACACCGCGCTCACGCAGCTTCGCTGCTCCGCTAAGGGTATGTATATTTGTCAGGCAGGCGCCTGTGTCAATAACATTTGTAATTAATTTGACCTGGGTGGCCCGCTTCGCGGGATCTTTTGATTTTCTCCTCCTTTTTCGGGGGCACACCGCGCTCACGCAACTTCGTTGCTCCGCTAAGGGTATGTTTATTTGTCAAGCAGGCGCCTGTGTCAATAGTATTTGCAATCAGTTGTATCAGGGTGGCCCGCTTCGCGGGATCTTTTGATTTTCTCCTCCTTTTTCGGGGGCACACCGCGCTCACGCAACTTCGTTGCTCCGCTAAGGGTATGTTTATTTGTCAGGCAGGCGCCTGTGTCAATAGTATTTGCAATCAGTTGTATCAGGGTGGCCCGCTTCGCGGGATCTTTTGATTTTCTCCTCCTTTTTCGGGGGCACACCGCGCTCACGCAACTTCGTTGCTCCGCTAAGGGTATGTCCAGTCGTCAGGCAGGCGCCTATATCAAATAGTTTTTGTTATTAACAGTACCTGGGTGGCCTGCTTTGCTTGGCAATGCAATTCTACCTCCTCGTGGTGCATTCTGGATGATGAAGATGACATCAATCCTCAAAGCGAGATCACCGTTAATACCAAAAAACAAAAACCTCATAAGAAAGTAGTTTTAGTAATTTTCAATTTTCTCAAAACCTAAAAGATATAAAATTATTTGGTTTCTTGCGTTTAATTCAGAATTAATATGAGCATCGAACATGCAAAGCCAATTTGGCATTTAATTTCACAATTTGGAAAAAAATGGTCTAAACTTTTTTTTTTCATTTTTTTTATCAAAATTTTGAGTTTGAATGCAATTTTTTTGAAAACTATTGGCATAAATAAAAAACTTTAAATTGAAAATTAAAGAACAGAGTTTTGGCTTTCGAACCCGGTATAGTTCTTTATTGTAGGTGTTACCGTTGTTTTTTAATTTTTTTTTTTTTTGATTAAGTCATTTTTTTCGAAAATTGCCCCTACCTTCTTAACGGGGTGAGATAGATCCCCCCTCCCATAGTAAAAAATGCTTGTATTTAACCCCTCTATAAAACCCCGTTATCAAATCTTGGCGGCCAAGTTATCGTACTCTCCCCTGAAAGGGTGTATAAAAGCAGCTTTCACATAAGTATCGAAAGGAAAAAGATAAACTTAGTCTTTGGCAATTCCCGGAAGCAAAAGCAGAAATAAGGCCCCAGAACCCGACACATATGATGCAATCAGAATAAGATTGATACATTAAAAATAAAAATTAAAAAAAAAAACTCATAAAAACCAATGTCATATTTTTTAATTCAAAAAATTCATTTCAATTTTTTATACAAAAAATGTGATAAATTGTATTGAATAATTTTTTTATTTTTATCTTTTAATAAATATACCTTAACTATCGAATTTTAATAACGATTTTCAACGAATTGTGATCTTTTTGCAGCATATTAACGATATCATTCGATTTAAATAAGGAAATAAATTATCAACAAGAAACATTTTTAATTCTTTATGGTATTCCTTAAAAAACAACTGTCTCCACTTTCAAACGATATTTTTTATTTGCGGCAGCGATGTTTTTAATATATATTATATAGTTTAATTAGTTTATTATTAAATACATTTTTAGAGCTTAAGATATAAAATATCTTAGCTCTCATTCGCAACGAACGCCTCTTTATTTTTCAAAATTTCAGATGCTTCAAGCGATTTTGGTTGTTGAATTTAAAGGGAACTGCTTCAAATGACACTCGCGATCTTATGCGGTTTAAAAAAAAATCACTCTTTTGAAAATGGTCCGCACAGACAAAAATCTCTTCTTCGTTTACCTATAAGTTTTTCAGAAAAACTGTTTCCTGAAATAATCAGCCAAATATTCTTCATTCCTTTGTTTTTTTGGCAATCGGAATCGCGGCACATCCGATTTTGCTTTATTTTTGCAGCCTAAATAGTCCCAATACACCATAATTTTATTCACTTTTTCACATCAATTTTTGAAACAATCAGCACAGAACGATTCTACCGTCAAGAATAAAAAAAATCCATCCTGAACCAAAACAAACACGACCTACAACAACACGCACCTATCTTGCATCCAGACAAAACACATAAAATGAGACAAAAAAAACAGAACAAGTTTTTTTATTTTCGTATTCATATTCATATTCCTATTCACATTTCACAAATTGATCGTGTTTTTTGCGCTCTCTTTCCCCCGTTAGATTTTTTAAAGCGAATTTTATTTTCATCGCTTACAAACAGTGGTTTCAGAAATGGAATATGAAATAACAAAGACAAAATCCAAAAAAGAATAATTGAGCTACTCATAATAACCACTGGCACCATAAGTCTCTGCTGTCGTTTGAGCAAACCCCCCGGTGTCCTATTCTATTTGTAATTATTCAATGGTAGAGTGCATGGACCTAATAAGTATGGACTGCTAGTTGATTTTCCTTTCCATACAATATGTGAGAAATCTGTGTCGCCAAAATAGCGCCTTACTTTTCAAGTTGTGAAATATTTCCCTACAAAAAACGTATTGCAATTTTTGACAGAATATTTTTTTTTTAGTTTGATAATAATACGCGTGGAACTAACAACATAAGTTATTGCCCATGGTTTTAATGGTTTTTTTTTTTATTTAAAAACGCGCGAATTAAGTTTGTTAATTAATTAGTTGTTTTAAAAAGTTATTTTAAATAAAATATTATATAATAAATATTAAAGTGACTGATTCTTTTGCCGTGACCTGCAGCAGGAGTCGACGTTCGCTTTCGAAAGCAAAATTCGATCCAGATGCCGAGTAGGAAAAGCCACCTCACCTCCGTTAGCACCGAATGGAGAACTCCTGTTCACCGAAAAATGCAAAGCGATGTCCTCCGATCAAGTGTTGGCCAATGTCGCCCCAGTTAATCAATTAAAAGAATTTCTTTCTTCTCCGACCTGAATGATTCAAGCAATAGCAATAGTGCCTCTTGTAATTCGGTTGTTCTGCTAGGACCAACTTCTAGTGGGAAAACCAACGCAGTGTTTGCCTTAGCCAATGAGATGAATTTCGCCGTTCTTGAAGTGAACGCTGGCATGAAGCGTACAGGAAAGAAACTCCTGCAGGAGCTCCAGGAAGCCACTCAATCTCATCAGATTTGAGAAAGTTCCCATTGGTTCGTTTGTACACCTTATCAAGAGAGATCTTTAGCTCTAAGAGTTATAACGATTCTAATCTTTCAGGGCTTCCTAGTTTACTAGTTTACAGTTTACTGGACTTCAGTTAGAAGCAATTTTGAAGAGTAAATTGGCAGATTATATGATTCAAATTGTGATCATTGATCATGTCCCACTTTTGGTCAATGGAAAGGTTGATCTACAAGCATTGTTTAAACTATGCGAAACCACAAATGATAAGAAAATGCTTGCATTTCATTTTGGCCGTGTCCCAGACGATATAAAACTCATTGCAAGTGACCTTTTTAATATCGTCAGCAGTGTTATAGGGCGTTCTTCACGTGCAACTTTAACGGCCGAAAGTAATTTTTATGAGATTGGTGGCAATTCTCTGCTCTATTACCACCGTAATGATGTTACGTGAAAAAGGTTATCATATTGAAATATCAGATTTTATCACGGCAAAAAACTTTGGAGAGGTTCTAAACAGAATGTCTTCCAACCTTATCGCAAATCCAGAAGTCGAGAAGCTTATTGGTGGACCTCTGCTTTTGAATATGAAAGCATTCCCACTTACTGCGGATGACAAGGAGGTTTCCATTAAGTAGACATTTGATCTTGTTCCGATGGAATAATTATTAATACAGTTTTTTTTCTAGAATACGTGCAGAAGGTTTTTTTCAGAAAGGTGATTTGGAGTATTATATTAGAGATAAACTTAAACTCCAAGACATTGTTGAACCTGTTGAGGTTTGTTCTAAGTACTCTTCAAATAATTGCCTAATTTTTAATCTTTCTAGAAATGCTGGGATGATGCTCTTGAAAAAAATTATAATGAAAATAAAAAAGCGCAATTCCTCAGTCAGCTGTTTTTCATCTGTCAAAATAATTTAGTTTCCATATTTGACCACCTTGAAAATTGGGCGCTAATTTGAACCAACGTGAAGTTGGCTCCTAGCAGTCCATACTTATTAGGTCCATGGTAGAGTGTATATGCCACATCAGAAAAAAAAACACAACTCAGACTCAGGGGGTCAACCCAGTCCAACCCAACGCACTTCTACCCAATACACTTCAACCGGCATCATTCAACCTATTATTTTTGCAACAAGTATTCAATAATTGCGGTCAGTAGGTGGGTACTATACTAATAGAAATTTAATGTATGAAGGAGGGAGCAGGAAACAAAGTGTGGAATTTTGTCGAAACACAAATTAATTAATTATATAGATACATATTTAAGGTCGATACCTAGGTTTCTTATGTTTTGTGGAAGAGGTAGAAATATGTTGGTGCCTATAGGTACCTTACCTATGTTGTTGGTATTTTGAATTCCTGAAGAGGTAGGAAGGTAAATAATAGATTAAGATTTGATAAGAAGCTTTTTAACTGAAGGTATTAGGACTTAAATTCAAAAAGTATGAAAAGAAATAGATACCTATACATATATTATTATGTTATGTACCTATACGTATATAACCGAGGTAGGTCGTATGCAAATACCTGACATGATTGAAATGTGGGTAGGTGGTGGGTGGTAGAGTAAAATTTAATTTTTGTATTGATAGGCTCATATGTTTGTAGATACATATAGTTATGTGGGATGCTCAATTGTCTCATTATAATTAAAACAAACCACAAATAATATTAAATTACTTTATTAATAATGAATAAGAATTACAACGAACGAATAAGTTGACTCAAAGACTCGACTCTTAGAACTGACTTAAAAACTAGCTTACCTAAACTCAGACTTACCATTTCTCCAGCTTTATCTTCCAAAGAAGATAATGTTGGAGAGAGTGTAATGTCTCCAAAAATTAGCTCGCACTTGGTGTTTGAAGAGCAAACATCAATGTGAGCTTAGACCATCTAGCTTAGTGGGATTTGGAATAGCAATTAGGGTCAAATATAGGGCACATTCTATTATATAACACCTCCCCCACTAAGATTTGTTGGTCTCCAAAAATCATTTAGATGGTAAATTTTTCTTATGGCAATTTGTAACTATGTCAATATACCAATATCTATGAACACAAAGAAGAATCAAATGAATGAAATTTGTACTTTAAATAACTATTAAATTAAATAATAATTTTAGCTTTTTTTTCCAGTTTATGACAGTTATTTACTGTTATACTATAAGAAATTCACTTTCTAAAGTCTTATTCTTTTTTTTTTTTTTACACTTAAACAATTTTAAACAATTTTTTTAAAATTGAAAACTAGTATACAATTTTAATTTTCATACATTTTACAAAATTAGAACAGTTTTATAATCCAATATACAAGTCTCGTACACAGAATGTTGAATTCAGAAACTAAAGTAAAACAAAAAATCTATTTCGTGTTTTAATTTACAAATTTATAACAGTTTGAAATTTTATAGGTTCATCAAAATTCAGACTTTTGATAACAGAAGTTTAGCGAATTGTTTTTTATTATTACAGCTGTGTTTTTTCGAGTCATACTTTTTCAATTTACAAATATGTACTTAATTATAATTCTAGCTATTAACAATTATTTCCTTTCTTCTTAAATTTTTATTTATTTGAATTTCATCTTTCTTTTTTTTGTATTTGACATTTTACTACAATAATCTTTTATAATTTTTAAATCATTTTACTTATTTAAACGTACTTCTATTAGCAAACATTCATAAACGTTGAACAGGAAAATATTCCAGTAATCCAGCCTTAATTTTGCCTACCTCAAAATCTCAAATCAATGTAGTTCATAATTAATTATTATTAACAAACAAATCAAAACTCATGCATCTGTTCAGGTTGTCTAGTTTTCCACTAAGAACTGCATTTAATCTTCATCCATTGACATACTATAGTATGTGAATGTCATCATCGGACATACTACGAAAATATTGTCTTTCCATTTATCAGGGTTCAAAAATTTTCCGCTAGAGTGCAGCTTTAAACTACAACAATCAATGAACATGTCCTTTTTCGTAACAAGATAAACAGAACTCAAAATGGCATAATGACATTAATGTCAAGAAAAAGAGAGAGAAAAACGACGGGGATAGATGCACGAATAGCCCCTTGCGCCAACTTTTATTATTTTTCCTTCGATGGTGAAAAAGAAACGGAAAAGGAAAGAGAAAACAAAAACAATCACGAAACGTTAGTGATGAAGGAGTGAGTGTTTTTTAAATGTTTTGGTCATTTTTATTTGCCTTAATTTGGTGTAATGAATTTTGGTATTTATATTTTCTTTTAAATTGTTTTTTATGATATTTAATATTGCGTTTATTTGACGTGTCGAGGATGTAGTTACCATGCCTTTGAAAGTTATAAAGTTTTTTATATTTCGGTCTACATTTTACTACAGTTCGATTTGTTACTATGTCTGTACATTGGTTCAAAGGAGTGCCTGTTGCTGTTGCATTGTTTTTCTTATTGATTCGCGTTTCTTTTTCTGTTTGAAATTTGTGTGCCAAAGATTCAATTTCATCTCTACTCATTTTTTTGGTAATGAAATCAATTGGTTTTAATTTGGTTGTAGAGTGAATTGTGGAATTGTAAATGGTTACAATTTTGAACAATTTTTCATCCAGCTCAGAGCTGTCTTTACTTGCATTCATGATTCTAAGATGCTCGTTGAAGGTTCCGTGAAGTCTTTCAACGTCAGCATTGCCGGTTTTTAGGGATGCTGTGGTCTTATGGAAAATGATGTTATTTTCTTTCAGAAATTGGTCTACAGCTGAGTGCAATATACAAGTGTCGCCATCGGAAATTATTTTGTTCGGTTTCCCAAGGAACTGGATTCTCTGTTTTATTGCACTCAGTATTGAGATCCAATTTCTATCCTCTAATGAGTGGACGCTAGCGTATTTGGAAAATTTATCTATCGTGGTTAGATACATTTTTCCTCGTTCAGGGAACCATATATCTATGTGTATTATGTCATTAAAATGCTTTGAGGTTTCAGAGATTTCCAATGGAATTTGAAGTGGGTGTCGGTCATGTTTTGAAATATTGCAAATTTCACAATTATTTACGAATTTTTGGATTTCGAGCTGTAATTTTGGATAGTAGTAAACACTTTTCAATTGTGCGAACATTTCGTTTATGCCGCGATGGTTTTTACTTATGTGCTCTTTTTGTATAATTGTGATTAATTCGTTTTTATCTGCGACATCTATTAATTTATGACTTGATTTTAATAGTCTAAGGGTTTTATTTAAAGAAAAATATTTTACGTATAGATCTTGAAATTCAAGGTAAAGTGATACATCCTCGCAATGTATACAGAACATTCCTTTTGATGTTAAAAGCCTTTGCATTATTTGGAGTAAATTACTTTTGTCTTTATTGACTTGTACAAGATTTTGAATTTTCTTATGGATGATTTTGAATGAAATCTTTTCTTGGCAACCATAGGAAAGATAAATTTGGTTTTTAAAAAGATTGATCGGTTTTTGAGTGATGTAAATATGCCGAGTTTCGTCTTCTAAGGCACTGTGAATCGTGGCGCCAGTAGAAATAACTTCTTCGTTATTGTCTGCGGCGGTTATGACTTCTTCGTCATAGCCATCACGTTCATTATTGAAGATGTCGACCAAGCTTATTTCATATGAAAAATTCGAGGTTTCTTCGGTTACATTTTTATCAATATACCTACTAAGTCCATCTGCAACGTTGTTCTCTTTCCCTTTTAGGTACTCGATGTCAAAATCATACTCGTTAAGTATGATCTTCCAACGTTGCAATTTCATGTTCGGTTCTTTGATCCCATTAAGCCAAACAAGGGGCTTATGATCCGTTCGCACAATGAATTTTCGTCCGTATAAATACGTTCTGAAATATTTAACTGACCATACCACTGCTAATAACTCCTTTTCAATGACAGAGTAATTGAGTTCGTGCTTGTTTAGTGTACGCGATGCATAGCAAATAGGGTGATTGTCTTGGCTAAGCACGGCTCCAATTGCGTAGCCGGATGCGTCTGTGGTGAGTGTAAACTTTTTTGAAAAATCGGGACTTTTTAAAATTGGCTCTGAGGTAATCAACGTTTTTAAATATTTAAATGATTTAATATACGCGGGGTCATTAACTTGTAGCTTTGTTGACTTTTTCAAATATTTAATCATTGGATATGCCACTTTGGCATAATCCTTTATAAATTTTCGGTAATAACCGGTAATACCTAAAAATTGTTTAATTCCCGTTATAGTTGTTGGTAATTTCATTTTGTTAATAGCTTGAGTTTTTTTTTCATCAGGTTTTATTCCATTATTCACGATTATATGACCTAGATAGTTAGTGGATAGATCAGCAAAAAAACATTTGTTTACTTGGATTTTAAGATTACTCTCTTTGAGTTTTTGAAAAATGTTTTTCAAAGATTGGAGATGTTCTTCAAAGCTGGTTGAGAATACCAGAATGTCATCCAAGTAGACAACGCAGGTTTTATTTATAAAATCTCGCAGAACATGGTTCATCAGTCTCTGGAACGTAGCCGGGGCGTTCTTTAAACCAAATGGCATTCGCAGAAACTCGTAATGACCAGTCTTTGTAGAGAAAGCTGTTTTTGCTCTATCCCTCTGATCTAACTCAATTTGGTGGAATCCTTTCACCAGGTCTATTGTCGAAAAATAATTACACTTACCGAGTTTGTCAAACAGGTCATCCATGTTAGGCATAGGAAAACGATCGTCTACAGTTTCACTGTTCAGCTTCCTGTAGTCTATGACAACTCTCCACTTTTTCTGACCACTCCTATCATCCTTTTTAGGAACAACCCAAATTGGAGAATTGTATGGACTACTGCTGGGGACGATGATTTTCTGCACTAACATTTCAGAAATTTGTCTGTCAACTTCATCCGAGTGTACTTCTGGATAACGGTAAAGCTTACTATAGATGGGGACATTAGTTTTTGTTACAATTTGATGTTTAATTTGGTTGGTGAATGACAGTTGATCGCCTTCCTTATAAAAAATGCTTTTAAACGAATTTAATAATGACTTTAATTTTAAAATATCTGTTTTGTTCAAATGATCTGCAAAGAGGTTTTTCGGAACTTCATTTATGACACTTTCACTACAGAAAACGTTCAAAACCGCTTCGTTTTGATAAATAAGATTTTCATACATTTCTTCTTCTTCGTCGAAATATATTTTAATCATTGCGTTTTCTGTTGTGAGAAGTCTAGTTTGGTAATTAATAATCGGATTAAGACCAAGAAGAATATTATTTCCAATTAATCCATCAAAATGCTCATGAAATTGGTATTCCAGAAAATGAACATAATAATCACTGGACTCATTAAATTCTTTAAAAATTGGTATTCTATACTCTACGCACGAACTAACGTTTCTATCAAGGACTTTCAAAACATGTTTTTTGGACGGGACTTTCCATTTGGGATTACATAAATTTTGATTTATTATGCTGTGTTCCGCACCGCAGTCAATAATAAATCTAAGTTTTCGAACAGGATTGTCGATCACTATATAAGGAAGTCGTTTTGACGCCTTCCGTGAAAATTTTGACGATCTTGATTTATGTTTTCGTTTTGCGAATTTCTGTTTTCGTTCAGACTTATATCCATTGGAATTGGTTCAGAATTTGAGGTACGAGGCACATTCCCATTTGACCTTCTCGATTGAAAAGTATGTGTGTTACTGTTATTATGTGGGTTATTAAAAGTACTATTATTTCGAAAAGCTCGGTTATTGTAATTTTGATTTTGTAATGTATAACGGTTATTTTGGAAGTTATTATTATCATTTTGTCTTGATTGATTATTGTTATAATTGTTTGAATTTTGATAATTTCTAGGATAGGAATTATTGCGGATAAGGTTATTTGGATTTGAAATATTATTTTCCTGTCTTTCATTAAAATTAAAAAATCGATTCGATTGTCTGGAATTTCGAAAACAACCGTTAGCACCAACAAATTGATGATTTATTTCCAGAATAATATTGTAGGCTTCATTTAAAGATTTAGGATTTCTACTAAAAATAATTGACTTAGTTGGCTCAGGTAGATTGTTTTTAAAGGCATTAAGTGCAATTCTCTTGTTTGAGTTAATAACTTCTTGATCATGTTGGTCATTGCTTAGGAGGTACAAATTATTTATTCTACTTACTAAATGAGTGATGTTTTCGTAGTAATCTTTTACGTTTGTTTTAACTCTTAATGTTCTTATTTGATCTATTAATAATTCTGAAGATAGTTTTTCGCTAAAAGAATTTTTTAAAATAGTTTTTACTTCTGCCCAAGTACTTTGTCTACCATGTTTTTGAAGTTCTATCTTAGCTTTACCTACGATCTTATCCTTGATATATCCTGAAAGCAATACAACTGTACCTTGATCAAACGTATTTAGAATGTGTGCCAATGAGTCTACTCTGTCTATAAAATCTATTAAACAATTAGTATTTCCATTAAATTCTGGAAGCTTACTTATTAAATCTAAAACTATTTTGAACTTATCTGTTGCAGAAAGGACGTCCATCTCTATTGGTTGTTGATTATTGATTGGTGTTTGATGTTTGTTTTGAATCTTTTGGATTTGAACTTCTTTCGGATCCTTCGCAGGTCCCAGTAAATTAATTGTTTTTTTTTTCACGATGAGTGTCTTGATTTGTTTTATTTGTTCCTTGTTTCTAATTCAATAGCTTATTTAAATTGTAAATAGTTTATTTTGTATTTATTTGATTTTAAGATTTTTTTATTTTATTCTTTATTAAATCTTTTTTTCTTTCAGATTTTATCAATGTTATGTAATGTTATGTTTGATGAAAAGAAGGCTTTCACAACATAGAAATATGTTCGAGATTGTCTTGATTCTTGTTTCATTTGTTCTTTTGTCTTTTTATTCCTTAGATTTTGTTTTAAGAGCTTTCATAGTAATTTAATCCATTGAGTTTTCCAAAGTTTTTTTTTTTATAAACAGAAAGCTTTCATAGAATTGGTTTGAACACACAACATAGAAATTTCTTCAAGAAAAAAAAAAAGCTTGGTTTGATAAAGTTGTTTTCGAACAAAAATTTTTTTTTTGTTGGAAACCAAGCGGTTGGGAGTTTTACAACGGGTTGTTTACGAACTGTGGAAAGCCCGAGTCTTTTTTAATGGTTTGCAACCTATTTTTTAATGTTTTTTTTTTTTTTTTTTTTTTCAAATATTTATGTTTGATCAAAATCTCTTCTGTTTTTCTTGAGGATTTTCGTTCTATTATTTTAATTACTGTTTTTATGAATTATTATTGCTTTATTTCATTTAATTTCATTGAATAGTTTCTATTTCACTTATTTTGAGTTAAATAAAAAAATAATAGACACATTTTTTTTTTTTTTTTTTTTTTTTTTTTTTTTTTAGATTTTATAACTTGTATTAAACATTCAACCCGTTTTCTTACACCGACTGCGCCAGTTATGTGGGATGCTCAATTGTCTCATTATAATTAAAACAAACCACAAATAATATTAAATTACTTTATTAATAATGAATAAGAATTACAACGAACGAATAAGTTGACTCAAAGACTCGACTCTTAGAACTGACTTAAAAACTAGCTTACCTAAACTCAGACTTACCATTTCTCCAGCTTTATCTTCCAAAGAAGATAATGTTGGAGAGAGTGTAATGTCTCCAAAAATTAGCTCGCACTTGGTGTTTGAAGAGCAAACATCAATGTGAGCTTAGACCATCTAGCTTAGTGGGATTTGGAATAGCAATTAGGGTCAAATATAGGGCACATTCTATTATATAACAATATATACCTACATACGTATGTACCTATAGGATAGGTTATTTATTGTTATGAAGGTAGGAAGATACCTATATTTTATTGTGATAGGATGTTACATTTAGATATAGGTAAATGCACAAACTATTATGATTAAAGGTGCGTTTTATTTTTATGTAATTTATGTAAAAAAAAGAAGTTTTTTTATCAAATAATTTCAAGTTCCGTAATGAATGCATTAAAATGTTCTTTTAACTATTTTTTTCAAAGTTTTGGAAAAAACTTTTTTTACCAATTTTTTTTTTTTTGATTTTTTAGAAATGGCACTTTCTAGATCACGAATATGCATTTTTTGAAGTCGGTAGGTCGCTTAGTTTAGCCGCAAATCGAGTTTAAAGGTGTCGACTTTGATGGCTCTAGCACGTCTAGTTTAGCCGCAAATCGCCTTTAAAGATAAAAGTCGGTTTTTCATATAATGCGATACATCAATTGAAAGGTGGCGCTTCCTAGATTATGAATATGCATTTTTGAAGTCGCTAGGACGCTAAGCTTAGACGCAAACATTTTGTTCATTAAGGCACAGGGTGATTCAGGAATGTTGCACCAAAAAGCTAGAGCGTGTACGTTGAGTTGAGACAAGAAAAAAATCGTATGGGAGAGGGGGTCTATTCCCCTCCGTTTAGCCGGGAAGGGCCATTTTCTAAAAACATGACTTAAATTTGAAAAAAAAATTATTAAAAAATAACGGTAGTTCCTACAATGCCATGCTATACCTTTTTGTAAAGCCAAAAACTTATTATCTTATTGCAATTTTAAATGAAGTTATTCTATTGAACCGTTTTCAAAATATTAATTTTTAAACTCAAAATTTTGAAAAAAAAAATTAAAAAAAAATAATTTTAAAACTAATTTTTTTCAAAATTTTACGTATTCAAGTATTATTTTTGTTCTCAGAATTCAATGCTTCCATTTATTTTAAATCCAACACTGAAAACCGTATGGTTCTATGACTTTTTGTTGCCAAACTATTCAAAAGTATAACCGAACCTACTTCTTTACAAAAAGACGAAAAAATTGGCTAAATGATCACTTGTGCCATCCCGGATAGCTAGATTTTCTTGTTTTTGTAAAGAAGTAGGTTCGGTTACTTTTGGATAGCTTGGCAACAAAAAGTTCTTGTCTCAACTCAACCTACACGCTCTAGCTTTTTGGTGCAACATTCCTGAATCACCCTGTGCCTTAATGAAAAAAATGTTTGCGTTTAAGCTTAGCGTCCTAGCGACTTCAAAAATGCATATTCATAATCTAGGAAGCGCCACCTTTCAATTGATGTATCGCATTATATAAAAAACCGACTTTTATCTTTAAAGGCTATTTGCGGCTAAACTAGACGTGCTAGAGCCATCAAAGTCGACACCTTTAAACTCGATTTGCGGCTAAACTAAGTGACCTAGCGACTTCAAAAATGCACATTCGTGATCTAGAAAGTGCCATTTCTAAAAAATCAAAAAAAAAAATTGGTAAAAAAAGTTTTTTCCAAAACTTTGAAAAAAATAGTTAAAAGAACATTTTAATGCATTCATTACGGAACTTGAAATTATTTGAAAAAAACTTCTTTTTTTTACATAAATTACATAAAAATAAAACGCACCTTTAATCATAATAGGTAGTTTGTGCATTTACCTATATCTAAATGTAACATCCTATCACAATAAAATATAGGTATCTTCCTACCTTCATAACAATAAATAACCTATAGGTACACACCTATGTAGGTATATATTATGTATCTACTAACATATGAGCCTATCAATACAAAAATTAAATTTTACTCTACCACCCACCACCTACCCACATTTCAATCATGTCAGGTATTTGCATACGACCTACCTCGGTTATATACGTATAGGTACATAACATAATAATATATGTATAGGTATCTATTTCTTTTCACACTTTTTGAATTTAAGTCCTAATACCTTCAGTTAAAAAGCTTCTTATCAAATCTATTATTTACCTTCCTACCTCTTCAGGAATTCAAAATACCAACAACTTAGGTACCTAGGCACCAACATATTTCTACCTCTTCCACAAAACATAAGAAACCTAGGTATCGACCTTAAATATGTAGGTATCTATATAATTAATTAATTTGTGTTTCGACAAAATTCCACACTTTGTTTCCTGCTCCCTCCTTCATACATTAAATTTCTATTAGTACCCACCTACTGACCGCAATTCTTGAATACTTTTGCAAAAATAATATTAGGTACCTATATCTATATAATATATTTCTATTGTGTAACATTGGGTATCCTCAATAAAGAAATACTGACTTCCTGCTTCCTCTCATAAAATATCATCTAAATCTGAAATCTCACACTTCATTACAACTCTCTCCTCTTAAAGCGCTTTAAGTTATTGTTGTTGCTAAATATCCAGAAATCGCGTGTCACCTAGAAACTTAACAACAACAAATATTAATTGTAGCTCCTCCTCGCTTCAACTCAAAAATAGCTTTCATATATATAATTATTCCGAAACTATTCAATGTACCAACCGTTGAATTTTATTTTCGGAAACCTTTTCGGAGACGAAATTCTATTAGTAGGTTGAATTGTACTATGTTGTTGTGTCTTAGGTTGCAATGTCTTCTGGTTGAATTGTCCATGGTGAATTGTATTGTGTTGGATTGTGTTGGGTTGGACTGCACCCGACCCCTGTTTTGCAGGAACCCTGGGAACTAGATGGCACTCAATCTACTTCCTTTTGGTGTCCATTTTAGTCCCCACAACATATCCCCCAAATTTCCCCCACCAAATCCATTTCCTTCTTACTAACATAAATTAGATCACTTTTGTAAAAGCCATCCTAAAGGTAAGACCTGCAGAATAAAGCTCAAACTCGAACTCAACCCAACACTTATACTCTTTCATTTTCAACTTAATTTTTTTCTACTGAACCGGCACCCCAACAATCATCTACATAACGAATCCATAAAAATATATGACTTAAGAGGGGATTTTTTAATTCAAGTGTATTTTCATTCATTAAAAATTTAAACAATTATTATTATTACTTTTATTATTATAAATTTTGTAATTAGATACGACGTTTCAAAAAAGATAAATAAAACAAAATAAAACCTTTATCTTAAAATAGGGTGATGGTGGATCTCCGCTTGTTTGCCAACGGAATGGAGTTTGGTACGTTGTTGGAATGGTAGCGTGGGGTATTGGATGTGCAGCAGCTGCTGTACCTGGCGTTTACA
The DNA here is from genome assembly GCA_916050605.2 of Platycheirus albimanus. Taxonomy (NCBI): domain Eukaryota; kingdom Metazoa; phylum Arthropoda; class Insecta; order Diptera; family Syrphidae; genus Platycheirus; species Platycheirus albimanus. The sequence goes on along the minus strand of OU696696.1, from coordinate 167,932,613 downwards.
TTAATATTGCAACATATTTATCTTGGATTCAAACTACAGTATTTGTTCCTTAGAACTGATGTTTAATGCGCTAACAAGTCAATGATGTGTTGCAGTGGCCTTAAGAATAGGATGAATACGTACGCAATCAATCTCTGGCATTAGTTAAAGACACCTTTGGAAGCAATTTGTTTTAAAGAATAAGATTTGTTGCACATAAATATTATCACATTCCGAGCTGCAGGAACAAGAAAAGAAAAATCATTTGCTCACATGCACGGTCTTACTAATTTTGTTTGTTTTTGGCTTTTGTATGCAACTTTCGAACGATAATTTTATATAAATCTACATATAACAATCAGAATGTACCTGGAGTTGCTCGAACACTAAAGAGAAAATTTTACGGACGAGGTCTTCCAAATCCAACGATACATTTTCCACAAGTATTTTTATGTATAGTATTTAACACAAAATTCCATTACGTGTCTTACTACATGGTTATTTAATTAGGATGGGTACACGTTATGAACACTCACTTTGAAAAAAAGCATAATGTTTTTTTAAAATATTATGTATACTTCAACACTATTACAACAGACATATACAACCCCAATGCAACGGTGAGAAATTTTTACTTTTGATTTGTACTTGATTTTGATCTTTGTGTATAATTGATTTCGACATTTGTGTGAGATTAGAAAGAGTGCGTTGACGATCTGCAAGAAAAAGACACAAATTTTGCAATTTTACTGGGCGTGTTGCACCAATACGTGAATACCCCTGTTTTGTATCTCTTTCCTGTGTTCGTTCAAATGATTTCTTTTCTATCATCCTCCTGTGACAAGTGACAAAGTACTGGATTAATTAAGAAAATTGATACCACTTAAAAAACGACCAGCCATATCTCTTAATTACGGCGGGTGGCAGAATCCAGGTTGCTAGGTCAAGATAAAATGCTAAACCTCAATTGTTTAACTAAAATTCAACACACAGTGCGGTTCATTTGGATAGTCGCATTAGAGTTTCACTCCAGATTTTGATTTTGTTCTCTTTTGTGTGATTCAAAGAGTATAAAAATGCAATTATATGAAAGGTACATTAATACTGAATAAACCTAGTAAATACCAATGATATTTTTTGTTTCATTTGAGTAGTCGCACCTGCAAATTGGTTAAAAAGGAACAAAATAAAAACTTAAAAAAAAACAGTCGCAACGGTTAAATTGATTAGCTAGCAACAAGTGCTTTGCAAAGAGCTGAGAAAAGTTTACTTTAAAGTGAAGCAAGCATATTTTTTTTTATTATTTTATTAAAATGGGCAGAAAAAAAGTGTTAAGTTTGGAAGAAAAGGCTAAAATTGAAGCTTACCTTTCTGTGAGCCTTTCAAACCGTGAAATAGCTCGTAAAATTGGTCGTAGTTAACATGTGATAAGAAATTTTGTGAAAAATCGTGAATCCTATGGAAAAAATTACAAAGGAAGGGCCACAAAAGTTACGCCACAAGACAAGCGAAAAATTTTAAGGATAGCGTCTAATTCCGCTCAATCCACAAACAAAATTAGGGAATCTGCTGGGGTTTCTTGTAGCAAATCTACTGTGCGTCGTGTGATTTTGAGTGCTCCACACTTAAAGCTAACAAAACTGAAAAAAAAACCACCGCTTAATAGGGCACACAAACAACAACGCCTTGAATTTGCAAGAACCCATATATGACTTGGGACGTGGACATTCAAGCGGTGTCGAGAAACTGGAGCAAAGTTGTCTTTTCAGATGAAAAGTTCAACTTAGATGGACCAGATGGCTACAACCTCTATTTTCATGATCTGAGGAAAGAAACAATATTTTTAAAGCGGCATCATTCGAGACAAGGAGGAGTCATGGTGTGGGGTGCAATTTCCTATTATGGTGCCTTAGATTTGGTAATCGTTCCTCACAAAATGACTGGTGCTTCATATAAAGCTCTTTTGGAAGAAGTTTTTCCTGGATTAAAGGAACTTTTTGGACCCATAAATATGATATTCCAGCAGGACAACGCGCCCATCCACAATGCACGTGTTGTCAAAGAATGGATTGCGAGTGAAAATATTGAAGTATTGCCCTACCACCGTATTCCCCTGATCTTAACATCATCGAGAACGTCTGGGGATGGCTAACCCGTGAAATTTATAGAGGAGGAAAGCAATATGAAGACGTTGAAGAGCTGGTTGCAGCGATTAAAGCTTCTTGGGCAAAAATTTCCTTAAACTATATTAAAAGTTTATATGACTCCTTAAAGGATAGGATTTTTGAGGTTATAACCAACGTTGGAGGCAGTACACATTATTAAAATGAAACAAAATTTATTAAAATAAAAGCAAAAGTGAAAATATTGCAAAGAAAAGTTTTTATTTTGTTCCTTTTTAACTGATTTGCAGGTGCGACTATTCAAATGAAACAAAAAAATCCTTAGTATTTACTAGGTGTAGCAAAAAGAGTGTAAAACTACCGTTATAAATCTCTTATTATTAATATTTCACCGTCTTTTATTCAATAAAAGAAAACACTTCAGTTCCTTTTTAAATATTTATTTTATTTTATTCAAAAATCGCGCATCGACCAGCCACTTCAAATATATCAAAAAGACTAAAAAAACAAGAGGATAAGGATATAATAAAAGCCAGACACGCCAGGCAGGACACACACACGTACACATAAAAAGCAAATACAGAAAATTGAACACATCGTATATTTCATTGTGTGATCCTACTCTAACCTGTATTAAGAAACAATGTCGATCTTGATGACTTTTGCACTCACAGGAATTCCTTATAAACTGTATTAAAGGAGAAACGAAACAAAACAAAATAAGAATTGAATTCAAGAATACACTGCAAGAAATTCCTGTAACTCCAACACACCTCCTCAAAAGGCATAAAGATCAAAATTTTCATTTACAGTTACAAGTTACAATGACATAAATTAAAATATAATCCTTAATATGGCAAGTCGATCATTCTGGGGAATATTACAATTTGTGATCCAACATTTGTTGCAAGGATTGGGAAAAACCCAGAAAAACCCAATCAGATCAACATTAAATTTATCAAACTAGAATTAAGAAACAATTTCAGGATATTAAATTAAAAGTTATTCGAAAGAAAAAAAAAAAATTAAATCAAATTAAAATTATGTTAAAAAAAAAATCATAGATCAAATCACTGTTTAGTGAATCAACAAAAAAAAAAAAATAAATTTCATACATTTGTTATAATATTAATATATATTTTATTAGTTCCGCAAGCCCAATTGATTTCTGAGATTGGTGAATCGAGGTGCAGGCAACGGTTTTGTAAACATATCAGCCAGTTGTTTATCTGTGGGAATATACTCAACTTTTATTAGTTTATTTTTGACCTGTTCCCTTGAAAAATGATATTTTATATCAATGTGTTTTGATCTTTTATGACATGAGGGGTTATTAACAATACTTATACAACCTTGATTATCCTCATATAAATTTATCGCCTCATTCAATTCAATTTTAAGACTTTGTAATAACGATTTTAACCATAAAGCTTCTCTAACAGCTTCAAATAATGCCATATACTCTGCTTCAGTTGATGAAGCGGCGACTGAATTCTGTTTTCTAGTATTCCAACAGATTAAATTTGTCTCATACATTTTAAATATGTATCCCGTAGTGCTTTTTCTATCAACCTCACTGCCACCCCAATCAGAATCTACATAGCCAATCAATAAATTACTATACTTTGAGCTTACAACGTACGTCAGTTTTAAGTCAATGGTTCCCTTAAGATACCTTAAAACTCTCTTTAAGCATTGCCACAATTCTCCATTATTTTTTGTGGCTATATCGACTCAATATATTGATGGCCGTACTTAAATCAGGTCTGGTGCATATCATAACGTACATCAAACATCGAATTAAGCTACGACATGGCGCGTCACACACATCATCAGAATTTAAAGCTTCATAATTTACTTTAGTTGGCAGTGGGGAATTCACTGGTTTGCATTCATCCATCCTAAATTTCTTTAAGACGTTTTCAATGTAAGCAGATTGACTAAGATGTAATTGGTCATCATTCCTATTAATTTTTATTCCAATGAAATAACTAATATCTAATAAATCTGTCATTCTAAACTTTTCTTTTAAATATGATTTGAATTTATTCATGGTTTCAATGTTTGCTGTTGATATCACCAAATCGTCTACGTATAATAACACATATATGTTTTTAAGAATGTCATTGTTGTCAAAAATATAAATACAACGATCTACAGAAGAGTCTTTAAAACCGATTTCTTCCAAAGCTTGTTCAAACACCTCAAACCAACATCGAGCTGCTTGCTTAAGGGGCCAGTTATAGCTATCATTGAAATGCATCATTGAGACATAATCAGTGGAACGTTTTATATTTTCACTGACAAGTCGGTTATAGCAATCATTGAAAAACTACTTTCAGTGGAAAGCCCTGTCATTCAAATGAAATGACAATTTAAAATTTTGATTCCAAGAACCAAGTAGGTATGTACATTACATGGAATTTCATAAGTTCGGTGTGTTTTTGTGAGTCAAATTTTGAAAATATCCTCAGAATCAAAAACTTTAAATGCAACTTTTAACATTAACAACCAAATCAGAATATGTAACATTTATTTCAGTAGGCCTTTTGGTTTGGAAGAAAGGGGCATATACATTTCGCACTTTCATGACTTTTTCATGAAGAGGTCCGATTTTGAAAGAAAAATTTGATGGATTTGCGCCTTTCTTCCAAACAACAAAGCCTATAGGGATCAAACATTTTTTCATCCAACTCCACACAGCACCAAACTAAACAGAGCACCACAATTGAGTTATTTGGATTGAGCGGACAATCACAAATATACCACGATTAAAAATTAAATATATGTAGCTATTGCTTTTTATTTTTATTAAAAATATTTAATTAAATATTTCGGGAATTACATGAAATGGACAACACAAAATAAAAAAAAGATGCCGACAAGAGCTTGAAAACCATACAAAATTACGACCAAAACTATTTCGAGGTTAAGGTTGATCATTTAAATAAAAATTGACAGATGAGAATAGAAAGAGAATCGAACACATTCATTGAAACGATTGCGTTCCAAATACGAGAAACAAAAATCAGTTGTTCATTGAAATCGATTTCTGTCACTTGAATAATAAAATTGGATTTTAAGAGAAGAATTAGTAAATATAAGATATTTTATGCATTAAAAAAATTCTAAAATTCATTATCTTTATTTTGACACCAATAAAACCCAGTTCTGTTTGTTAAATCGTCTTAAAATCAACAATCAAAATTTTCAAGGATGAATTTCAATGATAGCTATAACTGGCCCCTAAGTCCGTAAATGGCTTTGTTTAACTTGCAGACATAACCCTCACCGCAAGATACACCTTGAGGGACAGACATATAAATCTCCTCTTTCAACGTGCCATTCAAGAAAGCAGTTTTCACGTCCATGTGATGAACTTGTAGATTAAATTGGTTTGAAAAACACATTAAAAACCTGAAACTCGAAATCCTTGCCACTGGGGCAAAAGTTTCATCATAATCAACTAAATACTCTTGAGTGAAACCACGAGCAACAAGTCTAGCCTTATATTTAACTGGTTTACCGAACTCATTGTGTTTTATCGTAAAAACCCATCTGCAATCTACTATATTCTTATCATTAGGCTTTTGTACAAGGTGCCAAGTTTTATTTAGGAAATGTGAATTGAGCTCTTCATTAATTGCTTCTTCCCACTGTACTCTATCTTTTCTGGTTTTAATTTCCTCAAATGAACTAGGGGTGCTACTAAACAAGGTATATGCATTCATTACACAATTATTTATTAAATCTCTATATGATATTGGTGGTCTCTCCTTAATTCTTTCACTCTTCCTAATCTCAAGATGTGAGTTTCTTAAATCATTATTGTTTTCACCCATATTTAATACATCCATGTCCGATGCATTAGTCAAAACTGAATTGGAACTATCTTTTAGAGACAAATTATCACTTTGCTGATTATCTGATTTACTTTCAACAAATTTTTTTTTTTTCTTACTCTCATTCGGAAAATTAGATTCAACACACTCCATACTATCATTCTGGAGACATTCCGTACTATCATTCTGGAAACCAGGCTCAACATATTCCTTACTATCATTCAGGAAATATTCCGTACTCTCATTCGGGAATTCATTGTTTATAACAGTTCTAGAATTTGCCATATTTGTCTCATCAACAATAACATCTCTAGCTATTGCAAATTTTCTCGATTCCACATCCCATACTTTATACCCATTTGGTTTATATCCAACAAGAATTCCTTTCCATGATTTCTCATCAAACTTTCTTTTTCTTATCTTATCATGAACATATACTGTTGAACCGAAAACTTTCAAATACTTAAGACTTGGCTTTCTACTATGCCACATTTCGTATGGTGTTTTGATATTTTCTTTTAATGCAACACTGGGACTTCTATTTATTAAATATGTTGCTGTCAAAACAGCCTCACCCCAGAAAGTTTTTTTCAGTTTAGCTCCATTCACCATGGCACGAGCTTTTTCTGTTATAGTTCTTATCATTCGTTCAGAAACACCATTCAACTGTGGAGTATGAGGTACTGTTAAATGGTAACTAATGCCCTTCTCAACACAATAGTCTCGCATTTCATTCGAAAGATACTCCCTGCCATTATCAATATACAAATTGACCAGTTTCAAATTAAAATGGACCTCACTTTTAGCCACAAAATCTTTAAAAACTGCAAAGACATCAGACTTTTATGCAATTAAATAGGTTACACAATAATGAGTATATTGATCAATAAACACTATACATAATAATTTTTACCATCTATGGTAGCAGGTGTAATTGGACCACACACATCAGAGTGAACTACGAATAAAGGCCTTTTAATATAATCTTTATTTTTAAACTTTTCAAAACGAAGTCTAGCCTGCTTTCCATTTATACAAGCTTCACATAACTCACTACTTGGCTGAACATCATTAAGGAGATTGATGTCATCAAACATATTCTTTCCCTTTATTTCTAAAAATTTTCCTTTGCTAATATGCCCAAGCCTCTCATGCCATAATCTATACTTAATATTTTTGTTTGTATTTGACATATATGCTTGTTTACATACCATAAAATCAACAATTGGCACATTGTTTTCATATTTACCCTTCAAAATAATTTGGTCATTCATATGAACTTTCACACCTCCTGGATGAAATTCAATAGTCATCCCAGCATCCTGCATTCTTTTTACAGAAAGCAAATTTTCCGGGATATCTGAGCAATAAAGCACATCCTCCAGAGTAATCTGATGCATGAAATCACTACGAAGTCGCACAATACCCTTCTTCTTAGCATAAATAAATTCACCGTGTTTTGCCACTGCTATCTTGACAGGTGATTCCAAATCGATAAAGTCAATAAAAAGGTTTTCGTCATTAATGAGGTGATCAGAAGCGCCTGAATCTAAAATGAAAGAAGCTTTGCCCTGCTTTGGGCACATTAATTCGCGTTGCAACATAAAAGCAAACCCTCCTTCTGATTGAACTTTTGCCATCTGCGCTTGTTTGCCATTTTCTTGACTTTTATTGCCAACAAGCTTTATATACGCAAAACAATTTTTTTTGATATGGCCAGTCTTACCACAGTGATGACATTTTATTTTTGAGTATGGCTTTTGTTTGTTGTTTTTATTTTTAAAGTTATATATTTTATTCTTATTTTTGTTTCCTACCATATTTGGCCGATTAAAGTTAACGACTTGCAATACTTTTGAACTAGTATCTTTACTCACGCTTTTTAATTTAATTTCATGATCAAGTAATCTATTCTTCACAAATGCCAATGTTAAATTATCCTCAGACAATGTTTCAATGGCCGTAATTATCCCATCATAACTCGATGGCAGAGACAATAACAAATGTGACACTTTGTCCATTTCATCTATTTTCGCTCCTGCAGCCATTAGCTCAGTTATCAAATCGTCAAACAAATTGAAGTGGTTCAAGAGTGGACACTCCCCTCTCAATTTCAGAGTTAATAACTGTTTTCGCACAGACAACTGCGAGGCCAAACTTTTTCTCTCATAAATTGCATCCAAGTTAGCAAATATTTGCTTTGCACTACTGTCACTATTTGCAAAACTAAGAAATGAGTCACTTAGGTATTCAATAATTATATTTTTAGCGCTTCTTTCCATTTTCTGCCATTCTTCCGTTATTTTGTTTGGCGTACTTGCATCAATCACTTTTAAAACATTTAATTCACTTAAAAGGGCTCTGACACGAAATTTCCAGATAGAATATTTTTCGCCATCAAACGGTTTGATATTTCGCTTTCCTTTTTCCATGATTAAGTAGTTACAAAAATTTCACAGTGATAAAACAGACTGGGCCCATAACCTATTAATATTTCACCGTCTTTTATTCAATAAAAGAAAACACTTCAATTCCTTTTTAAATATTTATTTTATTTTATTCAAAAATCGCGCATCGACCAGCCACTTCAAATATATCAAAAAGACTAAAAAAACATAAGGATAAGGATATAATAAAAGCCAGACACGCCAGGCAGGACACACACACGTACACATAAAAAGCAAATACAGAAAATTGAACACATCGTATATTTCATTGTGTGATCCTACTCTAACCTGTATTAAGAAACAATGTCGATATTGATGACTTTTGCACTCACAGGAATTTCTTATAAACTGTATTAAAGGAGAAACGAAACAAAACAAAATAAGAATTGAATTCAAGAATACACTGCAAGAAATTCCTGTAACTCCAACACTTATCAAAAAAAGAGCTTCATTTGTTTTATTCAGTATTAATGTACCTTTCATATAATTGCATTTGTATACTCTTTGAATTACACAAAAGAGAACAAAATCAAAATCTGAAGTGAAACTCTAATGCGACTATCCAAATGAACCGCACTGTAAGTGCTAATTAAAAATACAAAAATTGCCAGAAAAGAAGTTAAAACGAGGAAGATACTGCCTGCACTATTGATTTGGTGGCCACTTTATCGCGAAAAGAGGCCTCAAAAAGGGCTTCCTAGACCACCATATTAAACTCTCCTAGGTTTGCCATTGTAAAGGGTGTTTACATAATTTAATGTTATGGCCAAGAATTTAGCTATATTTTTAAGATAAGTGTTTGCCATTATGTTTTCAAAATGATTTTGGGCAAGTGGCCGCCGCGGCTGGCTCGAGTAAATAATTGTTTTTGTGGCGCCATTTGACTTTATATCAAAACTGAAAAAATAAGAAATAGCAACCGGATCGAAATAAAATACCGTCAACTTTGTTTGGAAATCCTAGAACGGAAAAAGTCCCAATTTGTTCAGTTGCTTGCTTGCTTGTCGCTTGCTCAAAGAAGACTAAAATTGAGAGTACAAAAAACTTCATATTACACCGCTCTCAAGCTGGCATGAACAAATATAAATTAATACATATACGTGTTGATTGCTGTGTTTGTGCACAACGCTATTGGCTTCTCAGTGATGTCATTTTCGGATTGTAGTAGGGATTTTACTACTGGGAATACTCCCCGCGAAAACGAACGTTTTCCAATAGGTTCTTCACTCTTCGGGCTGGTTGGCTCATCTCACTTGCCATTGGTTGATGTTATAAAGCTGATTTCATTGGCTGATCTGAGGAATATAGAGAAGAAGCACATATTGGCTATAGTGCCTTTCCCCTTCCCCACTTTACTCGCTACGATTAGCTATTGGGTCGTAAGGCCATGCATATTTCTAATTGGCTTTCTCTACTGGAAGTATACATAATAATTTTTGCATTGGCCTTGTTAGCTATCCTGTCTCTGTGTGCACTATTACTAATCACACTATTCCATCTTTACTATACAAACGCTGACTGAACTTACTTATGACCATAATGCTGGCGACCGAAATTCGCGTAATAAGGCATCACACCTAAGACTTCGTGATGTGACGTGCGTATACAACACGCCACTTAAGCTAACTGTGGATCCCAAGACCTATGGTTTTCCGAAACGTACGCCCTAAGAGTATTGTTGATAATTTGATTAATCCGTTCTGAAGGATTACCCTGAGGATGGTTATTCGCCGTTAACCTAATTGTAGAACCATAGCTATCACACAACGACTTCAGTCCCTTGCTTTTGAACTGCGGACCGTTATCACAAACAACACATTTTGGACCACCAAACAATAAGAAGACATTGTCTTCCAACTCCTTAAAAACAGACTTCGCCGTTGCAGATTTCAACGCGAACAACAATGGAAACTTCGTGAAATAGTCGACGACAGTTAAGATGTAGACAAAACCCCTACTCGAGTTCGGAAGTGGACCTACCAAATCGATACAAATCATCTCCCACGGATCGGTTACCCCTTTCCTCTCCGTCATCAACCCAGCTTTTTTTTTCATTAATAGGTTTCACACTTTGGCATATTTTACAGTTCCTAATAAACCTAGTTATATATGACCTCATTTTTGGCCACTAAAATTTATCTCCTATGCTACAAAAAGTTTTCTTAACCCCCATATGCCCTGCTAACGGATGCTCATGATTTTCTTCTACAATCTTTTTCCTATCATTATTCGCTACTACTAACTTCCACTCACTATTATTATCATGAACTACTACATGATTTGACTTAAACAATTTTCCCTGTTCTACTTTCCAGGCTGGAAAAGACAATGGTTTTTTTTTTCCACCTCTCCTATCATCTTTTCTATCCAAGGATCTTTTGTAGGCTCTGAAATCCCAGAAAAACCTGGTACGCTCCTATAGAGCATCAATCTGCTGCATACGTACAGCCCATCGAGCCAGCCGACCTGCTGGGTCTTTCAACTTGCTCTACCATATCAGAGAGTAGTGAAATTCCGTGAATTTCAGACCCTCTTAATATGGCCGTAACTTTTCTATCGCAGACAGAACAGCCAAGCACTCATTTTTTGTGGTCGAATAGTTTTGCTCGCAACGATTAAGTGATCTGCTCAAGTAGCAAATCACTTTTTCGCCTTCGTCAAAATTTTGATCAGGATACCGTGCCGCTAAAGCTCCTAACTTCCTTTACATTTTTAGGTGATGGAATTGCTAACATATTATCATTGAGTTTATATACATAGAGGAACCACCTCGTTGAAAACAGAATAGTGCGTTACTTCGTCACTTAGGTGGCGTTATGATTTAGCATAAGCACGAACCATTTTTGGATTCCATGTGGAATGTGGATATACTATCGACAAGCAGATGTGGACTGCTATCCTGCATCCTCCCTTAACCATCAACATGTGTGTATCTTACCATCACAAAACAACAATAATGGATAGGAGTTGAAATTGATAGGTACATTTGTTTTTGTGTGAATTCTTGTTTCTTTTTTTTTTTGGTTCCCTGTTATTTGTGCTGATATTTTTGTCTGGTTGCTATATCCAGAAAGCCTTTAGGATTGGCACAAAACTCACACACACACTTAAAAAAATTTGGTATACCTGCGACCTGTGAGCTCACAGTCACGTGAGGCGAGTCTGTCCATGTCCCTTCAGCCCGCACCATGCTTGTCCATTACTTTGCTTCGAAATTTTTTTTATACAAATACTAGCTGACCCACCCGGCTTCGCTCGGTTAGACAAATCTTAGTTTCATACGGATTAAATGAATTACAATTTAAATAAAATGCACGACTGGGTCGCACGAACTTGCTCTTATGTTCAATAAATTGCGTAGTGGCTGCATATACATATGGATATTAAAAAAAATTAAATAATTTCGAAAATTCTTTTATTTTTTAAATTAGTTTAAGAGTTTTTTCGGAAAAACTAAGTATGCAATAAAATTTCAAAGCTATACGTCAATCTAGGAAAAAAAAATATTGAAAATCGTTGGACCAGTTTTTTTTTTAAAAGGTTATTTTTGAAAAACTTTTTCAAAAAATATTTTGAAATTTATTTGAGTATGCAAATATATGGCAATCTGTAGTTTACATTTGAAAAATAATTAAAAAAAAAATCAATGTACTCGTTTTCAACATATTTCGAAAACCAAAAATTTTTTTGAAAAAATCATAAAAAATCAAAAAATAAAGTTTTTGAAAATTTTTAAATGTCATATTAATAAAATTATGAATGACTTCCTGTGGTAAAAATTTTATTGAAATCGAATGTATAGTTTACGAGAAAATTTGATTTGAAAATACTGGTTCTATGAAAGGTACCGTTATTAGACAAATTTTTAAAAAAAATTTCAAACCAAAAGATAGATTTTCTTCCAAAAATAGCATTCTGAAAGTTTTATCAAAATCGTTAGAGCCGTTTTTGAGAAAATCAATTTTTGTCTTCAAGATTGTATGGCAGGTGCCGTTATTTTTGGACCTAGAGCAAAAATAAATAAAATGCACGACTGGGTCGCACGAACTTGCTCTAATGTGTGACAGTGGTCTAAGGGTTTGAGATTTTGATAAAAATAAATTTTTCAAAATTCTTAAATAAATACTTAAACTAATTTGAGCTGAAAAAAAAGTACGCCATTTTATTTCTTGGATAAATTTGAATTTATGAGAATAAATTTAGAAAAATCTGTGGAGCGGTTTTTGAGAAAAAAAAGTTTTTTTTGAAAAACTTTTTGAAAAAATTTTTCAAAAAAAAATCAAAAATGCCAGTTCATAGGTATTCAGCAAATACATTTATTTAAAATTTTTAAAAAAAAAAATAATAAGCAGTTTTCAAAATATTAATTTTTTAAATTTTTTTTTAAAAAATGCTTTTAAAAATACAAAAAAATATTTTACAAAAATATTGGTATGCAATACAAATTGAGCTACCTACAGCTATATGTGTGTGAAATTTCGAAAGAATCGGTTGAGTCGTTTTCGAGATAGTCGAAAGCAAAAAAAACGGTCCTATGGAAAGTACCGTTCTTAGCCATTTTTTAAAACTTTTTTTTCAGCCATATGATTGGTCGTACCTAAAAAGCAACACTGATTTTTTTAATTAAAAATCGTTAGAGCCATTTTTGAGAAAAATAAGCTTTAACGTAACGGTTGTATGGCAGGTACCGTTATTTTTTGAACTAAAAAAAAAATTTCAATTTCCTTTCTGTACAATACCTAAAAAAGTCTATATACCAAGTTTGAAGCAATTCGGCCCACCCGTTTGGGCTGTAGGCTACATACAGACAGACAGACAGACAGACAGACATACAGACGGACAGAATTTTTAGACCATCTTTTTTCGTCTTCGCTATCATCGTAATGTCATGTTTGATTGTTATCTCAAAACTTTTTTTTTCGACGAATGCATAACTTGCCTTATAGTACCTATAATCGCAAGTAAAAATATGTTCCGAGGGACGGCCAAATAAATCCTAAATACCAAATTTGAAGCAAATCGGCCCACCCGTTCAGCCTCCAGAGGCGCGAACAGACATACAGACAGACAGACCGACAGACAGACAGACAGACAGACAGACGGACGGAATTCCCAGACCCACTTTTTTCGACTTCTCCATCATCATAATGTCATGTGTGATTGTTATCTCAAATTTTTACTTGCGATTATAGGTACTATAAGGCAAGTTATGCATTCGTCGAAAAAAAAAGTTTTGAGATAACAATCAAACATGACATTACGATGATAGCGAAGACGAAAAAAGATGGTCTAAAAATTCTGTCCGTCTGTATGTCTGTCTGTCTGTCTGTCTGTCTGTCTGTCTGTCTGTCTGTCTGTCTGTCTGTCTGTCTGTCTGTCTGTCTGTCTGTCTGTCTGTATGTATAGAGACCTACAGCCCAAACGGGTGGGCCGAATTGCTTCAAACTTGGTATATAGACTTTTTTAGGTATTGTACAGGGGGGAAATTGAAATTTTTTTTTTAGCTCAAAAAATAACGGTACCTGCCATACAACCGTTACGTTAAAGCTTATTTTTCTCAAAAACGGCTCTAACGATTTCGATTTAAAAAAATCAGTGTTGGTTTTTAGGTACGACCAATCATATGGCTGAAAAATTTTTTTTAAAAAAAGGCTAAGAAGGGTACTTTCCATAGGACCGTTTTTTTTTGCTTTCGACTAACTCAAAAACGACTGAACCGATTCTTTCGAAATTTCACACACATATAGCTGTAGGTAGCTCAATTTGTATTGCATACCAATATTTTTGAAAAATATTTTTGTGTATTTTTAAAAGCATTTTAAAAAAAAAAAATTTTAAAAATTAATATTTTGAAAACTGCTTATTAAATTTTTTTCTAAAAATTTTAAATAAATGTATTTGCTGAATATCTATAAACTGGCGTTTTTGAATTTTTTCTAAAAAAAAATTTTCAGAAAGTTTTTCAAAAAAAACTTTTTTTCTCAAAAACCGCTCCACAGATTTTTATAAATTTTTTCTCATAAATTCAAATTTACCCAAGAAATAAAATGGCGTACTTTTTTTTCAGCTCAAATTAGTTTAAGTATTTATTTAAGAATTTTGAAAAATTTATTTTTATCAAAATCTCAAACCCTTAGACCACTGTCACACATTAGAGCAAGTTCGTGCGACCCAGTCGTGCATTTTATTTATTCTGCACGAATCCATAACTTGCCTTATAGTACCTATAATCGCAAGTAAAAATATAATTGCAGTCTTTAAAAACTGACAGGAAACACATTTTTAACTTAAAACATACATAAAAGTTGTTAAGAAATATTTAATTTTAAATACGATATTTATAATCAAAAAGTTTTTTACTTGCGATTTTAGATACTATAAGGCAAGTTATTCATTCGTCTTGAAAAAAAAAGTTCAAAATTCTATCCGTCTGTTTGTCTGTCTGTCTGTCTGTATGTATAGACACCTACATCCCAAACGGGTGTGCCGAATTGCTTCAAACTTGGTATATAGATTTTTTTAGGTATTGTACAGAGGGGAAATTGAATTTTTTTTTAGCTCAAAAAATAACGGTACCTGCCATATAACCGTTACGTTAAAGCTTATTCTTCTAAAAAACGGCTCTAATGATTTCGACTGTCGTTCTTGTTGGAGAAAACAGAGTTCACATAACGGAGGCCTATTTGGCAATTGACGACAGCATCCATAAGTGTGAAGGGCCAATTGATGCTGTTGATGTGTGCTTCAAGAGCTACACAGCATTAATTGCAATGTTTCCAGAGTCGTCACATCATATTTGGATGCTTATCCAGAAATGTATATACAATATAACCACAAACTACGACAGGAATTACACAACCGTTAATACGCTAATAAGCAATCTAACGTAAGTTTCCATTATTACCTCACTCTTTTCTTAAATTATAAAACTACACTACAGTGAATACGTTAATAAGCGAAATTAATTTAATTTTCACTATTACCTCACTCTTTTCTTCTATACATATAATAAAATTGTAACGGGTCGATGTCTGTACATTGAAGTTATAGATGCAAAACTAATATGGGGAGTCTCTATTAGACCCACAGAAGCCAAAACAACCGTTTTTAGAATTTTTGTCTGTCTGTCTGTCTGTCTGTCTGTCTGTCTGTCTGTCTGTCTGTATGTTTGTACGCGCATCACGCAAAAACTACTGCATGGAATTGAATGCGGTTTTTGCAGATATATTGGTAGTACGCCAACTTAAAATATAGGCTATATTTTATCGCAGGAAAATATATAATTCTGGTTGTTTTTTGTAATATTGCTGCAATCGAACGTTATTCAATAAACTTAACGCAAAATTGAAAGATTTTAAGGCCGTTAGCGTCTCAATTACATAATAAAATAGTGCCACATTTACCTACGTATACATGAATAGAAATAAGTTAGTCGTTCTGAATAAAAGTTACATCAAAAACATCATAGATGGCGCTATTTACCACCATATAGACAATGCCTCATTCAGCGAAAGCAGAAATCGAAAAATAATGTAACCATAAAGAACGGTGAACGAGCAATACTTACGCCCAAAACTGATGAAGCGGAGCTGCCATAAATAGCAGTATCGGCGCGCAGCATCGTTTTGAAAGTGGACATTCCAATTAGGTATATTCGTATATTGCTTCAGACCTTAACCCTCCAACTTTGCAATTTAAACCGTTATGATACTTCGAAATAATATTATACAGAAGCCAAAAATCTTACGGCTGTAGAGCTGACTTTATAGCTTTCATACCACGCATACCAACTATTTTGAACCGGTTGTGCATAAACAAAATATATACTGAGATACCTACTTTATTCTTAAATCCACGCGTACGAAGTAGCGGGCAAAAGCTAGTATATTATAAAATTACATTACAGTGAGTACGCTAATAAGCAAAATTAATTAAATTTTCACTATAAGCTCACTCTTTTTTATATTATAAAACTAGACTACAGTGAATACGCTAATAAGCGAACTTCACTATTACCTCACTCTTTTTACTTGCGATTATAGGTACTATAAGGCAAGTTATGCATCCGTCGAAAAAAAAAGTTTTGAGATAACAATCAAACATGACATTACGATGAAAGCGAAGACGAAAAAGGATAGTCTAAGAATTCTGTCCGTCTGTATGTCTGTCTATCTGTCTGTCTGTCTGTCTGTCTGCCTGTATGTAGACCTTCAGCCCAAACGGGTGGGCCGAATTGCTTCAAACTTGGTATATAGACTTTTTTAGGTATTGTACAGAGGGGAAATTGAATTTTTTTTTAGCTCAAAAAATAACGGTACCTGCCATATAACCGTTACGTTAAAGCTTATTCTTCTAAAAAACGGCTCTAATGATTTCGATGTAAAAAAATCAGTGTTGCTTTTTAGGTACGACCAATTATATGGCTGAAAAAAGTTTTAAAAAATGTCTAAGAACGGTACTTTCCATAGGACCGTTTTTTTTTGTTTTCGACTATCTCGAAAACGACTCAACCGATTCTTTCGAAATTTCACACATATATAGTTGTAGGTAGCTCAATTTGTACTGCATACCAATATTTTTGAAAAATATTTTTTTGTATTTTTAAAAACATCTAAAAAAAAATTTTTAATTAATATTTTGAAAACTGCTTATTAAATTTTTTTCTTAAAATTATAAATAAATGTATTTGCTGAATACCTATGAAATGGCGTGTTTGAATTTTTTTTTGAATTTTTTTTTCAAAAAAAACTTTTTTTTTTTTAAAACCGCTCCACAGATTTTTATAAATTTACTCTCATAAATTCAAATCTATCCAAGAAATAAAATGGTGTTCTTTTTTTCAGCTCAAATTAGTTAAAGTATTTAATTAAGAATTTTGAAAATTTTACTTTTTTCAAAATCTCAAGCCCCTAGACAACTGTCACACATTAGAGCATTAGACCCAGTCGTGCATTTTATTTGTTGATGCGCCCGGCGGAACTGGAAAAAAGTACTTGATTTAATTAATATTAGCAGCAATACGTGCTCAAAGTGGAATTGCGTTAGCTCTCGCATCTACAGGAATTGCTGCAACACTGTTGGAAGGTGGAAGAACAGCATACTGAGCACGGAAGCTTTCGTTAAACCTGCGAATCAAAGAAAATCCTGTTTGCAGCATTTCAAAGCAATCAGTCATGGCAAAAGTGGTGATATAGCAAGCGGATTTCCGAAATCACTTCCCGTTATTCTGAAACCGCAACAGCGGCGAATGAATAAATCTCATGTCTCAAGGCATCGTTTTTTTCGGTATGTGCAAACCATTCCATTGAGTGTGAATATGCAAGTGTTCTTTGGATTTGCCTGGCATGCCGCCTCATCATTTGAGTTTTAAAGTTGGATCTGTCATCTTAATGCTATGAAACCTTTATGCCCCGAAACTGTGCAATGGAACCCAACTGATTGTGAAGAAGCTGATGAACAATGTGGTAGTGGCAAGGGTTTTGAAAGGACCTTTTCTTCGACTGATTTGCCGTCAGCTATTATAATGTGGCGTGTTTCCTAGTTGGGAAACCATCCTCACTCTTCATTTACGCTCCGGAGCAGAAAACAAATTGTTGTGTATCATGCAGCCTTAAACTCAATTCAATCATTTTTCTTATATAATTTATTAATCAATTTAACAATTTTTTAAATGAACCATTTGCATTACTCAAGAGCTTTTTGATAAACAATTTTTTTTATTTTCGCATTTAAGCATAAATAAACAATAAAGACGGTTTACCCACTCGCCAACGTCCAACATAAAGTTGTCCGTGATAAAAAATTGGAAAAATGTTTGCCTAAATTCCCCTGCTAACAATATCAATACACCACCAAATAAACGTTGGTTTCCTCGTTAATCTTTTAACGTTCGATTAAGGGCTTCCAATAATTTCTTGTGAAACATCGTGCACTCATCCCAAATGGTTATTTTACATTGCTGTAAAACCTTTGACATTCCAGATGTTTTTGAAATATTACATGTTTGAAATTCATTTACTTGCATGTTCAATGGCAAATTTAATGCAGAGTGAGCTGTTCGACCACCGTCTAACAAAGTTTGCGCAATCCCAGACGACGCAAGCGCTAATGCTATTTTATTTTCAGATGGAATCGTAGCTAAGATCCAAGTTCTGGTTTGAATAAATATTTCCCATTCGATGTAATATTTCCTCAGTCATTTCATCCCGATGATTTGTCCAAAATCGCAGATGACAAACTTATTCCAATTTTATTAAAATTAAATTGACACATTGAAAATAAAAATAGTTTTCTATAATTACGGGAAAAATACTTTATGTGTCGACAAAAATGCTAGATCAAACAGTACCACGCTACCGCTTTACAGAATTTTGACCAAACTTCACAGAAGATAAGATTTGTTAGTATTTTGACAGAATGCAATAAAACTGCAGTTGTGGCAAATTATTTTACCAAAGTTTGGCCGGAAACCTTTGTCGACATACTCAGAAGACCCTACAAAAAATGTTGTTATTAATATGACGAAATGCACTAAAAATGCATTTTGCGATTTGCTCTTTACCGAAATTTGACCAAATTTCACAAAAAGACCTTCCTCAATAAGATAGCTACCTTTATAAAAAAATATTGAAAAATTCGGCCCAGCCATTCTCGAGTTTATCGAGCCCGAACATAAGGCAACTTATTTTTATATATTAGATGTATGAGTCTGTGGTATGGGTATTCCATAAAAATATACAATCTCGGTCAAGAAATGGATAAACAAAAATGCAGAAAGTGAAAACTAATTTCACTTTGCAATTAGGTACATTATGTATATTCAACGTAATTAATTTTATAAAAATTGTTCAAAATAGAGGAAAACTATTTTGAGAAACTTTGCAATGAAAAAAAATTGCTTTGAAATGAGGATTTTTGTAATAAAATATTTGAAACTTTCGTTGAAATTGGTCCAAACCGAGTGTTTAGCTTGTACCATGCAAATTAAGAGACGGGTTGTATACAGGGTGATTCACGAGCGTTGTGCCAAAAAGCTAGAGCGTGTAGGTTAAGTTGAGACAAGAAAAAAATCGTATGGGAGGGGGGTCTATTCCCCTCCGTTTAGCCGGGAGGGGTAATTTTCTGAAAAATTGACTTATTTTGCAAAAAAAAATATTAAAAATCAACGGCTTCGTTTGCAACACCGTGTTATACCTTTTTGGAAAGCCACTTATTTTGTAAAAAAAAATATTAAAAATCAACAGCTTCGTTTGCAACACCGTGTTATACCTTTTTGGAAAGCCAAAAACTTCTTCTTTCATTTCGTTTTTAAATTAATTTGTTTTAACGAATAGTTTAAAAACCATAAATTTTCAAACTCAAAATTTTGAAAAAAAATTTGAAAAAATAATTTTAAAACTAATTTTTTTCAAAATTTTACGTTATTAAGTTTAATTTTTGTTCTCAGAATTCAACGCTTCTATTAATTTTTGATCCAACACTGAAAACCGTATGGATCTATGACTTTTTGTTGCCAAGGTATTCAAAAATAACCGAACCTACTTCTTCACAAAAACAAGAAAACCTAGCCTTACGGGATGGCACAAGTGACCATTTAGCCAATTTTTTCGTGTTTTTGTGAAGAAGTAGTTTTGGTTATTTTTGAATACCTTGGCAACAAAAAGTCGTAGAGCCATACGGTTTTCAGTGTTGGATTAAACATTAATAAGAACGTTGAATTCTGAGAACAAAAATTATACTTAATTACGTAAAATTTTGAAAAAAATTAGTTTTAAAATAATTTTTTCAAATTTTTTTTCCAAAATTTTGAGTTTGAAAATTTATGTTTTTTGAACTATTTGTTAAAACAATTTAATTTAAAAACGAAATGAAAGAAGTTTTTGGCTTTCCGAAAAGGTATAACACGGTGTTGCAAACGAAGCCGTTGATTTGTAATATTTTTTTTTTTACAAAATAAGTCAATTTTTCAGAAAATTGCATCTCCCGGCTAAACGGAGGGGAATAGACCCCCCTCCCATACGATTTTTTTCTTGTCTCAACTCAACCTACACGCTCTAGCTTTTTGGCACAACGCTCGTGAATCACCCTGTATAATCAGATATAGGTACCTACACCTACATATTCAAAAAAAAAATATTGTATATACCTTATCTGTCTATATGCTTAATTCACCCGAAAATATGAATCTAGGATACCTACTTATGTTATTATACATATGTGAAAAAAAAAATTAAATCCTTCCGAATTTGTATAAAGTCCAAGTTTCAATTTCTACCCTAGCTTATGCTCTTATAGTGACTTAAGCACACATTGAATCGCAATCTACGCAAAATAAATAAACAACAAAAAATCATGACCTTAAACCAAATATGAACGAGTATCTAGGTACCTACAATTTGCAAAAGTTATAAAATAAAATGCCCGACTGGGTCGCACGTACTTGCTCTGTTGGTGCAATAGTACGATGAAAACAAATTTTTCGATCAATAAGAACAATTCATTTTTGAAAAATTTGGTAAAAACCAAAAAAATTTGGCTAAAACTGGAAAACTCGATATATGGGAGCTAACGTTAAGAAACCTTTAATATTTAAAATAAGACGTAATCTTTTGGGTGTGTTACAAATGATACAAATGTCCATTTATGGCCAAATTAATAATACATACTGTTAAAAGCAATTTCCGCTATTATCATGTATAGCCAAAAACTAAAAAAGCAGTTTTGTTTGAAGTATTCTATGTATGTTACATAAAAAGTTTCATAAAAATCGGGGGAGCCTTTTTTGAGTAAATTAAAAAAAATGAAAAAATTGGCCAAAATCTAGTGGCTCTTTGTATTGGAGCCACCATTTAAAAAAGAGAAAATGAAAAAAAGTCAATGCTATCTGATAGGAAGCTGTAAGGAACTATACCAAACAAAGTTTGAGTGAATTCGATGCAACCGTTGACAACTTATAGCCATTTGAAAAAAGCCGTTAATAGCAGATCTCCGTTATTTGCATTTTTAACCAAAAACTAAAAACGCAGTTCTCTTCAAAACAGTAAAAGAATATAACACACAAAGTTTAATCAAAATCGTTAGAGCCATTTTCGAGAAAATTAGAAAAAACCAAAAAATGTTGGCTAAAACTCAACGGCTCGTTGTATGGAAGCCACCGTTTAGAAAGGCTTCAGTGAAAAATTTACTAAACCATCCTATAGAACACTATGAAAAACTATGTCAAACGAAATTTGAGTCAATTCAATCAAGCCGTTGTGAACTTATGGCTATTTGAAAAAAAGCCGTTAAAACCTGATTTTCGTTAGGACTATTTGAGCCAAAAACGAAAAACGCAGATTTGTTAGAAAAGCTTAAAGTAAGCTTAATTTTGAGTTTAATCAAAATCGTTAAAGCCGTTTTCGAGAAAATTCAAATTGAAAAAAACCGTTACTTGAAAAGTACCAGTTTGAGCCGGGCTAAAACGAAATAAAAAAAACCTCGACAACCGTTTTTCTTCAAACTACTATATACCAAGTTTGAAGAAAATCCGTCAAGCCGTTTAGGCTGTAGCATGACGTGAAAAAGCGCACATCCGCACATCCGCACAGACGCACAGACGCACAGACAGACCGACGGACGGTATGGCGAAAACCACTTTTTTGGGCTTCTCTATAATCGTAATGTCATGTTTGATTAAAACCTCGATTTTTTTTTTTCTTCACGAAACCAATACTTGCCCTATAGAGCAAGTAAAAAATACCAACCCCTCGAAATCACATTCATTTTTTGTTTTGCTTTTTTTACAAGTCAATGGGTTCCACAAAAAAATATAAAAGATCTACAAAAATATAAAATCTTGATTTGGTGTACCTGGTGCCACCTAGTGACGTAGTAACGTAATGTTTCGTGATTCCTCTATGTATATAAACTCAATGATATTATCTATCTTTTCTGGATCCATGTGGAGACCGTTTCTATTAACAACATAGTCCAAAAATTTTAGAGAAGGCCTAACAAAATGACAATTTTCCCTACCTACTTTTAAACATGTCTTTATTAATCTTTCAAAAACCTCATTCAAAATTTACATATGCTTCTCGAAAGTGTTTGTCACGATGATGATATCATCGAGATAGTGGAAGACATATGGCTCTAACTCAGGTCGTAGGACCGTATCTATAAAACGTTGCCAAGTTGCAGGTGCATTATGCAAACCGAACGGCATCCTCAAAAAATGAAATAGTCCCCGACCTCAAACTGTAAGTGCAGTATACTTCTACGAATCCTTCTCAACTGGAATCTGCCAATAAGCAGACTTAATGTCCAGTGAGCTTAAAAACCTAGCGTTATTTAACTTATCTAAGATGGTCGTAATATATGGGAGGTTGTACGCGTCCCTATCTGTTACCTCATTCAACTTCCTATAATCTACGCAAAACCTATACGTGTAATCTTTCTTTTTAATCATGACAATGGGTGAAGCCCACGGACTGTCAGATTTTTCAATGACTCCGTCTCGGAGCATTTCTTCTAATTCCCTATCTATAAACTTCTGAATAGCTGGCGACACTGGATAGTACCGCTGTTTAATCGGCTCAGCTTTTATCCTTATTTTGTGCGACACCATCTGCGTGCACCCTTACCCCTCTGGCATTTCTTTAAAAAGCTTTTCTAAACAACTGTCTAACTTTTTTTGTTGTGTCTCTGCCAATTCTATTAAATGTTCCACCACGGACATCGAAGCCAAATTGGTTGGAAAACGTCCATTCCCTCGATTTTAGATCTGGGACCGCACCCGATAGAGCCCAAAAATCTGCTCCTAAAATCAACCCATGAAGAAGGCGGGGAATAACGAGACACTCTACTAATACAACTTTCTCTTTAACCCTAATTGGAAGTGAAATAACTCCCTCTACTCCAATACCTGCACCATCCGCTAATGTAACTTTATCTATGCTAGTTTTGCCTAACTCTAAACCTAAACCTTTCAAAATTTCCCATCCGTCCCTAAAAATTATTTTGAGTGAAGCACCTGAATCTAAAAGACCTAACATTTTGAAACCAAAAATTTCAACGCCTAAATATGGCCGTTGACCTCTACCACTCTGCTCTAGTGTGAAACCCAAATGAATTGCTGACTGGTTACCAGTAGGCAACCTAAAAGAATTTAACGACGCTCTCGTCCTACTGACCCGAGAGTGCGTCTCACATTTCCCGACTGGTTATTCGAAACCATGTTTCTCGACTGGTGATTATTTTGAACGAAGTTTCTAGCACAACTAGGGCAGTTACTTCGAGTAACTCCCTGCCTAACACAACCATAACAACGCCTAAGAGTGGACCACCTATTTGCGAAATGGCCTGATCCATTGCAATTAAAACATCTCATAGTTGGTCTCCCATTACTTACTTGAATGTTGAATGGGCGGACTCGATGATTGAGCCTGAAAACGAACCTGACGACTAGTTTCGTTGTTCTCAGAAACAACCGAAACTTTAAGAGCATCAATACCTTTGTATCGGATTGCAGAGTTCTGGCAACTCTGCATCCAATGTTTTCCTATGTAAGAAGGTAAAATAATTATACATATAAAAACTTAACGAAAGAAAGAGCTTGTTCTGCGAACAACTCTAACAAAAGTCAGTCTTTGGAAAGAACTTGATCGTGACGGAATAAAATGTTCATAGTGGTTTTTTGATATAATATTTCCACTTTAAAAAATTTTGTTTTATTTCTCACTAGCTGACCCGGCGAACTCCGTACCGCCTTTTTAACATTTTTGAAATTACTGAATTTTTGTTTTACTACTTATGCACACTTAGCTTCACATGGGTGCGCAGTAGCTGGATATGGAAATCTAACACTTACAGTATTAGTAAATTAAAATTAGTTCAACTATCAAAAATTCTATATTTTGATGCGTTTGATGTATAGAAAGTGATTAACCTGTCAAAAAAAAAGAAGTTATTCACCCCTTCTGATCTGCCTACAATTTACAAAGCGTTTATAAGCCCTAAGCTCGAGTATAAATCCCATTTCTCAGCAGTTGCTTCTCAAACTTGTTTAAACATGCTCGATAGAGCTGAAAAAAGCGTTATAATTGATAGGGGAGAAAAGGATTATCGAAACATTTCCATCACTTGAACACCGTCGAAATTGTTCATGTCTTTCCTTATTTTACCGCTTCTTATACAAAATGCTCACTCTATTTAGCCAGCTGCGTTCCTCCAATTAAACGATTCCCCCGTAATACTCGTCTTGCTAGGAATGCTCATCAGTTTGCACTTGAAATATAGAACTTCCTTCTCCAGCCGAAAAATTTATTCTTATCAAAATCTCAAGCCTAAAGACCACTGTCACACGTTAAAGCAAGTTTGTGCGACCCAGTCGTGCATTTTATTTTTCCGTTCGGAGGGAAAACAAATAATGCCGATAGTTTGACGACTCTCGAACACGCAACTAACATCTCTCAAGGCGAAAAACACAAACTTCGTACCGCCTCCCGCCTAAAAATTAGTTTACCTGGTTCAATCCAAATCCAAAAAATTACCCATGCGTTTCAACGCTAACACAAAGAGATTGTTTGGTTGAATATTCTGCTTATTGAGGTGCTTTTTGATGCAAAATGTAAGGGCAATAAGCCCCGCGACACATTGCCTCTAAATAAATAAAATAAATAAAATAATGCAATTGATTTGCTCGTACAAATTTATAACTTAGATTCATTGTCGAAAACACTTAGATTTTCCCTATTTACCCAACTTTCCAAAATATTTAAGGAGCATTGCAGTCCAGTTAAGTACCTAAATCAAATTTAATTTTGATTATGTTAAAACTATGCATCCCAATTGTTTGCAATTTTGAAGATTTGTGACAAAATGCACCAAAAATGCATTTCTGACAAACTACTCCACCGATTTTTGACCAATCTTCATAGAAACCTTCGAAGGCATCCTCAAAATGTCCTTCCAAAAGATTTGTTCATAATTTGACAAAATGTACCTAAAATGCATTCATGGGAAACCGATGTTTTAAAATATTCTTTTATACAAACCTTCTCCTGACAATAACAAAAACTCAAAACAAAGAATTATCCATTTTGGCCTAGTCGTTCGGAAGATATGAGGGAACATACATTTTTGCGATCCATTTTTATATATATAGATAGATAATTGAAGATGGTTTTACAGTTAGCTACGATACATTTGATCCGTGTCGAGTCGGATGGTACCAGTGACGGGAAGGTACGACGGGAATTAATTGTAATTGATTAATTTAAAAAAAAAAAAAATCGGACGAAAAAAGTGAAAGAAAATGTGTATTGGTGCTGGAGAAAAGCGAAACAGCTCCTAGTCCTGGAGCAAAAAGTCAGACAGATGGAAGGTAGGCAGTAAGTGCCATAACGCAGGAGGATGGTAAGAATTTTAAAATTCATTAAACGCGGAATAAAATTTCCACAGCTTAAATCTTTAAAACTGGGAAAGAATCACCGAAAGATGCGTTTGCCTACACGGCAAGCGGCAAATATTTATAAACGTCACGCAATTATATGCATGAACGAAGGAAACCGATTTTCAGGTTAAGGCTAAATACGAAACGAAAGTCAACCGCCGAAAGATTTCGTCCGCCTATGTGGCGAACAATACATGCATATATTTTTTTTACGCATCTATATGCATATAAATGCGAAAGAACAGTTTTTTTAATTTTTAAAACGAAAGATTTCGCTTGCTGCGTGGCAACGCAGACAATAAACAAAATAATATATGTACATACGAAAGTATGAGTTTGAAATTTACAACTTCAATACTCAACGAAAGAGTTCGGCTGCTTACAATGCATGCATCTACATGCATACACGAAGGCACGAGTTTGAAACTTACAACTTCAACACTCGTAGGAAGATTTAATACATGCATCTATATATGCATACGTGAAGGAATGTTTTTCTGTTTTTTCTTTGAAATTTACAAATTCAAAGCGAAAACAGTAGGTTTCGCTTGCCCACGTTGCAAGCAATAGAACGATAAGACACATATATACAAACGCTATGAATATGTGATTACGAAAAGATTTTATATACGATAGACACTATATGCCTACACGGCACCGAAAGATAGAAAGAAATATATACAAGCACATATTTTTTTTCTTGTTGCGTTTGAGCGACACCAGAAACAATAATAACGAAAAGAACGATCGAGAAGGTTCCCCTCTTGCTGTATGTGTTTCATGACTTACAATCATACATACACAAGCATCGAAAGAAACATCGTGCCATGTGACGGAGAAGGAAAACCATGTACATCTAAATCCTATGCGCAGCATACGAAATGGAAGGGTATGAATCGAAAGAGAAGAAATACATATTTTTTTTGTCGTTTCTTTTGCTTCGGCATCTATCAATGCAAATGATTGAGTTTAACTCATTAAAGATATTGCAGTCAAACGCGAAAGTCAGACGAGAAAAGATCGGTTTTAAAAAAAGAAAAAAAAAATAAACATTAAAATATTATATATAAGGAAAAACATAAAAAACAGTTCAATTTAGAGGAAAAGTGTTTTTTCAGAGGTAATAGTTTGTGTTCATTAAATAAGAATAGAAAATAAAACGTGCTGCTGTTGCGCTAGGGGTAAAATTGTTTTCTTTTTTTGGTGTGTGTTTTTTTCTATCTACCCGTGCGATTTTTGTATTCCTTTTTTCCTCGTCGGGTGGATATATATATTTATTTTCTTATTAAAAGTGCGTGTCATTGTTTTGATTTGGATAGTTACAAGTGAAGGGAGGCACTCCAATATAAATGGAGCAGCCATGAAACGTTTGAAGGCGAGAGAAGAGATGGGGCACTCGGATAAATAGAGTAGCCACAAATCATTTTGGAAGGCGGAATTAAATTAAAAAAATATGTCGGACGGAACAGAGCGGAAAAATATATTAACAAATACTGGAGCGCAGACGTGCGCTCAGGTATGTAAAAAAGGGGGATGGAGAAGGAATGAGCAGAAGGTACTCAAAAATACGAAGTGTATGAGTAATCACAAACTGGAAGGTCAATATAATCTCTTAACGGAGATTCGAGCAGGAAAATTAAGATTAAAATTCTTTCTAAAACTATTTTTTTCTTTATGGAAGGGCAAATTATAATTAATATCGAAACAGTGACATATATTAGAAATATTTATTGATTGGTAATATTATTCAGCAGCACGTTAATTATACTAGGGTTATGCGTTGTTATTGTTATCATATTATTATAATTCCAATTTGCAAATGGGAAATATCTTCTGCCAAGGTTGAGAGTACCGGTTGCAGAGCGATTTGTTAAATTTTTGCCGCAACCGGGAAATTCCTTTTCTCGAGACAAAGTACCAAAAGCAAATGTTATTATTTTAATTATATTTTGGCGCACTGGGAAATATATTTACAAGTACCTACTGCAAATAATTTTCAGCAAATTAATTAATGAACGTTCAAAGAGAACACAAAGTTTCGATGAAATATTAACATCACGTAAAATTGTTGACATCGTTTCAGGTGGAAAGAATTCATAAAATGAATACCAGGAAGGACAACAAAAAGGAAGGACAAAAAAGCAGGAAGACGAAGGAGAATATTCAAATGGAAGGAATGGTAGAGCCCAACTACGAATATCTATTCAACAAGGGGGTTCATACCATTAGCAGGATGCTGGCATTTACCAGCGCGGAAGGCTTCATGGAGGCATCCATGGAAGAGATAGAAGTGCGGATGGAATCATTGAAGGAGAGTTGGTCACAGCTCCAAGTATACGAAGGGCAAATCGCAATGAAAAGCGATCTCCTGATCAGCATGGAGATTGAGAGGAAGGCTGCGGAGGCGGAAAGAAACTATTTTACTGCACATTTCGCACTGAAGAAAAGGATCAATCAGCTGCTTCCAGCTACAACAGGAGAAGGACAACCCATAGCTGTGCAAGTGAATCTGCCATTTGCACAACATGATGTTCAGAAGACATGGGGAGATGTCGACGGCAGTTTCACGAAATGGCAAAGCTTCCACGACTTCTTTGCGGTGGCAGTACACAACAACGATAAGATATCTCCCGCATACAAGTTCGCATACTTGAAGGCGGTGCTTGTTGGAGGAACTCAGCGTGCTCTAGGCGAATGGCAATTGACCGAGCAAAACTATTGCGAGGCATTAAAGCAACTATGCGAGCTTTACAACAAGAAGTATGCCACATGTCGTGCGCTGTTGAGAAGGTTTTTTGCTCTGCCGAGTATGGAAGGAGTGCCAAGGGCTGCTGGATTTCAGAAGATGTCGAATACATGCCACGAGACATTGAGGCAATTGGCCGTGCAAGGGATCCCGACAGATCAATGGGACATGATAGTGGTTCATGTTCTCCACGAAAAATTGGATCACGAGACAGCTTGTAAATGGGAGGAGTTTCGAACCAGCGAAATGTCGACGGCGAAGGAATTCTGTCATTTTCTAGACAAAACAGCAGAAACTCTAGGAAGTGCGATGGAAAATAGAAGGAAGGACCAACAAACTGGCTCCAATCAAATGCGTGTCAACACAGGAAGGTATGGCGAGACGGCAACGTCTAGCCATAAGACAAGGAAGGCGGAAAATACGGAAGGAAAAAGGAGGCCGTGTCACTCTTGCAAATCGATGGAGCATCCGATATGGTGCTGTCCCGACTTTATGATGCTAAACCTGAAGGCAAGGCAAGATTTCGTGAAGGATAAGCAACTATGTCCGAATTGCTTAAAAACTGGGCATACAACGAAGGATTGCTTTCAAGGGCCATGCACTAGATGCCCAAATAAACCATTACATAATAGTGCACTTTGCCCAATAAAGGAATTGCGGAAGGCTGACGGTACTATATTAAACGTGCAGGACAAAGGAAAGAAGCGAAGGAACGAGCAGGAGATCAACGACAAGAAGCGTTCTCGGCTAGAAGAAAGAAGGCCAAAGGACCCGATAGCAACGACAAAGATGGAGATGGATTTCGAAGGGGGGGGCAAGCTGGAACGATTTTAAGAGAAATAATTTTAAAAATACATGGGACAATAAAGTCACAAATAAAAATTATCTAGCGTCTTTTAATCATAATGTTGAAGGAAATTTTACTCTCTTACCAACAGCACAGGTACGAGTCGAGATGGATGGAAGGAAATATGGCCCCATAAGAGCCTCTTTAGATACGGGCGCACAGCCTAATCTAATAAGCTATCAATTACATCAAAAGCTTGCACTGCCAAGGATTCGAAAGACCGGAAGGCTAATAGGTATTGAAGGCGAGCCATTTAACGTCAAATACAAGGCGGTACTCAAGATAAACCCATGGTTTGAATCTACGGAGGCGATAGAACAAGAATTTGGGGTGTTACCCAAGGATAGTAAATGGCAACCAATTGTGCCTACACACAGTTTGGCAATGCCAGCGATGGATGGTTCAGGTCGCCCATTGGCTGATCCTGAATATTGAAAGGCAGGTCCTATAGACCTACTGTTGGGCTGCAAGTTTGTAGCACAAGCATTTATCACTGTACTGGGACGTCAGCCCAGTGGTAACTTGTCTATGGAAACAATTCTTGGGAAAATTATGTTTGGTGAATACGAAAGCGAAATTCATGAGAAGGCTAACGAGCAAGATTTACATTTGCAAGTTGTCTGTATGGACAACGACCAACTACACGAATCACTCAAACGGTTTTGGCAGTTAGATTACATTGAATTATCACACTGCAGGACGAAAGAACAAGAGCAGGTGGAACAGATTTTCATCAGAACATATACGCGTGATGACACTGGAAGGTTCATAGTCAAGATTCCTTTGAAAGAATCAGCAAAAGACATTGGAAGCTCGGAACTTATAGCGAAACGCAGGTTCCTGGCTTTGGAAAGAAAATTGGCTAGTGATGCAGAATTGAAGGAGAAATATATTAATTTCATGAAAGAGTACGAAGAGATGGGTCACATGACGCCAGTAACTGGCACTTGCGATGGAAAAACGATTTATTATATACCACATCATTGCGTTACGAAAAAATTTAGAGTCGTTTTTGACGCCAGCTGCAAGACAACGAAGGGAGTTTCACTTAACGAAGTACAAATGTTGGGGGAGAAGCTACAGAAGGACTTACACGAAATCTTGTTGCGTTTTAGAAGGCATCGGGTCGCAATTAGTGCAGATATAAAGATGATGTTTCGGATGGTGAAAATTGCGAAGGAACAATGGGATCTACAAAGAATACTTTGGAGAGAAAACCCGAACGAAAGATTGAAGGAATATTGGTTGACAGTAGTCACCTATGGGATGACCTCATCAGCTTATAATGCTGTACGAGCGTTAATCCAATGTGCGAAAGAGAAAGAGAAACAAAAGTCAGTCTTTGGAAAGAACTTGATCGTGACCGAATAAAATGTTCATAGTGGTTTTTTGATATAATTTTTCCACTTTAAAAAATGTTGTTTTATTTCTTATAATTGAAGACGGTTTTACAGTTCGCTACGATACAACCTTCGTATGCTAGATCCGGTTCTAGCAACGTCCTATTCCTAACACTGGGAGGTGGAACATACGACTCCACATTAGCCCTAACTGCCTCTAAATTACGCCCTAACAAAACTAAATCAGAAACACAACTAGGATTCGCCAATCCAAGTAGGTTCTGATAGAACGGTGTCAAATTCTTTTGAATAATTGACAGCTTCTTCCGTTCCGAAATTGGTTCAGAAATCCTGCCAAACAAATTCTGCATCGTTGCCACATAGACACCGATGGACTCATCCTTGCCTTGTGTGCGACGCCTAATCTCATCTAATACCGAATCATCGTAATTCGGTGGTAAGAACTCCAGCTTCAACTCTCTGATAAGTTCTTGCCAAGAATTAACCGAGACCCTAATCGCCCTATACCCAATAAGAGCTTTCCCTATAAAAAGATGAACTGCTGCCCTAAAAACTTGACCTTCTGTCACTACTCTGTCTCCTCTACTCTCTCGAGAAATAAGTTCACTGAGGCACCACAACGCTCACCAGTGAACTTCACCTCCCACTTCGACAAATTTTCAAATTTTTCAGTAGTAACTACAACCCTTTCTACACTATCTCTATCTCTCCTATTATTCTCTCTAATGTTGCTTGCTGTTGTTTTTCTAGACTTTACATCTACTTCCTCAATATTTGTAGAAACCCCGAAACGCCGGCTTCTCCTTTTGAGGTTCGGTTGAACTCTCATCTTCATCTTCTTCTATGTCTTCCTCTAGTTCCTGACTATCTTTTAACTCTGCCAATGTTAAAACAAGTTTGCGTTTTGATTTATTCCTTACCTTAACCCCATCAAACCCTATTGGCTGGAATCTACCTACTCTACCTTATCCCCACTCAACTTTTGACAAAATTTTAAAATATTCTTTCGATTTTCTAGATTTAGGGGTGATTCACTAACAACTGACCTATCTCTGCTAATTTCTGTTCTACTGCTTTTTGATCCTGCTCAAAAGTGAACGGATACATGGCAGGAACCCAGGATTTCCTCTTTTCTAACAACCTAGAAGACCTAAGAGATTTTCTCATCTCGTCAACTGTCCCTACATCTAAATCCCTACACTGCATTTCATATGCTAGCTCATCCTTATCTAGCCTATTAATGTCCATCTTCAATATTGAAAAAACTGAATTTAAAAAAAAAGCAAAAACGAAACCCAAGATAACTAATTAAACTTTTTCTCAAAATTCAAAATGAAAATGAAACTTAAAAATATTCACGGGAATAATAAGAAAAAAAAGACCCAAAATAATTTTCAATAAATACAAGAAACAGACAACAACAAAAAAATTTAAAAAAACTCAAAAATTAAAAAAACACAAAAAGAATAATTTTTCTGATAACCGAAAAAATCTTTTAAAAAAATTCCACCAAAAAACACACTTTTAAAGAAAAACTTTATAATTTTCTACAAAAAAGATATTTTAAAATGGTACCACTTTTTTTTTTGGAGTGGCAACCCCGAAAACAAAATTTATGTTTTGTTTAAATATACTACAAGGGAAAGAGACAAACGTTTGTCAATTCCTCGTGCCAAAAAATCAATATTTATCAATAAAAAAACTAAAATAAAATGAAGCCAACAATTACAACACAAAATTAAACTAAATTGAACTAAGAAAAAAAAAAATTTAAATAAAAAGAAATAATTAGAAAAAAATATACCACTCTCCTTAAATACACCACCAGCATCAAGCAAATTATTCCACCAGCACTCTTTTTGTATAGGTACACGACACCTGGCAAAAATAAAATTCCTTAGAGTAAAAAAAAAACCTATGCACAAATCACAACAAATGATAATAATAAAAACCACTTTCCTAAATCACACCCGCACAAAAAAAAACAATAAAAAACCACAAGCAGGTAGGTATTTATTTCCCTCAATCTTCCTCAGAAAAAAAAAACTTGGACGTCAATTTGTTATGAGCACTTTACAGCGAATTATTATTTTATATTTATGTTGATTAATTATTATCAGACGAACTTGAAAACCGAGAACTGGGATTATTCGAATCCCATCAATAAAAATAAAACACAATAAAAACGAATTGAAACAATTTGCGCAACCGGCGCACCGAGAGTTAAAATCGATAATGATGATGAAATTTAAACGTCAAAAAAAAAAAAAAAAAAAGAATTAGAGAGAATGGAAAAGGTAAAACGTAACAACAATAACAATTGCAGCCTTTTTTAAGCTGCTACCTCCCGAATGCTCAGCTGGGGTGGGTTCGAAAAGATTAACTGATAATGTGAGAATTAATTAAATGAGTTAAACGCAATCAAATCAATATTACAATGTGGAAGACAATTAAGAATTAATTAAAGTGAAATAAGAGTACAGGGTGTACCTTATTTCAAATGGGTGCCAAGTATTTTTTGTTGATAAAAAAAAGTACAAAAAAAATATAACCGAATGAAAATAAATAAATGAAATAAAAAAAAGATAGATTTATTTCTCAAATTGAAAATTAAAATTTTTTTTATTTAAAGGTCTGGGAAACCGTGGCGAATGCCGGGATAAAAACCCAGAGTCTTTTCAAAAGAATGATAAATACAATATTATTGTTCGTAGAAAAAAAAGCAAGCGAAAAAAGGACAAACATATGTTCAAAGACCACAAGAATGGAAAGTTAAATAATCGGTCAAGAAAGATAAAACAAAATGGGGTCAAGAATCTCACAATCTTGAGATTTTAAATATATACCTACGAAGAAAAACAAAGGCCAAACGAATAAGCAAAATTGTACAAATTTGAAATTAACGCACAGCACTTAAATACCACTCTACTTATCTTTATTTTTGAAAAACTGCAAACTCCTCTCTCCTTTTCCTCTCTTTCCTTATCCAATTTTTAAAATTTTTTCTTAGGCCGCCCCGTTCTGGCAACTTGAGAAAAAAATACAAAATAGATATCTTTCTTCCACTAATTTCCACTAATTCTTTTTTTTTTTTTTTTTTTATTTATTTATTTATTTCATCAATCAGAGTTTCACATCCTCTTATAGACTACAGAAAAAATAATATATTGTATACAAAGTAATAAATTAAGTTAACTCAATAATAAAGCAAGTTTGGTGTTTTTCTCAAAACAATCTCTAGAGCAAGATTGGAAAATATCAATTAAATGTAATACATCGTTAGTTTCCCTGATACAATGAGATACTGGTTCATTGCGACCATAATTTCTCTTGGAAAAATTCTCCCGTAGGTGAAAACCAGTGTTGTGCCGAGTAGACTACATGATGTCGACTACACGATTGTCTACATGTAAACAATTCAGCGTAGACAATTGGTAATTGTCTACATAGTTTTGTCAACAATGTAGAAAATGTAGAAAATTTACAATTTTGTATTTATTTTATTTAATTTCCTAAGTCTGGAAATTTCTTAAAATAATATTTAAATTTGTAAATTAAGGAGAATGGGCGGTTTCGTCCTATCACCATCTGTGTTTAACATAACGACCAATATCATTGGAAAAGCCTCGATGCGTGTAATAGTTTTTTGTATGGATATAAGTCTGTATCTCGTGAAGGGAAAATTCTATGGTGGTTTGAATTAAAGATGCAACTGCATTTCATTAAATAACTTGATATAGGTTATTTTATAAGAAAAACGTTTCTTTTTAAAGTTTTCAGCTGTATTAAGCAAATTTTTAAGGAACATAGTGCAAATAGCTGAACATTAATTGTTGGCCTAAAATAAATCCCAACTCATCAAACGCTTTATTTTTCGGCCTTCCCGTTCCTGACATATTTTTTTTGTTTAACTCTTGACGTCCAACGTCCACAAATTTATTTTATTTGTTTCCAATTTTACAAGTGATAGCAGTTGTTGACATTGTCGACACAATAGTTGACATTGTCGACATTGTTGACATAGTTTACATTGTTGACCAATTGCTTACGTCAAAATGTAGACAATTAAAGTCGACACGTAGAGGAACAACACTGGTGAAAACCCATATTCAGAGACTTCTGCCGGGAAAATAAAAATGTATGCGCTCAAGCAAATACGAGCAGTTCACGTGGTTTTGAATAATATCTCTAATTAACATTATAGAAAAGTATCTTTTTCTAATCTTAAGCGTTTGCATGTCAAGGAGCTGGCATCTAACAATATAGGGGGGTCTGTTAATATTCCAATTTAACTTATATAAAAGCGTATCTAGTAAAACATTTTTGTACCTTTTCTATTCTAAGTGAATGTGAAGTGTAGTATTGATTCCAGACTACACTACAATACTCTAGGTTGAATCTAACAAAAGCAGAATAAAGACACTAAAGCGTGTATGGATCAAAGAATTCTTTTGTCTTCCTTCTTACAAAACCTAGCATTTTACATGCTTTATTGACTATATAATCTATGTGGTCATTGAAAGATAGCTTATGGTCAAATATGACCCCCAGTGTTGGATAGTTACGCGTAACTTTGAAATTTTAATTAGTTACACGTAACTAATGTAACTTATGTAACTAATGTAACTAATGTAACTAAATGTAACTAATTGTAACTAATTGTAACTAACTATAACTAATAGAATTTTTCAAATACAAAAAATCAAATTTTATGTTAAATTGAAATTTAGAAGTTCTGTCCACAAACCGTTCGAATGACGATTGACTATACTGTTTTATGGCAAAGCTGGATGATTGAGATTGCCGTCGGGCCAGCTGCCGCTGTGGCAACGGCAACCTAGCAAGGAATACATTTTTAAATTATGTACTATATTTATGCAAAAAAAAAATTTTAAAATTTAAAATGGATCTCGTTTGATTTCCTTTGGGCAAGCCTAATCTGAAATTTGAGACCAATTCTGAGATCAAATCTGAATTTACAATACAAAAATAAATCACAATAAACAAAGAAATTTCCAGGAATCTCAAGAAAGAAGGGAAAACTTTAAATGTAAGTAAAAATCTATTGTATGCTCCAAGAATATAATATTTTATTAGATTTCCTTTTCATCAGGAACATAGTAATTTCAATATGTATTCCTTGCCAGGTTGCCGTTGCACTTGCTAATAAAAGAATTTTGTCAATAGTCGATTGGGATTCAGGACGAAATGTGATTTTTTTAATTTTTTATTATTAAGTTAGAGTTATTTTTATTTAGTTACAGTTAGTTACATTTAGTTACATTAGTTACATTAGTTACGCCAAATATTGGGCGTAACTAATTCATATTAGTTACGCGTAACTAAACGAGTAACTTACTTCATGTAACTTACTTGCCAACACTGATGACCCCTAAGTCTTTTTTTTTGGCTAACTTTATCTAAAACAGTGTTGTTGATAGAAGATTAAAATTTTCAAAATGAAAAGACAAATTGAAAAAAATTGAAAAAAATTGAAAAAACACACCAACAAAAGTTGTTGCATTTAATTTCAATTCGAGCATTAACTAATTTGAAATTAAAAATAAAAAGTAGTTCCTTTTATTTTTAATTTCAAATTAGTTAATGCTCGAATTGAAATTAAATGCAACAACTTTTGTTGTTCTGTTTTTTCAATTTTTTTCAATTTGTCTTTTCATTTTAAAAATTTTAATCTTCAATTGACAACTGGCCACGAGCATGCATAATTTTAGGGTTTTTGCTGGTAACAAGGCTCCCTAAAATATATATAATTCACAGTACACTTGTGCCCTGAAAATTATATATAAGTGTCGATTTTATCGAACATGTGCGTCTTAGAAGAGTATGAACGGCATCTAACTGATGAGCCCACCGTTCATGCTTGGGCGAAACGCACACAAGGCCAAAGGAACTACTTTTTATTTTTAATTTGTTGATAGAGTATTGGAATGAAATCGGAGAATTATTTCGAAAGCACGTAAAACTTTGACATTTTGAGACATTCAAAAAAAGTAAGTTCTTACTACACCATGATGTTTATTTATCTAAGTCTTTTTGCAGTAGGAGGCAGTCATCAAATGATTTGATGACTTTGAAAATTTTAACATCATCAGCATATAATAGGTATTTTGAGAAATTAAAAGAATCAGGAATATCATTGATAAAAAAAATAAAAAGCAAGGGACCAATGTGGCTTCCTTGTGGGACGCCTGAGGTTACTTTTATGGCTTTGGATTTGAAATTACATATTTTGACAAACTGAATCCGACTATTCAAATAAGAACATATCCATTTTAAAAAACTAGAATGAAATCCTAGTAGCTATCGATAATTTATGAATCAAAACCTCATGATTTACCCTATCAAAGGCCTTAGCAAAATCAGTGAATACAATGTCTGTTTGAAAACCACTTTCAAACCCTTTAATTGCCGAATCGCACAAAATCATAAGGTTTGTAGCAGTGGATCTACCTGATACAAAGCCATGTTGAGATTCAGCAACTAATTGTTTAGTAAAAAAATAAAGTTTGTCGCAAACAAGTTTTTCGAATAACTTTGGAACGACAGATAACTTACAGAATGGTCTGTAGTTACACACTTTTTGTTTAGATACTGATTAAAAAATCGGAAAGATGTAAGATATTTTCCATTCATCGATGAATTGACCAGTTTGCAAAGACATATTGAATATTAAGGAGAGAGGCAAGGCAAGAGAAATTGAACATTTCCTAATGACTTTGGGAGATATGTCATCAGGTCCTGAACCTTTGTTGTCATCAATCCCATTCAAAGCCTCATATACTTCCATGCTGTTCAAATGGATGCTGCCTACGTCGACAAATCTGTTGGGACAAAAATCAGGGAGTTCACTGGGTGACGTAAGAGAATACACCGATTCAAAATATTCAGCAAAAAAAATTGCATATAGTTAACACGTCACTAGATGTACAACCAGAAAACTCCATGCATTTTGGTAAGCTTATGGATTTTCTTTTCGTGTTTACAAAATATCAAAAATGTTTACTATCAGACTTGATCTGCGATTCGGCATTCAGGAAAAACTTATTATAAAGAAACTTATTCAGCACATCAAATTCCTTCTGTAACTTTAAATAATTTTGGCGATTTATCTGAATATTTCTGTTCCTTTTATACATTTTAAAAGCTTTGTTTTTTCTGTTTTAAAGATAAGATAACCTTTTGTTAAACCATAGTGGGTTGGTGTTTGGCCTTTTGATTTTTTTTGGAATAAAACTGTCTGAAGCTTGTTTTAAATGCGATTTAAATGAGTCAAACGCTTGAGCTAAGTCTTGATTAACAAAAATACTCTCCCAATTTATAGAGTTCAGGTATGTATTCATTGCATCAAAGTTACCACGTTTATAATCATAGAATTCAATAATTTCATCAGAGATTGAGATATAAGTTAACAATTTACAATCAATAGATAGGCATACATGATGTTTAGAGTTATTTACGGCTGGAAAATAATTTTGTTCTATGTACACTTCAAGTTCTTTATCGACAAACACTAAATCAAGGATTCGATTAAGCAAATTAGGTACCTATAAAGTTTAATTGAGTCAGATTAAACTGACTATATGAATCAATGACTGCACACTCAATATCTGTTTTAACATTAAAAGGAACTAAACAGTTTTCGTCAAAATCAAATTTCCAAACGATATCGCCAATATTATAATCCCCCAAACAAATGAGGTGGTCACAAGGACCAAGGTTACAAAATAGAGACCTACCATTGTTTAAATGCAAGTTATAAAGCTCGAGAGAACTTCCTGGCGGAATGTAGCTCACACATACATATAAACAAACATTTTTCCCAAAACATATTTTGACAATTAATTGATCGACATCAAAAACCAGAGACGATTCACTAGATATCAAGTCAACCTGGCTAGAAATAAGCTTAGATTGAACTGCAATCATAACCCCTCCACCTCTTTCAAATCCTGTTGTCATTGCACAGCGATCTTTACGAACTACAGTAAATTGTTTAGCATTAAATATTTCTTTAGTAAGGTGACTACCATTCAGCCAGGTTTCCGTAAATACTATAATTTGATAATCTTGGGAAGCAAAATACGAATAAATACTGTTTAACTTAGTTCTTATTCCCCCCGTGTTTTGATAGTATATAATAAAACTATCATATCGACTAGGAACATCATCAGTAATAACAGCAGCATCTCCAACACCCGCACCAGCAGATTGACTAGGAACATCATCAGCAATAACATCAGCTTCTCCAAAAGCCGCACCAGCAAAGTTTATATCATTTAAAATACCAGCAGCATTTTCTTCTACAATATGATCGGCTAAAGCAACATCGAAAACTACAGCATTTTGATTGACATCAACAGCAGGGGCAACATGAGCAACAACTTCATAAACATCATAAGCATAAGTATTATGAACATTAAGCTTTAATTCGTTTTTAGGTTTAAAATCAAAAATTCGAATTTTTACTCCTCCTGGCCAAAAGTCAGGGCTATAAATAGTTAAAACAAGTTCCAATGGACAGCCAACTTTGAAATTTGTATATTTCAGTTGCGACTCTGAGTCTCTTCTTTGTTTTGCCAATAGCTTATAACATTGGAAGAGCGATGGACTCAAATTGGTGTTCGCCGCGATATAGGCTGTTATTGAGCCTGGTGTTGTATTACGTTCAAAACTCGATAAATGGAACCATTTCATTTGGTTATACACCTAAAGTCCCATATCATTTGTGTTTGAACCAAACTTAACTATTAGGAGGCACAGAAGATGTAGGAACAGCGTGTAGATTTTTTAAATGATTTACGTTGTTAGCAATTATTGAAGTTTTGGCATTTATATCATCAGCAACATGTTTTTCATCCGCAGGTAGATGAGGGGTAAGAACATTGTTGGTAGGGTTTTTATCATCACCGAAATCAGCAACATTCGTTTCTATATCATCTTTTTTTGTAGTTTTTACATCTTCACCAGAGCTAAAAGCAGCAACATTTGTGTCAGTATCATTAGCAAGATCTACGATGTCAACATCAGTGATAAGAGAGGTAACATTTCCAGTAATTGGAGTGGGAGGAACGATGATTGAGTGGTTATTGTTGATCTTATGAGCTTCATCTATGCAAAGAGATGAGTTAAGAGAAACAACAACCTCAGGTTTGAGAGCAGCCGCAGCGACAAGGCCTACATTTTTCTGTCTTCCACCCGGGCATTCCGCTTAAAAATTTATGAAAAAAATCAAAAAAGAATTTAAAAAAAAAACTGAACCAAAATTGTTAAAAACATGCATTTTTTTCCTTCCACCCGATCGGCACGAAACCTTCACAGGAACCATCCCTGGACTAAACTATATTTACCCCGAAAAATTCATAAAGATCCATTGGGTGGTTTCCATTTTTATATATACATATATAGATAGATTATACAAAAATTGAACCAACAATTGTTAAAAGTTTGCATTTTTGTTTGTCCTTCACTCGATCGGCCATTCCGGAATTTTCGCTGATATTTATAACAGCAAAAAAATGTATGAAAAAAATCAAAAATAAAAAAAAAGAAAATCATCCAACAAATGTTAAAAGTCTGCATTTTATTTTTGTCTTCCACCCCATCGGCAATTGCGGAGTTTTCGCTGATGTTTCAAACCGCTAAAAAATTTATGAAAAAAAAAAACAAAAAAAAAAAACAAAAAAATGACCAAAAAATGTTAAAAGCCTGCATTTTATTTTTGTCTTCTACCCGATCGGAACCAAACCTTCACAGGAACAATCCCTGGACTTAACTATATTTACCCTGAAAATTTCATAAAGATCCATTGGGCCGTTTAAGAGTCCATAGACAA
This sequence comes from Platycheirus albimanus, assembly GCA_916050605.2. Classification (NCBI taxonomy): domain Eukaryota; kingdom Metazoa; phylum Arthropoda; class Insecta; order Diptera; family Syrphidae; genus Platycheirus; species Platycheirus albimanus. The sequence goes on along the minus strand of OU696696.1, from coordinate 167,891,984 downwards.
CATACAAACATACATACAAATATACATACAAACATACATACAAACATACACACATCTATTTTTATATACAGGGTGATTCACCAGCGTTGTGCCAAAAAGCTAGAGCGTGTAGGTTAAGTTGAGGCAAGAAAAAAATCGTATGGGAGGGGGGGGGGTCTATTCCTCTCCGTTTAGCCGGGAGGGGCAATTTTCTGAAAAATTGACTTATTTTGTAAAAAAAAATATTTAAAATCAACGGGTTCGTTTACAACACCGTGTTATACCTTTTTGGAAAGCCAAAAACTTCTCCTTTTATTTTGTTTTTAAATTAAATTGTTTTAACGAATAGTTTAAAAAATATAAATTTTCAAACTCAAAATTTTGAAAAAAAATTTGAAAAAATAACTTTAAAACTAGTTTTTTTCAAAATTTTACGTAATTAAGTATAATTTTTGTTCTCAGAATTCAACGCTTCCATTAATCTTTAATCCAACACTGAAAACCGTATGGCTCTACGACTTTTTGTTGCCAAGGTATTCAAAAATAACCGAACCTACTTCTTCACAAAAACACGAAAAAATTGGCTAAATGGTCACTTGTGCCATCCCGTAAGGCTAGGTTTTCTTGTTTTTGTGAAGAAGTAGGTTCGGTTATTTTGAGAACAAAAATTACACTTAAATACGTAAAATTTTGAAAAAAAAAAGTTTTAAAATTATTTTTTCAAATTTTTTTTAAAAATTTTGAGTTTGAAAATTTATATTTTTTTAACTGTTCGTTAAAACAATTTAATTTAAAAACAAAATAAAAAGAGAAGTTTTTGGCTTTCCAAAAAGGTATAACACGGTGTTGTAAATGAACCCGTTGATTTTAAATATTTTTTTTTACAAAATAAGTCAATTTTTCAGAAAATTGCCCCTCCCGGCTAAACGGAGGAGAATAGACCCCCCCTCCCATACGATTTTTTTCTTGTCTCAACTTAACCTACACGCTCTAGCTTTTTGGCACAACGCTGGTGAATCACCCTGTATATAGATATATGTATAGCCTTTACCCGCGGTTTCGCTCGCGTTTCAGCTGATCAAGAAGTAGACTGTACCTTGAGGAGTATAGTCTATCGTAATCTAACTTCTTCTTTTTTTATAGCTTTATAATTTAATACCTACATTTAACCGTGATAAAAAGAAACCTATAAGATATACCAGATTATAATCTAGCTCTGTGCTAAATTTCATTCAGATCCGTTCAGCCATTCTGGTGTAATTTCAAAAAATTAAAATAAATCTATTCCACGGGAACCATATATTTTACAGGGATAGAAAGTAGCCAATATGCTATTCCAGACTATAATCTATCTCTGTGCTAAATTTCATTCAGATCCGTTCAGCTATTCTGGTGTGATTTCAAAAATTAAAACAAATCTATCCCCAAATTCTCTGTGCTAAATTTCATTCAGATGAGTTCAGCGATTCTGGTGTGATTTCAAAAATTAAAACAAATCTATCCCCAAATTCTCTGTGCTAAATTTTATTCAGATGAGTTCAGCCATTTTGGTGTAATTTCAAAAATTTGAATAAATCTATCATAATCTATCAACCATACATTTTACAGTGATAGAAAGTAGCCAATATGCTATTCCAGACAATAATCTATCTCTGTGCTAAATTTCATTCAGATCCGTTCAGCCATTCTGGTGTGATTTCAAAAATTAAAACAAATCTATCCCACGGGAACCATACATTTCACCGGGATAAAAAGTAGTCAATATGCTATTAGAGACTATAGTCGATCTCTGTGCTAAATTTCATTCAGATCCGTTCTTCCATTCTGGTGTAACTTCAAAAACTAAAACAAATCTATTCCACGGGAACCATAAATTTTACCGGGATACAAAATAGCCAATATGCTATTCCAGACTATAATCTATCACTGTGCTAAATTTCATTCAGATCCGTTCAGCCATTCTGGTGTGATTTCAAAAATTAAAACAAATCTATCCCACGGGAACCATACATTTTACCGGGATAAAAGTAGCCAATATGCTATTCCAGACTATAATCTATCTCTGTGTTAAATTTCATTCAGATGAGTTCAGCCATTTTTGTGTAATTTCAAAAACTAAAACAAATCTATACCACGGGAACCTTACATTTTACCGGGATAAAAAGTAGCCAATATGCTATTCCAGACTATAATCTATCACTGTGCTAAATTTCATTCAGATCCGTTTAGCCAGTCTGGTGTGATTTCAAAAATTAAAACAAATCTATCCTACGGGAACCATACATTTTACAGGAATAGAAAGTAGCCAATATGCTATTCCAGACTATAATCTATATCTGTGCTAAGTTTCATTCAGATCCGTTCAGTCATTCTGGTGTGATTTCAAAAATTAAAACAAATCAATCCCACGGGAACCATACATTTTACCGGGATAAAAAGTAGCCAATATGCTATTGCAGACTTTAATCTATCTCTGTGCTAAATTTCATTTAGATGAGTTGAGCCATTCTGGTGTAATTTTAAAAATTAAAATAAATCTATCCCATCTGAACCATACATTTTACAGGGATAGAAAGTAGCCAATATGCTATTCCAGACTATAATCTATCCCTGTGCAAAATTTAATTCAGATGAGTTCGGCCATTCTGGTGTAATTTCAAAAATTAAAATAAATCAATCCTACGGGAACCATACATTTTACAGGGATAGAAAGAAGCAAATATGCTATTCCAGACTATAATCTATCTTTGTGCTAAATTTCATTCAGATGAGTTCAGCCATTCTGGTGCAATTTCAATAATTAAAATAAATTTATCCCACGGGAACCATACATTTTACAGGGATAGAAAGAAGCAAATATGTTATTCCAGACTATAATCTATCTCTGTACTAAATTTCATTCAGATCCGTTCAGCCATTCTGGTGTGATTTCAAAAATTAAAACAAATCTATCCCACGGGAACCATACATTTCACCGGGATAAAAAGTAGTCAAAATGCTATAAGAGACTATAGTCGATCTCTGTGCTAAATTTCATTCAGATCCGTTCATCCATTCTGGTGTAACTTCAAAAACTAAAACAAATCTATCCCACGGGAACCATAAATTTTACCGGGATAAAAAATAGCCAATATGCTATTCCAGACTATAATCTATCACTGTGCTAAATTTCATTCAGATCCGTTCAGCCATTCTGGTGTGATTTCAAAAATCAAAACAAATCTATCCCACGGGAACCATACATTTTACCGGGATAAAAGTAGCCAATATGCTATTCCAGACTATAATCTATCTCTGTGTTAAATTTCATTCAGATGAGTTCAGCCATTTTTGTGTAATTTCAAAAACTAAAACAAATCTATACCACGGGAACCTTACATTTTACCGGGATAAAAAGTAGCCAATATGCTATTCCAGACTATAATCTATCACTGTGCTAAATTTCATTCAGATCCGTTCAGCCAGTCTGGTGTGATTTCAAAAATTAAAACAAATCTATCCTACGGGAACCATACATTTTACAGGGATAGAAAGTAGCCAATATGCTATTCCAGACTATAATCTATATCTGCGCTAAGTTTCATTCAGATCCGTTCAGTCATTCTGGTTTGATTTCAAAAATTAAAACAAATCAATCCCACGGGAACCATACATTTTACCAGGATAAAAAGTAGCCAATATGCTATTGCAGACTATAATCTATCTCTGTGCTAAATTTCATTTAGATGAATTGAGCCATTCTGGTGTAATTTTAAAAATTAAAATAAATCTATCCCATCTGAACCATACATTTTACAGGGATAGAAAGTAGCCAATATGCTATTCCAGACTATAATCTATCCCTGTGAAAAATTTAATTCAGATGAGTTCCGCCATTCTGGTGTAATTTCAAAAATTAAAATAAATCAATCCTACGGGAACCATACATTTTACAGGGATAGAAAGAAGCAAATATGCTATTCCAGACTATAATCTATCTCTGTGCTAAATTTCATTCAGATGAGTTCAGCCATTCTTTTGTAATTTCCAAAATTAAAATAAATTTATCCCACGGGAACCATACATTTCATAGGGATAGAAAGAAGCAAATATGCTATTCCAGACTATAATCTATCTTTGTGCTAAATTTCATTCAGATGAGTTCAGCCATTCTGGTGTAATTTCAAAAACTAAAACAAATCTATCCCACGGGAACCATACAGTTTACCGGGATAAAAAGTAGCCAATATGCTATTCCAGACTATATTCTATCTCTGTGCTAAATTTCATTCCGATCCGTTCAGCCATTTTGGTGTGATTTCAAAAATTAAAACAAATCTATCCCACGGGAACCATTCATTTTACAGGGATAGAAAGTAGCCAATATGCTATTCCACACTATAATCTATCTCTGTGCTAAATTTCATTCAGATGAGTTCAGCCATTCTGGTGTAATTTCAAAAATTAAAATAAATCTATCCCATGGGAACCATACATTTAACAGGGATAGAAAGTAGCCAATATGCTTTTCCAGACTATAATCTATCCCTGTGCAAAATTTCATTCAGACGAGTTCCGCCATTCTGGTGTAATTTCAAAAATTAAAATAAATCAATCCTACGGGAACCATACATTTTACAGGGATAAAAAGAAGCCAATATGCTATTCCAGACTATAATCTATCTCTGTGCTAAATTTCATTCAGATCCGTTCAGCCATTCTGGTGTGATTTCAAAAATTAAAACAAATCTATCCCACGGGAACCATACATTTTACCAGGATAAAAAGTAGCCAATATGCTATTCCAGACTATAATCTATCTCTGTGCTTTATTTCATTCAGATCCGTTCAGCCATTCTGGTGTGATTTCAAAAATTAAAACAAATCTATCCCACGGGAACCATACATTTTACCGGGTTAAAAAGTAGCGAATATGCTATTCCAGACTTTAATCTATCTCTGTGCTAAATTTCATTCAGATCCGTTCAGCCATTCTGGTGTGATTTCAAAAATTAAAACAAATCTATCCCACGGGAACCATACATTTTACCGGGATAAAAAGTAGCTAATATGCTATTCCAGACCATAATCTATCTTTGTTCTAAATTTCATTTAGATGAGTTCAGCCATTCTTGTGTTATTTCAAAAACTAAAACAAATCTATCCCACGGGAACCATACATTTTACCGGGATAAAAAGTAGCCAATATGCTATTTCAGACTATAATCTATCTCTGTTCTAAATTTCATTCAGATGAGTTCAGCCATTCTGGTGTGATTACAAAAATTAAAACAAATCTATCCCACGGGAACCATACATTTTACCAAGATAAAAAGTAGCCAATATGCTATTACAGACTATAATCTATCTCTGTGCTAAATTTCATTCAGATCCGTTCAGCCATTCTGGTGTGATTTCAAAAATTAAAACAAATCTATCCCACGGGAACCATACATTTTACCGGAGTAAAAAGTAGCCAATATGCTATTCCAGACTATAATCTATATCTGTGCTAAATTTCATTCAGATGAGTTCAGCCATTCTGGTGTAATTTCAAAAATTAAAATAAATCTATCTCACGGGAACCATATATTTTACAGGGATAGAAAGCAGCCAATATGCTATTCCAGACTATAATCTATCTCTGTGCTAAATTTCATTTAGATCCGTTCAGCTATTCTGGTGTGATTTCAAAAATTAAAACAAATCTATCCCCAAATTCTCTGTGCTAAATTTCATTCAGATGAGTTCAGCCATTCTGGTGTGATTTCAAAAATTAAAACAAATCTATCCCCAAATTCTCTGTGCTAAATTTCATTCAGATGAGTTCAGCCATTTTGGTGTAATTTCAAAAATTTGAATAAATCTATCATATGGGAACCATACATTTTACAGTGATAGAAAGTAGCCAATATGCTATTCCAGACAATAATCTATCTCTGTGCTAAATTTCATTCAGATCCGTGCAGCCATTCTGGTGTGATTTCAAAAATTAAAACAAATCTATCCCACGGGAACCATACATTTCACCGGGATAAAAAGAAGTCAATATGCTATTAGAGACTATAGTCGATCTCTGTGCTAAATTTAATTCAGATCCGTTCATCCATTCTGGTGTAACTTCAAAAACTAAAACAAATCTATCCCACGGGAACCATAAATTTTACCGGGATAAAAAATAGCCAATATGCTATTCCAGACTATAATCTATCACTGTGCTAAATTTCATTCAGATCCGTTCAGCCATTCTGGTGTGATTTCAAAAATTAAAACAAATCTATCCCACGGGAACCATACTTTTTACCGGGATAAAAGTAGCCAATATGCTATTCCAGACTATAATCTATCTCTGTGCTAAATTTCATTTAGATGAATTGAGCCATTCTGGTGTAATTTTAAAAATTAAAATAAATCTATCCCATCTGAACCATACATTTTACAGGGATAGAAAGTAGCCAATATGCTATTCCAGACTATAATCTATCCCTGTGAAAAATTTAATTCAGATGAGTTCCGCCATTCTGGTGTAATTTCAAAAATTAAAATAAATCAATCCTACGGGAACCATACATTTTACAGGGATAGAAAGAAGCAAATATGCTATTCCAGACTATAATCTATCTCTGTGCTAAATTTCATTCAGATCCGTTCAGCCATTCTGGTGTGATTTCAAAAATTAAAACAAATCTATCCCACGGGAACCATACATTTTACCAGGATAAAAAGTAGCCAATATGCTATTCCAGACTATAATCTATCTCTGTGCTTAATTTCATTCAGATCCGTTCAGCCATTCTGGTGTGATTTCAAAAATTAAAACAAATCTATCCCACCTGAACCATACATTTTACCGGGTTAAAAAGTAGCGAATATGCTATTCCAGACTTTAATCTATCTCTGTGCTAAATTTCATTCAGATCCGTTCAGCCATTCTGGTGTGATTTCAAAAATTAAAACAAATCTATCCCACGGGAACCATACATTTTACCGGGATAAAAAGTAGCTAATATGCTATTCCAGACCATAATCTATCTTTGTGCTAAATTTCATTTAGATGAGTTCAGCCATTCTTGTGTTATTTCAAAAACTAAAACAAATCTATCCCACGGGAACCATACATTTTACCGGGATAAAAAGTAGCCAATATGCTATTCCAGACTATAGTCTATCTCTGTTCTAAATTTCATTCAGATGAGTTCAGCCATTCTGGTGTGATTACAAAAATTAAAACAAATCTATCCCACGGGAACCATACATTTTACCAAGATAAAAAGTAGCCAATATGCTATTACAGACTATAATCTATCTCTGTGCTAAATTTCATTCAGATCCGTTCAGCCATTCTGGTGTGATTTCAAAAATTAAAACAAATCTATCCCACGGGAACCATACATTTTACCGGAGTAAAAAGTAGCCAATATGCTATTCCAGACTATAATCTATCTCTGTGCTAAATTTCATTCAGATGAGTTCAGCCATTCTGGTGTAATTTCAAAAATTAAAATAAATCTATCTCACGGGAACCATATATTTTACAGGGATAGAAAGTAGCCAATATGCTATTCCAGACTATAATCTATCTCTGTGCTAAATTTCATTCAGATCCGTTCAGCTATTCTGGTGTGATTTCAAAAATTAAAACAAATCTATCCCCAAATTCTCTGTGCTAAATTTCATTCAGATGAGTTCAGCCATTCTGGTGTGATTTCAAAAATTAAAACAAATCTATCCCCAAATTCTCTGTGCTAAATTTCGTTCAGATGAGTTCAGCCATTTTGGTGTAATTTCAAAAATTTGAATAAATCTATCATATGGGAACCATACATTTTACAGTGATAGAAAGTAGCCAATATGCTATTCCAGACAATAATCTATCTCTGTGCTAAATTTCATTCAGATCCGTTCAGCCATTCTGGTGTGATTTCAAAAATTAAAATAAATCTATCTCACGGGAACCATAAATTTTACCGGGATAAAAGTAGCCAATATGCTATTCCAGACTATAATCTATCTCTGTGCTAAATTTCATTCAGATGAATTCAGCCATTTTTGTGTAATTTCAAAAACTAAAACAAATCTATACCACGGGAACCTTACATTTTACCGGGATAAAAAGTAGCCAATATGCTATTCCAGACTATAATCTATCACTGTGCTAAATTTCATTAAGATCCGTTCAGCCAGTCTGGTGTGATTTCAAAAATTAAAACAAATATATCCTACGGGAACCATACATTTTACAGGGATAGAAAGTAGCCAATATGCTATTCCAGACTATAATCTATATCTGTGCTAAGTTTCATTCAGATCCGTTCAGTCATTCTGGTGTGATTTCAAAAATTAAAACAAATCAATCCCACGGGAACCACACATTTTACCGGGATAAAAAGTAGCCAATATGCTATTGCAGACTATAATCTATCTCTGTGCTAAATTTCATTTAGATGAGTTGAGCCATTCTAGTGTCATTTTAAAAATTAAAATAAATCTATCCCATCTGAACTATACATTTAACAGGGATAGAAAGTAGCTGAAGTTGATTAAAAGAGCCGAACGCACAATTGATTGTGATTTAGATGGAATCCAAAGAAAGTAATAAATTATAGTCCACAGCAATGAATAAGAAAAAAAGGACTGATTTCAATCAACTGCCTCAAAATAGTTTATTGGGTATGATTATTATGTTGTTTACCAGTGATGAGATGTTTACCAGCTGGAGTCCAAAATAAAAAGGGACGTATAAACCAATTTTACAATGCAAGAGAGTTCTGATTTTTGTTAAGTAAAGTACAAGTAAAGTATATAATTGGGAAGCTTGTTATGTACATCAGATGATGGTGCATGGCAGAAGGCAAACCCGTTAGCTAGCATGATCGTGACAAACAAGAGTATGTTATGTACATAGATTAGCACAGCAACCAACTAGAATATGGATTTACTTTAAAGGTAGAAACAATAAGAAGCACTAACATAGTGTAAATCAATTTTGTTTGGCAGGTTGAACTTAAATTATGAAGATTATGAATTCATTTTCTTTTATACAAATTAAAAAATATTTAAGTAGTTAATTTAGAGATAATATTAATTTTTAATCCCAAACATCCCGGCGCCCCTGAACGAACTTCAGGGCATTGGTAGGATGGCAAGTTTAGATATAGGACGAGTAAGTGTTCCCGTGGCTGTCCTTACAGTGGCCACACGAACAAGTTGGTCAGCACCAGGTGAGACGGTTTCAATACGACCAAGTAACCATCTTGTGGGTGGCAAATTTGGCTCCTTTATGACGACAATATCTCCTGGTTTCAGATTCGGTTGTTGTTTTTTCCATTTGGGTCGTTCTTGAAGAGTCGTCAGGTATTCGGTATGCCACCTTTTCCAAAATCCTTGCACCATGTTTTGTAGGTGATTCCAATGGTTAAGTCGATTAGCTGGTACATCAAGAATTCCAGGCTCAGGTACAGCGATCATTGGTTCACCTATGAGAAAGTGAGAAGGTGTTAAAGGGTTAAGATCTGTATCAGAGATACAAGATAGTGGTCGAGAATTTAAAATGGCTTCAATTTGAGAAGTTACCGTCGCCAACTCTTCGAATGTTAATATAGAAGACCCAATGACACGTCGAAGGTGAAGCTTTACGGACTTGACACCTGCCTCCCACAGCCCACCAAAGTGAGGTGCAGAAGGTGGAATAAAATGCCAAGCAATTCCATCTTTGGCAAGCGATGCAACTACGGTATCATTGTGCGTCTGGGATAAGACTAATTTATGCATTTCAGAGAGGATTCGCCGCGCTCCCTGAAAATTAGTCCCGTTGTCACTATAGATGTTTCGGCAAATTCCACGTCGAGAGACAAATCGGCGCAGAGCAGCGAGAAACGCATCGGTCGTGAGATCACTCACAACTTCCAAATGAATAGCTTTGGTCGAGAAGCAAATGAAGAGCGCAATATAAGCCTTCAGAAGTTTTGGCTTTCGGCCTCGAGATAGCTTGATGGTCAGCGGCCCAGCGTAGTCGCAACCCGTATCCGTGAAGGGCCGATTAGGTTGAATTCGTTGAACAGGGAGGTTTCCCATCAGCTGATCACAAGTTGATTTCCGTTGCATAAAGCATTGCTTACAGTCATGGACAACCTTTCGAACAATGTTTCGACTACCCATTATCCAAAATTGCTGTCGAACGAATGCAAAGGTCTCCGATACTCCAGCATGCGCGTACCTTGAATGAACATCCTGTATAATAAGGAAGGAAATTTTATTAAATTTTGGAATTATTATAGGATGTTTTATATTATAGGGAACTGCTGCATGTTTTATACGACCGCCAACGCGTAGAAGTCCATCGTTGTCCAAGAATGCAGAATACTTTAGTAGAGTTGAATTCGATGACAGAGTTTTATTATTTATCAACTCGTTAATATCCTTTTGGTATGAGGTAAGCTGAACGTATTTTATGATAGATATTTTAGCAGAATGGATTTCATAGAATTTTAAACCGTGGGATTGGAAAACGCCTGGGGGTTTCACGCGTAAATTGGAGACGTACCGACGAATATATGCAAATACTCTAATCATTCGATTCCAAGACGATGTATTGTCTATTAGAGTTTGAATAATTGTTGAATCACGCCACGACACAAGCACAGTTTTTGGTATCTTCCTGGTTTCGATTTTAACTAGGTCATTAGTTGCCAGTTCTGAATTGTTACACCAGGGAGAAGTGGGCCAATTTTCTTGAGATTCTGATAGCCATGGTGGCCCGGACCACCAAAGACTATGATTTATGAGAAGCGAAGGGACAATACCGCGCGACGCACAATCAGCTGGGTTGAATTCTGATGCAATGTGTCTCCACGAATGACTTGGAATCGTTTCCAAAATAGCTGCGGTGCGGTTAGCCACAAACGTAGCCCAACGACGTGGGGGCGAAGACAACCAATGAAGCACTATTTCCGAGTCACACCAAGCGGTGACTTTGATGGTTTCTTCAATATTTAGCGAGGTTTTAACAAGTCTTAAGAGTTTTGATAGAAGAAGTGCACCACAAAGTTCTAACCGCGGGATAGAAAGAGGTTTTAAAGGAGCCACCTTTGTTTTCGCGGCGATTATAGTTACACTAACTTCACCAGAAACCGATTTCGAACGCGCGTATACAACTGCGGCGTATGCCAACGATGAGGCATCTGAAAACCCGTGGAGTTCTATGTCCATCTCGGCAAAAACATTACGAGGGACTCGAATATCTTGGAAAAGAGGAAGTTCTTTGCGATAGTTCATCCACTGAGACGCTACCGTGTCTGGTAGTGGATCATCCCATCCAAGTTTCAACTCTGAAGCCCAAAGTTCCTGGAACATCATTTTAAACAGGATCACCGAAGGGGACAACAGTCCCAATGGGTCGAAGATTCGAGCGACCTCTGAGAGCAAATTTCTTCTTGTAATCGGCAATTTTAGTTCAGGTTGATTAAGACGAAACGAGAAGACGTCACTAGAAGGGTTCCAATACATTCCTAGGATCTTAATAACAGAAGAAGAACTTTCAGAATCAACAAACGAGTATTCGCAATCCTCCGGCGGTAGGCTAGCGAGAAGAACCCAACAATTTGAACTCCATTTCCTGAGTTGAATTTTTGCAATTGATAAAAGCTCAACAAGTTCTGACTGCATTTTCAAGAGATGTTCGATGGAGTTTGCCCCAGTCATAATGTCATCAACGTAGACATCGTTCAAAAGAATTCGAGCTGCGATGGGGTGTGTAGACCTATAGTCATCGGCAAGTTGCTTTAAAGTCCGAACAGCCAAGAACGGAGCTGAAGCAGTACCATAAGTAATGGTTTTAAGACGATAGTGTTGGACGGATTCGCTAGGAGAAGTCCGCCAGACAATACGCTGATAGTCAGTTTCAGTACTTCGGATTAAGATCTGTCGAAACATTTTGACTATATCAGCCGTAAAAACAAATCGATGCTGGCGAAACCGAAGGCAAACACCAACAAGGTCTCGCTGAATAGCAGGCCCTATATACAATTGGCTGTTGAGTGATTGTCCAAGTGAGTCACTGACAGAACCATCAAACACGACCCGAAGCTTAGTTGATGAGCTGTCGGGTTTTAACACCGCATGGTGTGGAAGGTAAAAATGTTTACCACGTGAAGAGTTAACTTCATCATCAGGAATACGTTCCATGTGACCAAGGCTCAAATACTCTTCCATAAACTGCCCATATTGTCTACCTAAATCAGAATTCCTTTGAAACCGACGCTCCATGGAGTGCAATCGCGATATGGCAGCTCCTAATGAGGTTCCGAAAGTAGGCGAGGGGGTTTTCAACAGGAGGGGAACAACGTATCTTCCGTCTTCAGAGCGAGACACAGATTCGCGGAAAACAACCTCAGCAGGATCATTATCAGCTTGATCTGTAATTGGAGGAACTTCATCCAGTTCCCAGAAGCGTTGCAGGAGTGAATCAATATCAACAATAGAATGAGGATTGCAGAAACCGACATTACAAGAAAGGCTATCGACGAATTCCCCTGTGATGACCCAACCAAAAGACGTTTTCTGAGCTAATGGTTTACCTTCTGGACCATGAATCTGTTCACCCTTAATAATCGACCAGACCCTATCTGCTCCTAGCAAAACATCGACTGAACTCGAAACGTTGAACAAAGGATCCGCTAGTTCCAACCCTTGGATATACGATAGTGACTTTATATCGAAAGAATGAGCCGGTAAGTTCGAAGTAACTTTTCCCAGAATATGCACATCACAATGTAGAACTGTGTTATAAAATCTAGACATCAAACAAATTGGAATACATCCGTTGGTGTGACCAGCCCCTGTAGATGAAAGCCCTAAAATAGGAATCCTGGAATGGCTTCGACGTAGTCCAATCCGTTGGGCTAACGCCTCTGTGACGAATGAGCACTGCGAACCTGTATCCATAAGGATGCGACAATCGATTAAATGACCCTGATGATCCTGAACCTTAGCAAGAATTGTAGGCAAAATTGTTTGCTTTCGAAGAAAAGGGTTAAAACAAAGATTGGTCACTAAAGGCATAACGGAATTAGCACCTGGAACAACCGAAGACATCTGTAGTTTTGAGTTTTCTTGTAATTGTAAATCGAGTGATGATTTTTGTTTCGGAAACATCTGAGGACTGTTACTTTGATCCGAATGCACGAGTGAGTGATGCCGAGATTTACAGACACGACACCGAGAATGGCTAAAGCATTTGTAAGATGCATGGCCAGAACGAAGGCAATTGAAACACAATGAATTTTCTTTTACAAATGCTCGACGAGATTCTATGCTAAGCCCAATAAACGTAGCACACTGTGATAAGCTATGGTCACCTTTGCATTTAGGACATTTTAAATTGTGTTCCTGTGACTCAGCCACATATGAACGAATGGCAGCCGTTTGCTTTTTACGCGCAATACCCGGGGTGTTCATAGGCTTACAGGATTCGAAGGCATCACACCGTAATTCAAGGAAATCAATCAATTCCTGTACCGAACAATCGTCCCGAGAGCCGACCTTCTTCGCCCATGCATGTCTAGTTGATTCATCGACTTTATTGAGTAGCAGAAAAATTAACCAGGGATCGCGACCTTCTTTCTTAGCTGCCTCAAGACCACGAATGACTTCATCGGCACCGTCCGTTATCTTACGAAGTGTGTCAGCATTAGATGAAGACATAGAAGGCAGCGAAACGAATGATTGTATAAGCGAATGCACAAGCAGGTTAACGCGGTTGTATCGTTTTTCAAGTTTCCCCCACGCCCCAATGTAGTTAGCTTCCGTGGGTGGAATATGGCTAATAAGATCAGCGGCTTCATCTCTCAAAAAAGATTTCAGAAAATGAAACTTTTGCGTAGAAGTTAGCTTATCATTGGTGTCCACCGAGTCGAGGAACATATCGCGGAAAGTGGGCCAATCTTTATAATTGCCGGCGAAAGGAATTATATTTATCTTAGGAAGCTTAATGTTCGAAGATGAATTCGTAGAATTTAAACTAGAGAGAAACGATGATTGATGCTCTGCAAGTGTTTCGAATAGTTTTTTCTGCTTCTCAGCAGCCTGCCTATCACGAATAGCCTTTGTCAACTTTGTACTAGCATTAAAGTATTTTACTTCGTACTCCTCGAACTCCTTTTCTAGCTCCTTTAACTCATTTTCATCTGCCCCTTCTAAACACGAAACATGGTGATATGAAAACTCCTTCCAAGATACTTCTAATTTAGCTAACCTAACTTCTAACATCTCAACCTCTTCACAATCCGATATGGTTTCACAAAACCTCGTTGCACGTGTAATGGCCCCTTTAGCATGACCTCTTAATTGTTGAGAGGTCATTTTAATTAAACCTTTATTGGCGAAGTTTAATCGAAAAATATGCGTAAGTTATTTGCGCTCGCAACCTATTCAAAGATGTTTATTTTTTATAAGGGTAGTCTATCGTTGTATACAAAAAACCCGAATTAGTTTGATATGTGTGTTGTTTAGCGATTACAACCACTGATTTTATGTGTTAGCGATTACAACCACTGATTTTATTGATAGGTTTACAAGCGATTATAACCACTGATTTTATTGCGAACAAGAATTAATTTAATTCAGCAAGAGAAAAAAAAAACACGTGATATTCGATTTAGATTTAGTTTAAAATATTGTCAATTATAATATCCGGCAATTCGAAGGACCATGAAGTTGATTAAAAGAGCCGAACGCACAATTGATTGTGATTTAGATGGAATCCAAAGAAAGTAATAAATTATAGTCCACAGCAATGAATAAGAAAAAAAGGACTGATTTCAATCAACTGCCTCAAAATAGTTTATTGGGTATGATTATTATGTTGTTTACCAGTGATGAGATGTTTACCAGCTGGAGTCCAAAATAAAAAGGGACGTATAAACCAATTTTACAATGCAAGAGAGTTCTGATTTTTGTTAAGTAAAGTACAAGTAAAGTATATAATTGGGAAGCTTGTTATGTACATCAGATGATGGTGCATGGCAGAAGGCAAACCCGTTAGCTAGCATGATCGTGACAAACAAGAGTATGTTATGTACATAGATTAGCACAGCAACCAACTAGAATATGGATTTACTTTAAAGGTAGAAACAATAAGAAGCACTAACATAGTGTAAATCAATTTTGTTTGGCAGGTTGAACTTAAATTATGAAGATTATGAATTCATTTTCTTTTATACAAATTAAAAAATATTTAAGTAGTTAATTTAGAGATAATATTAATTTTTAATCCCAAACAGTAGCCAATATGCTATTCCAGACTATAATCTATCCCTGTGCAAAATTTCATTCAGATGAGTTTCGCCATTCTGGTGTAATTTCAAAAATTAAAATAAATCAATCCTACGGGAACCATACATTTTACAGGGATAGAAAGAAGCAAATATGCTATTCCAGACTATAATCTATCTCTGTGCTAAATTTCATTCAGATGAGTTCAGCCATTCTGGTGTAATTTCAAAAATTAAAATAAATTTATCCCACGGGAACCATACATTTTACAGGGATAGAAAGAAGCAAATATGCTATTCCAGACTATAATCTATCTTTGTGCTAAATTTCATTCAGATGAGTTCAGCCATTCTGGTGTAATTTCAAAAACTAAAACAAATCTATCCCATGGGAACCATACATTTTACCGGGATAAAAAGTAGCCAATATGCTATTCCAGACTATAATCTATCTCTGTGCTAAATTTCATTCCGATCCGTTCAGCCATTTTGGTGTGATTTCAAAAATTAAAACAAATCTATCCCACGGGAACCATTCATTTTACAGGGATAGAGAGTAGCCAATATGCTATTCCACACTATAATCTATCTCTGTGCTATATTTCATTCAGATGAGCTCAGCCATTCTGGTGTAATTTCAAAAATTAAAATAAATCTATCCCATGGGAACCATACATTTAACAGGGGTAGAAAGTAGCCAATATACTATTCCAGACTATAATCTATCCCTGTGCAAAATTTCATTCAGATGAGTTCCGCCATTCTGGTGTAATTTCAAAAATTAAAATAAATCAATCCTACGGGAACCATACATTTTACAGGGATAAAAAGAAGCCAATATGCTATTCCAGACTATAATCTATCTCTGTGCTTAATTTCATTCAGATCCGTTCAGCCATTCTGGTGTGATTTCAAAAATTAAAACAAATCTATCCCACGGGAACCATACATTTTACCAGGATAAAAAGTAGCCAATATGCTATTCCAGACTATAATCTATCTCTGTGCTTAATTTCATTCAGATCCGTTCAGCCATTCTGGTGTGATTTCAAAAATTAAAACAAATCTATCCCACGGGAACCATACATTTAACCGGGTTAAAAAGTAGCGAATATGCTATTCCAGACTTTAATCTATCTCTGTGCTAAATTTCATTCAGATCCGTTCAGCCATTCTGGTGTGATTTCAAAATTTAAAACAAATCTATCCCACGGGAACCATACATTTTATCGGGATAAAAAGTAGCCAATATGCTATTCCAGACTATAATCTATCTTTGTGCTAAATTTCATTTAGATGAGTTCAGCCATTCTGGTGTAATTTCAAAAATTTATCTATCCCACGGGAACCATACATTTTACAGGGATAGAAAGTAGTCAGTATGCTATTCCAGACTATAATCCATCTCTGTGCTAAATTTCATTCAGATGAGTTCAGCCATTCTTGTGTTATTTCAAAAACTAAAACAAATCTATCCCACGGGAACCATACATTTTACCGGGATAAAAAGTAGCCAATATGCTATTCCAGACTATAATCTATCTCTGTGCTAAATTTCATTCAGATGAGTTCAGCCATTCTGGTGCGTGATTACAAAAATTAAAACAAATCTATCCCACGGGAACCATACATTTTACCAAGATAAAAAGTAGCCAATATGCTATTCCAGACTATAATCTATCTCTGTGCTAAATTTCATTCAGATCCGTTCAGCCATTCTGGTGTGATTTCAAAAATTAAAACAAATCTATCCCACGGGAACCATACATTTTACCGGGATAAAAAATAGCCTATCTGGTATTCCAGAATTTAAGCTATCTCTGTGACAAATTTTATCCGGATCCGTTTAGCCGTTCTGGCGTGAGTTAGCAACAAACATCCAAACATCCAAACATCCAAACATCCAAACATCCAAACATCCAAACATCGTAACTTTCACATTTATAACATTAGTAAGATATCGTTCATATTGTTTTTATTATTGTACTATCTTAACTCAAAGTCTAAGCTTCTTAAGGGTTTTTCTGTCGGAGGAGAACTAATCAAGTGAAAGCTTCTGGTATTTGTTTTATAATTATTATTATTATAGATTAACATTATTCAGATTTTGGAATTAAATGCAAGCGCACTGTTATACGTTCTTCTCTAAAATTTATTAAGTCTCCGTCTTGGTCTACGAGTTTGAGCGTCAGAGAACTGATTCGTTTGACATTCACAGGTAAATAGATAACATTTTTTGGAACTTCTATTATCTTATACCCTGATCCTGTCTCCGGTGAAAATTCATGTATAGTATGTACAGGAGTATTATTCAAATAAGACCCAGTTATTATATTACACTCAATCCTGATGACATTTACCTTATTCATGTCTACAGGTAAATCCGACGTGTGCAATTCACTGGCAGAAAGAACAGTGTTGCTGAACCCGAGTAGTTTTCCAATGGTTCTCTCTTTATTGAAAAATATTTGTTCTGAAGATTTGATTGTAGTCAGCATTGTATTGAAATTTGCTTCTATAGTACAACTAATAGTTGAGTTTAATGATAATAATTTGTCGGTAATATAGTCAGCAATATTTTCAATTTCGTACGATCCTTCAGGAATTTCAATTGCATGCTCCCCTATATGGAATACATTGTTACGTTCGTCAACATTTGGTATGGAGTTATAAGTTTGAAAATCAATCAATCCACAAACATAGACCTTGGCAAGGTCCAAAGGTGGAAAATATTCTGCTGATAGTTGGGAAGTTCTCCCGCTTAAAGTAAGTGTCATTGCCATGACGATAAGAAATAGACTAAATGATTAACTTATTTATTTATTTATTTATTTTGAAAATAACAATCGTATAGGAATATTAAACATAAATGACCACAGTTAAACGAATCATAATTTTGATGTTTGGTATAATTATAGCCAATTTTGTCCCCCAAATAATTAATTATTTCGAAAGGAGGTTGCAAATTACCAAAACTATCAAAATATTCAATATGTTGGTCTTTTTTATAATACGCTACCCAATGTGTTCCGAGGCCAATTGATGAATCTAGATTAACAATTCCACACTCATTTTTAAAAGGCTTAGTCTTCGGTAGACTATCTCGCATAAAGACTCCTCGAAAATGAGGGATGCATTTGCTTGCAAAATTTTGTATATCTATTTCATTTAATGCACGATTGGGTAGCGACTTTAAAAGTTTTTTGGCTGAGGATTTAAATATAAGCCAAATCCTTTTCTGTAAGGTTTAAGGTGTAAACCATGACCAACTGCAATAGATTCCATTTTTAAATTATGCCGTTTTTTCTCTAAAAGATCCTTTTTAGCATTGTTTACATCGTTGACAGCTTTGATTACACCGGCAGCACCTCCCGTCAGAGCTCCAAGAGCCGAAAGGCCAGCAAATAGAGGTACAAGGAATGGAATTGCCTCTCCAATTTTTGGTACTGAAATAACTCTAGGGGTTTTAATCTTCCCTCTTTTCTTTTCTACGGTTTTCATTGCAGAAGATAAGGCTATTTTGCTAGCATTTTCTAAATTGAAAGGTTTCTTTCGTTTGAGTTGTGTTCCAATAAGTTGTCTCAAGTTATTGAAGGTAAACTGTTTAATTTTGGTTTTTTTTAGTTGTACCAGTGCCAGCGTCAGTTTTCCCCTTCCGCTTTTGTCTGGTTAAGTTAGAACAACCCATTCCAAGTTTTACTTTTGTTTTCATAAGATTAGTTACCAGAAGTGCATTTGTTCGTTCAGATAAGCTAGCGTCTTTAGATTTTACACGTTGCCAAGCTTTTTCAGTTAAAATTCTATCGGCTTTGTGACGATCAGGTGTATTTTTGTTTTTGGAATATGATATATCATGCTCTTTGCACGTTTCATCTAATATATTTATTCCTGAATCTCCTCGAGCTAACCGTTCTTGGAGTTTTGTTCCAGGTCCACAAAACTGATAACCAGGCAAATGTAATTCAAAGGGTAGTTTGTTTATAACTGTGTTCAATAAACCTTTACCTTTCGCTAACTTTTGTTTACTGATGAAATTTTTGGAATAGTCAATCATTTTTATTTGATCATCCTTGCTATAGAAAGATTAGAAACTAAATGGTATTTTTTAAATAAATACTCTACATATATAGGATTCTATTTTAGTAATTGGCACTATGCGCTTCATTACACAACAATATAAATTACCTGTGCGAAACTTATAAGTTACATCAAATCTTAAAATAAATAAAAAACATGGAAAGCTTTTCCCCAATAGTATAAGATGTCTAATTACTGGTCCATCGAACTGTAGAAAAACAAATACTATGTTGAGTTTGCTATTACATCCAAACGGATTAAGATTTAAAAATATATATATATACTCAAAATCTCTACATCAACCAAAATAGATAGATAGATAGATAGATAGTTTTTATTCTTAAATTCAGGATTATGAATATACATACAAGTTATTAACAAATTATCGAATAATTAATAAAGGCATGACATATTAATGTCGTCTGCCTGAGTGACATTTTAAGTAATTTTTTTAAAGAAGTATTATTACATGATAATTATAATGATTTCTCCATAAAAAAGATACAATAATTTTTGTTTTTAATAAATTAAATCTTGTTTAAAATCTTGTAAAGCATGAGTAGGTGTGGCCTTTTAATTTAGTTAGAACGAAAAATAAATATTCTGTGGACTTTTAGTTTAGTTAAAACAAAATTTGGACTTTTAGTTTAGTTAAAACAAAATTTGGACTTTTAGTTTAGTTAAAACAAAATTACGGGTACAACGATAATATGAACCATATGAATAAAAATGATTTTAAAATTAAACAATTCTATTGCGTTAAAAGCTTTCATTGTAAATTCTTGCTCTATATAACTGCGCCTCCTTAAAATATTCATATAAGACCATCCAGTCGAATCCATTCAGATAATTGAAGACCTCTTCCGTTTGCAATGTGTTTTTACCAAAGAAGTACCGCCTTATCTCCTTCAAAACTGGACAAACTCCAAAAAAATGCTGCAAATCTTCTCTCTCCTGTAGATTGCAAAGTGTGCAAATATCGGATGCTTCTGTTTGATGAGGCCTACAGTTGAGCTTTACCATCTCTCCTCTTACTTTGAATATTGTTCCAATCAAGTGTCTATTGTATACGCTATTGAAATAGTTTCTTTCGTTTAAATTCAAGTTACACTTTGAATAGAACCGCCTTTCAGTAGATGAACGAGCTTTTTCTATGAAGGCATACCTTTGATTTTCATCTGTGATTGTGATTATTTCGTAAAGATACTTTTTCCAATCAACTGCATTAAGCTCTGTTAAGTTTAAAGCGATGCCACAGTCTGCTGCTAAACGGTTCCAATCCTTTACAAAGAGCGTTTTTTGTCTAACTGCGAATTGCAGAATCTTCTTCGGGAGTCTATTATCCTCCATATGCAGCACCTTTATAATGTAATCCGCATTAAGTTTGAGTGTTGATATAAACATTGTTGGCAGCCCTGTTTCCAAATAATACATATATTTAGGGGTATTTATCGGTAGAAAGAAGATTTTTCTTAAAAAAAAAACGAAGTAGATATTCCACCTGCTCGTATCTATGCACTCCCCAAACCTGTGCCGCGTAAAACAAAATTGATTTGGCTGTAGCGTTAAACACTCTTTGCTTTGTATTGAGTGATATAAGGCTGTTGTTAAATACTTTTTTCCAGTTTGTACAAATTGCAGATTTGGCTTTATTTAATTTTATTTTTAGGTGTTTTTCCAGCTTTAAATTAAATGCTAGTTCCACTCCTAAATAAGTGTACGATTTTACTACATCAAGTACTCTTCCCTCGTATTTCCAGTTTTCTTCTCTTGTGGTTCTTTCGGAGCCATTTTTGAATAGCATCACTTTAGATTTTTCAGTGTTGACCTCTAAGTTCCATCAACCAAAATATGAGTTCCTAAGACAAGTAATAAAACCTATGTATAAAGAAATTGGGTTTTTTTACATTTTCAAACAACTGCGATGTTATTTTACCAGAAAAGGCTAAGCGAGATTCTGTGTTTATTTTTGATGACATTGCTTGTGAAAAGCAAGACACAATACGAATCTACTTTAGTATGGGACGACATCATCAATTAGATAGTTTTTACTTGTGTCAAACCTATACCCGAATACCAAAACATTTAATTCGAGACAATGCAAATTTTCTAATCATCTTTAAACAAGATGATATGAATTTAAGACACATTTACAATGATCACGTTAATTCGGATATGAAATTTATTACATTCCAAAATGCATGTGCACAATGTTGGAACACAAAGTACGGTTTTTTGGTAGTTGACAAAGAGAGCCCTTTGAATGACGGTCGATATAGAAAGGGTTTTGGCTGTTTTCTCAAGTTATAAAAACCGCCAACATTTCAGTATTTAGACCATTAACATTGTAATGATTGATGAAAATAGTACAGAGCAGTTTAGTGAAAAAGCCTTATCAGTAAATAGCAGTTCAATCCAGTTGGAGTCCCAGTTTTCAAAGGTCAAGACCAGTTACCTGCAGTTCAGTGAAGAGGTTTTACCAGTAAAAAGCAGTTCAGTCCAGCTAGACTCCCACTTTTCAAGGGTTAAGACCAGTAACCTTAACATTAAAATTAGATTGAACCTTATTGAACAAATATTCGAGCTGATTCATAACTTTTTCTCCATTTGTCTATGTAAAAGAAACTAATATTCTAACAATATGACGAATGTAGATGTTAAATTAACAAAAGAGCTTATTAAAACGACCGATGACCTTCGAAGAAAATTCAAAGCTCTAAAGAACAATAAGACATTTTACGAATCTCAATTCGAGGAAACTTTTAAACCTATTACTAAGCCTCTAAATGCATTGATCAAAAAATCAACAATCAATACCAATCAAGACAAAGAAGAAGAAAGTAACTATTACCAAACGCCTATAAAGAAAACAAAAATACAAAACGATTCTAAAGATGAATTCACCACTCCCAAAACTTTTAACGACACTAATGTATTGTATAGTACCATTGAGTTTATATACATAGAGGAACCACCTCGTTGAAAACAGAATAGTGCGTTACTTCGTCACTTAGGTGGCGTTATGATTTAGCATAAGCACGAACCATTTTTGGATTCCATGTGGAATGTGGATATACTATCGACAAGCAGATGTGGACTGCTATCCTGCATCCTCCCTTAACGATCAACATGTGTGTATCTTACCAACACAAAACAACAATAATGGACAGGAGTTGAAATTGATAGGTACATTTGTTTTTGTGTGAATTCTTGTTTCTTTTTTTTTTTTGGTTCCCTGTTATTTGTGCTGATATTTTTGTCTGGTTGCTATATCCAGAAAGCCTTTAGGATTGGCACAAAACTCACACACACACTTAAAAAAATTTGGTATACCTGCGACCTGTGAGCTCACAGTCACGTGAGGCGAGTCTGTCCATGTCCCTTCAGCCCGCACCATGCTTGTCCATTACTTTGCTTCGAAATTTTTTTTATACAAATATGTAGGTATGAGTCTGTGGTATGGGTATTCCATAAAAATATACAATCTCGGTCAAGAAATGGATAAACAAAAATGCAGAAAGTGAAAACTAATTTCACTTTGCAATTAGGTACATTATGTATATTCATCGTAATTAATTTTATAAAAATTGTTCAAAATAGAGGAAAACTATTTTGAGAAACTTTGCAATGAAAAAAAATTGCTTTGAAATGAGGATTTTTGTAATAAAATATTTGAAACTTTCGTTGAAATTGGTCCAAACCGAGTGTTTAGCTTGTACCATGCAAATGAAGAGACGGGTTCTATACAGGGTGATTCACGAGCGTTGTGCCAAAAAGCTAGAGCGTGTAGGTTAAGTTGAGACAAGAAAAAAATCGTATGGGAGGGGGGGTCTATTCCCCTCCGTTTAGCCGGGAGGGGTAATTTTCTGAAAAATTGACTTATTTTGTAAAACAAAATATTAAAAATCAACGGCTTCGTTTGCAACACCGTGTTATACCTTTTTTGAAAGCCAAAAACTTCTTCTTTCATTTCGTTTTTAAATTAATTTGTTTTAACAAATAGTTTAAAAACCATAAATTTTCAAACTCAAAATTTTGAAAAAAAATTTGAAAAAATAATTTTAAAACTAATTTTTTTCAAAATTTTACGTAATTAAGTTTAATTTTTGTTCTCAGATCAGAATTCAACGCTTCTATTAATTTTTGATCCAACACTGAAAACCGTATGGATCTATGACTTTTTGTTGCCAAGGTATTCAAAAATAACCGAACCTACTTCTTCACAAACACAAGAAAACCTAGCCTTACGGGATGGCACAAGTGACCATTTAGCCAATTTTTTCGTGTTTTTGTGAAGAAGTAGGTTTGGTTATTTTTGAATACCTTGGCAACAAAAAGTCGTAGAGCCATACGGTTTTCAGTGTTGGATTAAACATTAATAAGAGCGTTGAATTCTGAGAACAAAAATTATACTTAATTACGTAAAATTTTGAAAAACATTTGTTTTAAAATTATTTTTTCAAATTTTTTTTCCAAAATTTTGAGTTTGAAAATTTATGTTTTTTGAACTATTTGTTAAAACAATTTAATTTAAAAACGAAATGAAAGAAGTTTTTGGCTTTCCGAAAAGGTATAACACGGTGTTGCAAACGAAGCCGTTGATTTGTAATATTTTTTTTTTTTACAAAATAAGTCAATTTTTCAGAAAATTGCATCTCCCGGCTAAACGGAGGGGAATAGACCCCCCTCCCATACGATTTTTTTCTTGTCTCAACTCAACCTACACGCTCTAGCTTTTTGGCACAACGCTCGTGAATCACCCTGTATAATCAGATATAGGTACCTACACCTACATATTCAAAAAAAAAATATTGTATATACCTTATCTGTCTATATGCTTAATTCACCCGAAAATATGAATCTAGGATACCTACTTATGTTATTATACATATGTGAAAAAAAAAATTAAATCCTTCCGAATTTGTATAAAGTCCAAGTTTCAATTTCTACCCTTAAGCTTATGCTCTTATAGTGACTTAAGCACACATTGAATCGCAATCTACGCAAAATAAATAAACAACAAAAAATCATGACCTTAAACCAAATATGAACGAGTATCTAGGTACCTACAATTTGCAAAAGTAATAAAAAAATACCAACCCCTCGAAATCACATTCATTTTTTGTTTTGCTTTTTCACAAGTCAATGGGTTCCACAAAAAAATATAAAAGATCTACAAATATATAAAATCTTGATTTGGTGTACCTGGTGCCACCTAGTGACGTAGTAACGTAATGTTTCGTGATTCCTCTATGTATATAAACTCAATGGTAGTAGTCATCAGCTTCGGAATCTAAAACAACCAAAACTATGCAATGGAACGCGCTTGGTGAAAACTGATGAGTAATGTCTAACATTTCATTCTAATGCTTTCTTATAAACAACATTTTTTGTATTACCATCTTTTACATAAATAAAAAGTGCGGTCGGCTTCCCTACTCTATAGAACACCCAACATGAACATGAGAAATCAATACCGCAAATTTTCAAAGATTGACCTTGGGCTTTATTTATAGTGATGGCAAAAGCAAGGCGAATAGAAAATTGATGACGTTTAAAATCAAATGGCAAATCAGGTATAATCATTGGAATTCTGGGGATCAAAACATCCTCCCCTTTATATTTGCTACTAAGAATCGTAGCTTCAATTAGATTGTTCATTCACTTTTTTACAGCTAGTCTAGTACCATTGAAAAGTTGAGGTTGAATAATATTACGCATTATTATAATCGGGATCCAATTTTTAGAGCTAAATAATGAGGTGGCAGTCCCGGAAAATCAAGCGAATTCAAAAGTTCCGTCTGGTAATTCACTACGTCATCCTCATTTTTAATTGCATCAACTCATTTGTTGGCAACAAATTGTCCATCTATTTCTTCTAAAATAGATGCATTCATTTCAGCGACATCTGTATTTTTGCCTTTAGCTCTTTCAATTAACCAAGTACGATTTTTATAGTTCTCCGAAATACTTCGAAACACACTATGAACCAATTCTTTCTTTGAATTCCTCATACAATAGAAATTTGTAGTGTAATTTGACCATTTGAACTATCAACGTCAACGGACATTTTTCCATTTCCAATATCCAACAGCTGCTTTGAAAATTCTGCAGCAGATGGGTCACTTTAGTGAGTGTTTTAACATATATCCACAAAGGAGAACATTTAAGGCATTGACATCCGCAGTAGTCGATCGGGGTATGACCGGCAAAGCTTGTCTAAAGTCACCCGCCAACAATATCATGGCGCCGCCAAATATTACTTGGCTACCTCGCAAATCTTTCAGAGTTCGATCTAAAGCTTTAAGTGACTTTTTGTGTGCCATTGTACACTCATCCCATACAATAATCCTACACTGTTGCAAGACTTTGGCCATTGCCGACGTTTTAGAAATATTACAAGTAGGCGCTTCGTTAACATGGATGTTTAAAGGCAATTTAAGTGCAGAGTGCCCTGTACGACTACGACCACCATTAATTGATTGCATACTGGCAAGTGCATTTGCAACATATGCAACACACGTAGCATACATGGTATTATTTTTTTTACAGACAAACCTGGTGCAAATAAATACCTATTGGGCAAAAAAAGAATCATTAAATTTGGTGTTGTCAAACTCTAGATATAAAAGCATTTGTTGCAAATGTTGTATATTAT
Organism: Platycheirus albimanus; assembly: GCA_916050605.2. NCBI lineage: Eukaryota > Metazoa > Arthropoda > Insecta > Diptera > Syrphidae > Platycheirus > Platycheirus albimanus. Next base: position 167,866,022 of record OU696696.1, on the reverse strand, counting down.
ATGTTGCAGTGACATTTCAACTGTCATTGGTTAAAGTGTAGTGTAACATTAGCTCTCAATAAATTTCTGAAATTCTGTTTTAAACAAAGTCTAAACTGATACTAATTACAACAGAAAATTTATTAACACCTTAGAACTCGTGTGCTGCAAAATATTTCAATTTACTGCTGAAGGTAGGAATTATTTTAAGCTTTAAAATAAATCTAGTTTCTCGAGCTACGGGATATCCCCATGAGCAACAAAAGAAATATAACGGATACTTCGCCAGAGCCAAGCAATACCAACAAAAAACACGACTCAAACAAAATGGAAGTAGGAAAGATGTCCGTTTGCCAACTGCAAGATCTTCTGAGTGTCACTATTTCCGAACAAATAAAGGATTTGGCCACGAAATCAGACGTTGCGTCAATATCATTGGAACTTGATGCTCTGAAAAACACTAATGCACTTTTAAACGAAAAACTGATTGCGATGACTGAACGATGCGATCTTCTGGAGTCCCAACTCGAAATGATCTCGCGAAAAAGCAACGAAAACTGTCTGGTGGTACACCTTCCTCTAGACAGAGAAACCAATGCTGTTAATCTAGCGACACAAACATGCAAGGGGCTTCTCAAGTTAAAAGAAGGTGAAGAAATTTGCATTAAAAAAACACGGGAAGCCCATAACACACAAACTCAAAGAGGTACTGTTTTCATGGAACTTCAATCGTCAGAAATCACCGAAAAAATTTTGTCTGCCGCGAGTCAATTGAAGGGAACTGGCATCAGCATTTATCGCGAACAATCTCTTATGTATCGCAAAAAACGACAAGCATTGATCAACATAAAAGAAAAGCTTTTGCAAATCAGCCCAACAGCGAAAATCAACGTTAAAGGAGATAAATTACAAATAAACCATCACACATTTGAATATAAAATTTCCCGAGGCTTGATTGTCAAATCTGCTCCCGAGCTGACATTTGTAAACAACATGTGTGGTGACGTTTCTTCTGAGTATTTTGACTGCATTGACGGTGTGAAGTTAGCTGCATTTGATGATCGACATCCACCATCGGGCTCTCAATCGACGCTTGCGCCACCTATGAGTCAGTCGTTGAACCCTAATAGGAAACAATAGGGTGACATAGCCGTCTGCCAACCAATTATTAATTCACTAGATTTAAGCATTTTATCTTATAATATAACTGGTCTACGAAGCAAACTCTTGCAACCAGATTTTTTCAAGTATATTTCTAATTTTGATATTATAATTTTATTAGAAACCTTTCTAGAAGGAAAATTCGAAAACGAGTTTCTTAAATATTTCAAAGATTACAATATAACTTTTATTCCAGCCTTACGCACAAGTGTACATGGGAGAGCGAGTGGAGGCATGTTATGTGGCATAAAAACTAATATCAATAATTTTACCCGATTCAAAAGAATCGAAAATAGACTTACAATCCATATTATAAGTAACAATTTGAACTTTTATATAGTCCCAGTTTACCTTAACTGCAATAACTGGCAGAATGATTTTGACGAGTTGTGCAGTTTTATGACAGCTTCCTCTTTAGAAAATACGTTGATTATAGGCGATCTCAATGCCCGTGTTGGTAATTTTCAGAACCATCCAGTTCATATTTTGCAAGCAGAGTTGAATTTTTGTGCAAACAGAAACTCTAAAGATGAAACACTCAACAGAAATGGTAGAATGTTAGCTGATTTTCTGGAAGATTTTGGTATGTTTTTGTTGAATGGCGTCACGACTGAAGATGAATTCGGTGAGTTCACTTTTATAAGCGACCAAGGACAGTCAGTTATTGACCTCTGCGCTATATCTGGTGAATGGATCAACGTAGTTAGGAATTTTGAGGTGCTGTTGGCCAATTTCTCAGCTCACATGCCAATAGCTGTGAAAGCCCACTTCATTGAACAAGCTCGGCAGACTGATTTTGATCGTCTACGGAAACTCAAATGGACTGAAAGTAAAGCTTCTCAGTTTCAGGCACTCCTAACACGCAACAGTTACCTACTGCAACACCAGCCTTCAAGTTCTATATCGATACAACAAATGGAGGAAAGCATTTCTAGATTGATTTACGCTTCAGTGCCAAATGCGAATAACAATTACATCACTTATACACCGAAGAACAAATGGTTTGACAAAGACTGTAGCAAACTACGTAAACTATCTTTCAAGTACCTACAACTTTTTAGAGCTACAAACTCTATTGATTTTAAACATTTGTACCTTCGTGTTAACAAGGATTATAAGCAGTTATGCACAGTGAAAAAAATTAACTTCCTCAAAAATATGGCTAGGCAATTGCAGCATTGCAAAAACTCAAAGGAATTCTGGTCAAACGTACGTGAACTGGGTGGATGGTCTCGAGGTATGAAGACTTCTCTCGAAGCTCAGACTTTAGCTGCACATTTTAAAACTCTACTGTCAGCCGAGGAGAATCTTCATACCTTTAGCTATGCATCAGAGGACCTACAAATTTCCGAATTGGACGCTCCAATAACTATTCGAGAATTAGAAACAACACTTCTGCAGATGAAAAATAACAAAGCTCCAGGCAGTGACGGTATACCCGCTGAGTATTTCAAAAACAGCAATAACCAACTCAAAACCTACATACTGAATTTTTTTAACAAAATTTTCGAAAGTGCTTGTGTACCCGAAGGTTTTACGAAAGCCATTATTTTTCCAATTTTCAAAAAAGGAGAAGTGAGTCAACCTGAAAACTATAGGGGAATCTCTGTCCTGAACTCATTGAGAAAGATTTTTGCTGGGATTTTGTATGGAAGACTCTCCTGCTGGACTGAAAGCACAAATCGTCTCAGCATTTTTCAAGCGGGTTTCAGGGCTGGATTCTCTACAGTTGATCAAATTTTTGCCCTGACTTGTATAGCCAGAAAATTCATTGAAAACAAGAAGAAATTGTATGTGTGCTTCGTTGACTTCAAGGCCGCTTTTGATACAGTCAACAGACAGGCCCTGATTTATAAATTGGCCTCGCTTGGAATATCGCGGAGGTTTCTAATGCTATATACCGAATTTCTCGCTACTTCAAGCTCTGCAGTTTGGGATGGTAGGCAGTTGTCAGAGTGGTTTGAAACGTCTGCAGGTGTACCACAGGGATGCATTTTGAGTCCTTTACTATTCGCACTATACATCGATGGTATATCAGATATGCTTCCAGGCGGCGTCACCTTTGCCGGCATTCTGATTAAGGTACTTCTGTACGCGGATGACTTGGTACTAATAGCTGACAATCCCTTCACTCTTCAACTCCAAATCAATAAGTTGGAGGCTTACTGTAGAACATGGGACCTTCGCATTAATGTCCAGAAAACGAAGGCCATGATTTTTGAGAATCGACAAGGGAGAAGACTGCCTGAAGAAGCTTGGCGGCTTAATAATGAGTCTATCGATGTAGTACGTGAATATAAGTATCTCGGAGTGTTGTTGACGGCGAACTTGAACTTTCGAAAGCACGCAAAGGATAAAAGCAGTGAAGCTAAAATAGCGCTTAACATGATGTGGCCCAAGCTCTTTTCTAATACAAATATTTCACATTCTTGTAAATATAAAGTGTTCAATGCTACAGTCAACACTTGTATGTGCTACGGAGTCCAGGCTTTTGGAGTGACCCACATTGAAGAGTTTGAAGCTGTACAAAGACACTTCTTGAAACGAGTATTTCGACTACCGAATACAGCTCCATCCTATGCTTTATATGTGGAATCTGGTCTAGCGCCCATCTACATTAGAAACTTAAAATCTCAAGCAGACTACCTAACGAGAGTTATGAGAAGAAGTGGAAGCAGCCTCCATAAATCCATTGTTGCTAGACAACTGCATTCTAATGCCTATCCTTTTAGAGAATGGAACCAGCTGGCCTTGTCTCACGACATGTATTTGTCTCTCACAGATCGGAATGTACACGAGTGGCAGGACTTATTTTCTTCAATTATAGCCAAAGTAGATGATAAAATATACGACCAGCACTTAACCAAAGCCTCATCGTCTATATCCAGGGTATACTACAGAAACCTTAACCATCAATTGTTAACTGAAGAAAGTTATTTCAATACCAAGTACTCTTCCGAAGCTATAAGTACCATCTTCAAGGCTAGAGTTGAAATTCTCAGTCTGAACTATGTTCCACATAGAACTGATCTTCAGCAAACTTGCAACTTATGCAATAGAAGGGAGTCTGAAGATATTTTCCACTTCATTGCCATCTGCCCGCTTCTACAAGAAATACGACGGTTATATTTTCAAGAAAGTTTTCTGTCCATTAATAGTCTCTATGACATATTAAATGGAGTTCGAGGATGGTCCTGTCTATATAAATACTGCAAACATGCCCTTATGTATAGAAACAGCTTTTGAACATTACCGTAAAATTTAGTTATGTTGTTTCAAAACATTTTATTAAAACTATAAATACCTCAAATTGTTGCTTTTTATGTGGTAAATCATTAAAATTACAAAAAACTCGCTCACCCAATTAAAATCGTTAATTATTTTTATGTTTCAAATCATTTCAAATTGCGAAATATTTATGTTGGAAATCATTTAAATTGTAAAAATCTTATTCTTACTGTTCTCTTTTGTAAAATCGACTATTCGATAATAAACCTATAGAGTTCTATCTTATTCTATCTCCATAAATTTCTATTAAAAATTTGTTATCTACGATATTCTTTTTTATCAAAATTTACTTTGTAAGAAATGTCATATCCGGCAGACGGCATAATTGCCATGTCCGTATTCTATGCTGTATCATTTTGTAATATTATTAAGGAAAAATAAAGAATTTAATAATAATAATAATAATAATATATGTTGCATAATGATTCATAACTATGCATACATTTCAGTTATGATCAATTATTGAATTTGTTGATTAGTTGATTGCACGGTGGCAAGTGCATTTGCAACATATGCAACATACGTAACATACATTGTATTATTTTTTTACACAAAAACCTGGTGCAAATAAATACCTTTTCAGCAAAAAAAAGAATCATCAAACTCGGTGTTGTCAAACTCGAGATATAAATGGTTAAACATAAATCAAACTCATTTTTACTCTAGATATAAAAGCATTTGTTGCAAATGTTGTATATTATATGTTGCATAATGATTCATAACTATGCATACATTTCAGTTATGATCAATTATTGAATTTGTTGATTAGTTGATTGCATGGTGGCAAGTGCATTTGCAACATATGCAACATACGTAACATACATTGTATTATTTTTGTTACACAAAAACCTGGTGCAAATAAATACCTTAAAAAAATAATACAATGTATGCTACGTATGTTGCATATGTTGCAAATGCACTTGCCACCATGCAATCAACTAATCAACAAATTCAATAATTGATCATAACTGAAATGTATGCATAATTATGAATCATTATGACACATATAATATACAACATTTGCAACAAATGCATTTATATCTCGAGTTTGATAACACCAAATTTAATGATTCTTTTTTTGCCGAATAGGTATTTATATGCACCAGGTTTGTCTGTAAAAAAAATAATACCATGTATGCTACGTATGTATTGCATTGTTTTTTTAACAGACAAACCTGGTGCAAGTAAATTTCTATTGGGCAAAAAAAGAATCATTAAATTTGGTGTTGTCAAACTCGATATAAAAATGCATTTGTTGCAAATGTTGTATAGTATATGTTGCATAATGATTCATAATTATGCATACATTTCAGTTATGATCAATTATTGAATGTGTTGATTAGTTGATTGCATGGTGGCAAGTGCATTTGAAACATATGCAACATACGTAACATACATTGTATTATTTTTTTACACAAAAACCTGGTGCAAATAAATACCTTTTTAGCAAAAAAAGAATTATCAAATTCTGTGTTGTCAAACACGAGATATAAATGGTCAAACATAAATCAAACTCATTTTTATATATATAGAAGAAGAAGATAAAAATGAAACATATTTCAATCGATAAATACTACACTCTACGATTTATAAGCTGGATTTTGGTACAGTGTATTAAAAAAAAAAACACATGGTTAACACTCACCAAAAGTATGTCTGTTCGCAATGAGAGCACGATATAAAAGAACTCAAAGCACATAAGAGAACTGTCAACTGAATTCAAATGACAGCAAATTAATATTAACATAATGCACTTACAACTACATTTGACAACTGTGTACACATATACAGTCATACAGTACAACAGAAACGCTCATCAGCGGCTGTGTATTTGTTGTTGTTTTTGCCATACAGGCATTTCGTATGAGAGGAAAGCATTACTCACATAAAATGTCATAACTCAGGAACGGCTGCACCGATTCCAAACAAACATCACACATACCACTTCCTCATATGTAGGAACAAACTGTAAAATTTTTGTGTCAATAAGTTCGGCGGTTCTTGAGTTATAAGATTACCAAGGAAATGTAACTTCTTTTTATATACATAGATTTATATATCTTCATGTCAAGTTTTAAATTCGATTCAGTCAAATGTGTACCTTAAACGTGACAGTGTTCAATATGTCTAACGTAAATTATAAATTAATTGTGCAAGATATCTCAAAACTTCTTAAAGAAAATAAAGAAATTATCCTTGATGAACACTGTGAGGAGTTTTTAAATCTTATAAGTTTTCTCAAAAATTTTGAAAATGTCAACTGGGAGAACTCTAAGAATGGTTGCCATTTTACAAACTGTTGCTGGTCGTCAAATGAATGCCGAATTAGACCTGATACCTGTGCATGTTACATGCTTGATAATAGAATAATGAGAGTAAAGAAATTAATGTTATTATATGAAAGACTTAAATAATTTACGAATATATTGTAATGTTTTTAGTCTTGGGTTCGAAAATAAAACTTATTTTTTTGTACTTTTAAATTATCACTACTATCTCTACAAAATAAAACTCACTTTTATCTAAGTTCAAACTCTTTATTTATTTCTTTATCTTAGCACCACTAATTATTCACCATTTATTCGCTACCACAGTTAAAATGAAACTGTGTCCATTTCCGAATAAAATGTCCTATTTATACTTGGGATCAAAGTTTCCCGAACAGTCTAAGTCTCGAACCATTCGGAATAGTCAAGATGCTTTGAAAGCTCTCAGAGCTTTCAAATTCCCCATTGTTATTTCAGCAGAATCATTCAGCAGAATTATTCAGCATTTACTGTAGTAGAGACAAAAACCATATAGTAATATTTCTGTAGTAGAAACAAAAACCATTCATAAAACTGTAGTTGAGACAAACATTATTCATGTAACATTGCCCCCTTCTTAAGATTGTTCGTCCCGAACAAGTCTATCACTTCCCTGGTCATTGTAGCGGCATAGTCGGTCCCTGTGAACAACTTTCATTTTGCCTCTAACACCTCTCTGAATGCGGTAAACAACATCATTAATTCTGGTGACAACTTTGTAAGGGCCTTCCCAATTTTGCTGGAGCTTCGGTGATAGTCCCTTTTTCCGATGGGGGTTGTATAACCAAACAAGATCTTCTACTTGAAACCCTGTCGTCGTTGCATGTGCATCATAACGTGTTTTCATGCGATCACCGGCATCCTTTATCTTTGTTCTGGTCCTTTCATGAATGTACATGAGTTTCTTTTTGAGATCGTCCACATATTTTTCTTCGCTTTGTGGCGCATTTGGAGGGCATCCAAATTTCACTTCACTTGGTAGTCGCATTGTTGAACCAAACAAGATTTCCCAAGGAGTATGTCCTGTAGTGCTATGAGCTGCGCTCCGATAGCTCACTAAAAACAGTGGAATGCATCGGTCCCAATCTCGTTGACAGTCTTCCACTACTTTGGAAAGGTGTTCTTTGAGCGTTCTGTTAAACCGTTCTACCATTCCATCTGATTGTGGATGCAGCGGTGTTGTCCTTGTCTTATGAATGCCAAGGAGTGAGCAAACCTGTTGGAAGATATTTGACTCGAAGTTCCTCCCTTGGTCAGAATGGAGTTCTTTAGGTACACCAAATCTACTTATCCAATTGAAGACAATCTGATCCACAACCGTTTTTGCTTCTTGGTTTGGAATGGCAAACGCTTCAGGCCACTTGCTGAAGTAATCCATGATCACGAGAATATATCGGTTTCCATCGTTGGTTTCAGGAAAAGGACCTGCAATATCCATTGCAATTCTTTCGAAGGGTGCTCCAACGTTGTACTGCTGCATCGCACTTTGAATTTTTCTGCCTGGTCCTTTTGTAGCAGCACAAGTGTCACATTTCCTGCACCATCTTTCGACGTCTTCTTTTGCATGAAGCCAGTAGAAACGATCTCGGATCTTTTCCAGTGTTTTGTTAATTCCTAAATGGCCTCCAGAAGTGCCATCATGCATCTCACGGAGAACTTCATTGACTTTGGACCGAGGCACAACTACCTGCATCACATAGGACTTGCCATCTGCGGATTCCCACTTCCGTTTGAGTACACCTTCTTGTACATGGAGAGAGTTCCATTGAGCCCAATAGGCTTTTAGCACCGGGCTTCTATCGGAAATGTCAACCCATTGTGGTTTCTCCTCGTGCTCTTTCCATGCAAGGATGGGTTCAATGTCAGAATCTTCTTGTTGAGCATTCCTAATTTCCTCGTTACTCCAGCCGGCAATGGGCTCGACTCTCACTCGTTGAGTGACTAGGGACTCCTTTTCTTCCTGACGTGAACAATGCTTGCAGTTCGATTTACATGGTCGTCGGGATAATGCATCTGCGTTGGAGTGTAGTTTTCCTTTTCGATGTTGAATCTCGTAGTGGTATGTCTGCAACCTCTCAATCCACCTTGCTACTTGTCCTTCGGGATTTTTAAAGTTCAAAAGCCACCTTAGCGCTCCATGGTCTGTTCTAAGGAGGAATTTCTGCCCATAGATGTACTGAAAATGTTTTGTAGCTAGTACCAGAGCTAGAAGTTCCCTCCTGGTCACGCAATAGTTCCTTTCTGTCTTCGAGAGCACTTTGCTGTAATATGCTACTACCTTTTCTTGGCCATCATGAACTTGGGACAAAACAGCCCCAATTCCAACGTTGCTTGCGTCTGCATCGATGATGAACTGTTTCCCAGGAGTAGCATATGCCAGAACTGGAGCGTTACAGAGGCGTGTTTTTAGTTCCCGGAAGCTTTTCTCGCACTCACCTGACCATTTGAACGGTTTTCCTTTCTCTGTGAGTTGGTGCAGGCTTTTCGCAACTCCAGCAAAGTCTTTCACGAATCGCCTGTAATATGTGGCTAACCCAAGGAAACTTCTCAGCTGATGTTTATCTTGTGGAGTTGGCCAGTTCTTCACAGATTCCACTTTCTCTGGATCGGTTTGAACCCCTTGAGACGAGACAATATGTCCTAAATATTTCACTTCAGTCTTGAAAAAGGTGCATTTGTCTGGATTCAACCTAAGATGAGCTTCTCGAAACCTTCCGAAACCAAGTTCCTGCAGTGTTCGTCAAATGTTTTCCCAAAAACGATGACATCATCCAAGTAAACCAGGCATGTCTTCCAAGTGAGCCCTTGTAAAACGCATTCCATCAAACGCTCAAATGTTGCCGGAGCGTTGCACAGGCCAAAGGGCATAACTTTGAATTGCCATAGACCATTACCTGTCGAAAATGCGGTTTTCTCTCGATCTTCTGGGTGAATTTCCACCTGCCAGTACCCACTTTTCAGGTCCAAAGTGGAAAACCATTGAGCTCCTGCCATTGCATCCAGAGTGTCGCTGATCCTGGGCAGAGGGTAGCTGTCTTTCTTTGTGACATCATTCAGCCTTCGGTAATCCACGCAGAACCGGGTGCTTCCATCCTTCTTTTTGACTAGGACCACTGGTGATGCCCAAGGGCTTTTGGAATTCTCGATCAAACCTTCTTTCATCATCGTCGAGATCATATCCGTAACCTCCGCCTGTTTGGCTAGTGGAAGGCGCCTTGCAGGTTGACGGATTGGCCTTGCATCACTAGTATCGATGCGATGTTGCACCAATTGTGTTCTTCCGTATGGTTTATCCTTTGAAGCGAAAATATCAGCAAACTCATGAATAAGGCTTCCAGCAACCTGTTGTTGTTGTTGACTTAGCTTGCAGGATTTTAGAATTTTGGACCTTAAAAAGTTGACTTCTACAGGATTTCGTACTTCTTCGTCGGTGATTCTTGTTATTGCTGCCACTGGACCACATTGTCCAATAACTTCTCCTGCTTTAAGGTTGACTTCATAAGGTTTGATGTTCACTATTCTTACAGGCACCATGTTGTTCTTAGGTGCGGCAAGCGTTTTTCCCACGATGTAGTTTTGGGAACGTTGTTCAGAGTCCGGTTCTACAAAAAGGTATCGATGGTTCCCTGAATCTCCTTTTATGTTTGTCCAAACAAAGACTTCTGAAGAGGGAGGCAGGCGTAGATCTTCTTTGACGACAGTTCTCAGGGTTGATGAGTTTTCGTTACCATAGATCATCGGAATCTCGACATTTCTATATTTCAGAACCTGGTTACCGATATCCAGAATTACTCCATGTGCTTTCATGAAGTCGATTCCGATGATGCACTCGTCGCAAATATCTGCCACTAGGAATTTATGTGAAAACTCCAGTTCTGCCAATCGGATCACTAGTTGTACTTCCCCATATACTGTAGCTGACTCACCTGTTGCCGTCTTCAGACAGTAGCTATTGGTGTTGTGTAGCCATGTCATCTTCACCACGTCTCTTCTTACAATGGAGGCGGTGGCACCGGTATCGATAGTTGCCACATATTTCTTGTCGTTTATAGCTGCTTCCATTGTCAGACTTTTATTGTCTCGTTTAGTCTGCGAGACCTGGATCGTAGTTCTATAGGGCCATCGATACCCGGAACCAGTTTCTGCCCCGTGAAGTTGGTTCTTACTCGTTTTCCCGGGTGGGAAACAGTTGCAACAGGGGTTTTGTGAAATTCCTCTTGGCTGTTCCTCCTGCTGCCGCAATTTATTTATTTATTTATTTATTTATTTATTTATTTATTTATTTACCATCTAACGAGTACAAAGCTCTCTTAGACTAAGCATAGTAATATTTAACTTAAATTTAAATTTATAAAGACAATTTCGTGTATTAGTATATAAATTAATAGACTTATAAGCAATAACTAGATTCTATAACAAACTTAACACAGTATTTTTAAAAACTTCTCTGCTAAGGCAAAAGTCAATATTTTGGCATATAGAATTAAACTCAGTACTGGATCTTGTAATGGGATCAGTTCTTCCGTAATTGGTATAGAATCGGGGAACAAAAAAGAAAGTTTCTCTTGTCCTTAATTGCCTTGAAGGAGCGTATATATTAAAAAGAGAGAGCAGTTTAGGACAATCAAAATGATAACAGAAAGTATCCCGTGCCAGCATTATAAGATAATATTTCCGTCTTGCTTCAAGGGATTTTAAATCAATCAATAGACAGCGAACCCTATAAGAAGGCAGAACAAAGTTAACCCACCTGAATTTACGCAGCGCGAATCTAGAAAATTTTCTTTGAATTGATTCAATCCGATTAACACCTACTCTATACAAAGGACACCATATACAGCAGGCATATTCCAAAGAAGATCTTATCAAGCATACGTACAACGATTTTAACGTATATGGGTCTGAAAATTGTCTAGAGTTTCTTATTAAAAATCCAAGTAGTTTATTGGCTTTTGATACGAGATAATCTAAATGTAAATCAAAGTTTAGTTTTGCGTCGAATATAACACCCAAATCTTTTTGATTTTTTACTGCTTCTAAGGGTAAATTTTCAATGTGATATGTAAATTTTTTGGCATTTGGTGATCTCGTAAATGTTATAGTTTTACATTTAGCTACATTTAAAAACAAGCGATTATGTTCGCACCATGCAGATATTTCGTCTACATCTTTCTGCAGTCTCTGACAGTCTAATTCAGATTTAATAGACTTAAATAATTTCAAATCATCCGCATAAAGTAAGCAGTTAGAATAACGAATTCGAGATGGGAGATCATTAATAAACAAAATGAAAAAGAGCGGACCTAAGTGACTCCCCTGAGGAACTCCTGAGTGGTTAAAAATTTCTTTCGATAACACAGATCCAATTTTGACATATTGTTTCCGGTTTATTAGATAGTTATGAAACCATCTAAGAATATTTGAGTGAAATCCCAGATTCTTCAATTTTTTAAGCAAAATTCCATGTTGAACGCGATCAAAGGCTTTTGAGAAATCCGTATAAACTGCATCTACCTGGTTTCCACACTCAATACCTTTAATGCAAAAGTTTGCAAATAAAGTTAGATTCGTTACGGTCGATCGACCACTAACAAAACCATGTTGATCCAAAGATATACTTGTCCTAACCTCTTCGTAGATAGATCTCTTAACAATAGCTTCGAAAACTTTTGGTATTAATTTCAATTTTGAAATGGGTCTGTAATTAACAACCTCTTGTTTTGAGTATGATTTATGTATTGGAGTGATAAGGGAAACCTTCCATTCCTCCAAAAAGTCACCTGATGAAAGCGACAAGTTGAAGAGTTTTGTAAGTGGGATAACAAGACTGCTAGAACACCTTTTAAGAAATTCAGAACAAAAATTGTCTGGTGATATACTAAAATCAGATTTGATAGAAGAAATTTCGCACAAAACTTGATTAACAGACAAGGTGAGGTTTCCCAGATTTGTGATTGTTTCACCACATCCGAATTCATTTGTTAACGGAATGGAATCCTGAACAAAGTTCGATTGAAAATATGAAGCAAACATATCACATATAACATTTTCATTACTTGAAGATTCATTGAGGTAATTCATATTAGCTGGGATGCCAAATGATTTACGTTTTGAATTAATAAATTCCCAAAAAGCCCTAGAATCATTTTTTATGTTGTTTTCAATTGAGTGAATATATTCTTTGTAACAAGACATTTTCATGTTTTCATATTCCTTTCTATGTCTAATATAAAAAACACGTAAACTAGGATCCTTGCAATGTTGGCAAACTCCTCTTCTTAATGGCATACGACACTAGCGCTGGAGATGTCCGGTTTTGTTGCAGTTCCAGCATCGAAGAGGTCCATCACGGTGGTTGCTCTGGAATCTTGTTCTCTGGCAAGTGCACTCCTCAACAGTTACTTCTTTTACCCGATGAATGCTTTGAGAAGCCTGTTCTGCTGCTTCCATGGTAAGGGCGAACGCTAATGCTTCAGGAAGCGTCCGTTTTACGGCTGTTCGTACTGCTCGCTGGAGGTTGATGTCGGCTAAGCCACGGACAAATGCTTCAGCAGCAAATTGGTTGATAATTTCCTCACCCGCCGTTGGATATGCCAGGTGAGCCAGGCGTTCGATGTCTGCATGGAGCTGTTGAAGAGTTTCACCTCTTTTCTGAACCCTGGTGTTAAGTTGGACCCGGAAAACTTCTTGCATATGGCCATCTCCAAAGCGTTTTTCAATTGCCTGAGTAAGGGCCTTGAAGTTGCCATGTAACTCTGCTGGTATTGTTTGCAATAGTTCTGCAGCAGGTCTTCTGAGAGCAAGTGTCAGTGCAACAAACTTTTCTTCGTCGTCCCAGCCGTTTGTTGTCGCAGCTGCTTCAAATTGTCTTTTGTAGATCGTATAAGAAGTTTGTCCATCAAAAGTTGGCGGATGCATTTCCTTTCTTCGGATGCAGTCACCAGAACTTTCTCTAATTTTAATTTTTCTTACCTTGTCCAACTCCTTTGCATATTTTTCGAATTTGTCTTCAACTTTCTCGAACCTTTCATCTACAGTCAAAATCTGTTTTTCGATGCTTTCGAGACGCTCGTCAGCAGCAACAAACTTGCTTTCAATGTCAGAGAACTTTCCTTCAGAAGGTTTGTCTGGTCTTCAAGATTCTTCTCTTGTGTTTCAAAACGTTCTAGAAGTTTCGCTTGTTCATTCTTTTGTTCGTTTCTTTGCTCTTCTAGAAGATTCTTCTGTTCTTGAAAACGTTCGAGAAGGAAAGCCATCATATTAGACATGTCGGAGCTTGTACTTACTTGCTCTTGCTCGTCTTGTATTTCAACATCCAGAAGAAATGTTTCTGGATTTTCATTTTGCTGAATCATATTTTCCTGCAGTCTAATAATGAGGTCATTTTTGGTTCCAGCAGTAGGAAGACCCCGATTCTTTAACACTGCTCTAAGTTCAATCAAGTTAAGGGCATTTACAAGTTTACCCATAGTCACTTTATCACTTTTCACTTTTATTTGTCCAAATGAATTATGCACTTAAGTTTTATTTCACTTCTGACACCACTGTAATGTTTTTAGTCTTGGGTTCGAAAATAAAACTTTTTTTTTTTGTACTTTTAAATTATCACTACTATCTCTACAAAATAAAACTCACTTTTATCTAAGTTCAAACTCTTTATTTATTTCTTTATCTTAGCACCACTAATTATTCACCATTTATTCGCTACCACGGTTAAAATGAAACTGTGTCCATTTCCGAATAAAATGTCCTATTTATACTTGGGATCAAAGTTTCCCGAACAGTCTAAGTCTCGAACCATTCGGAATAGTCAAGATGCTTTGAAAGCTCTCAGAGCTTACAAATTCCCCATTGTTATTTCAGCAGAATCATTCAGCAGATATATTCAGCATTTACTGTAGTAGAGACAAAAACCATATAGTAATATTTCTGTAGTAGAAACAAAAACCATTCATAAAATTAAAGTTGAGACAAACACTATTCATGTAACAATATATATCTATACATATAAAAATTAATTGGTGTCTGTTTGTACGCGCCTAACTCGGCTGAATATCATCCGATTTGCATGGGGATTTTTTTTTTGGGTTTGTATTAAACCAGGTAAACACATAGCGGAGCCGAATTTTTCCAATTTTGGACGGTAATTTTTAAAAATCGTTAAAACACAAAAGTGCGGAACAAATATCGACAGATTATGAATTTGTTCTTTGTACAAGCATAACTTGGCTAAATATTATCCGATTTGCATGAGGATTTTTTTGTTGGATTTATTTTCAACCAGGTAAACACACAACGGAGCTGTTTTTTTTTTTTTTTTTTTTTTTAATTTTTATTTTTTTTTTTTTCACTTGCAAAAACAAACGAGTTTCTTCTCCACATGTGCAAGTGACCCGTTCGCCAGCGCTGCTCTACTCGGAAATGCCTCGCTATTATATTTGGAATGCGCCGTACAAAAAATTTCAACGTCGAAAACAAGGGCAAGCTGTTGCCGGATATGCGGATTTGTATTAAACTGATGCGCTTGGTCGTATCTATGCTGTTCATCCAAAAAATGACGACTGCTTCTATCTGCGATTGCTTTTGTTCAATGTGCCTGATCAAACTTCGTGCGAGAACCTGCGGACTGTTGATGGTGTGCTATGTGCCATATTTAGAGAAGCCTGTCATCGGATGAATTTGTTTGCCAACGACAATCAATAGGACGCAACACTTTCTCACAAAACGTTTCTTCTTTCGTTGATTTTTACTTCAATTCGGTCAAGATCCGACATAGCGCTTGCGATTGCCTCTTCTCGAATAGCGGGCACGTTGTTGGAAGGTGGTCGCACAGCACATTCAGCGTTAAAATTGCCACTGAATCTGCAGTTGAATGACAAACCAACATGCAATATTTCAAGAAATTCTGCTATGGCACAAGTGCTGAAAACTTTCAAAATTATCATCTGGGATGAATGCTCTTGATCGAACAATGAAAGATCTACGGAACAATATGAGACGCTTTGGAATAGCAATGATATTGCTAGCCGGTGATTTCCGTCAAATTTTACCAGTAATCCTGCGATCAACGCCTGCAGATGAACTCAACGCTTGCCTAAAATTATCGTATTTCTGGCGATACGTAAAGAAGCTGCAGTTGACGATGAACATGCGAGTTGAATTGCAGAACGATCCTTCAGCCGATGATTTAGCAAAACAACAATTGGAAATGGTCGAATTACCGTTGATGCTGCAACTGGCCTGATTTCGTTCCCGCTGAATTGTGAATTTACATCTTACAAGGAAGAATTCATCAGCAAAGTGTTCCCTAACATCGGTCACAATTATTTGAACCAGGATTGACTCAGTGAACGCGTGATATTAGCTGCGAAAAAATAAGGACGTCGATGATTTGAATTTCATCATTCAATATAAAATCGCAGCTCCACTGCACTCGTTCAAATCGGTGGATCGCATAACAAATGATGACGAAGCAACAAATTATCCAATTGAATTTTTGAATTCGTTGGATGTTTCAGTTCTACCACCACACAATTTGCAACTCAAAGTCGGCTCTGTCATCATAATGCTGCGCAATCTGAACCAACAAAAAATAATGCAATGGAACTAAGTTGACAGTGAAGAAAGTCATGAACAACGTCATCCAAGCGACAATAATCAAAGGCAAGTTCAAATGCGAAGAAGTTCTCATTCCAAGAATTCCTTTGATACCAACCGACTTGCCATTCGAGTTTAAGCGGATTCAGTTTCCCGTTCGACCCGCATTCGCCATGACAATTAACAAATCACAAGGCCAATCGTTGCAAGTGTGTGGCCTTAATCTTGAATGCCCTTGCTTTTCACATGGACAACTGTACGTGGCGTGTTCGCGTGTCGGAAAGCCATCTGCATTGTTTGTTTATGCACCGGACAAAAAAAACAAACAACGTTGTTTATCACAAAGCGTTGCAGTGACCTAATCATTTCTGTTTAAATAAAAGTAATTTTAATCAATTTAATATCAATTGTTTAATTCTTTCTTAATAGAGGCTCGACTTTCGAAAGGGACATTTAGTCAATTTAAGGCGGAACGAAGTTCGCCGGGTCAGCTAGTATGTATAAATATATTTATTATCATTTAATTAAACAATAAAAACATACTTTATTTGTATAAAAACTCATAACACTCTGTTGTTTCTATTATTTAATTTAAAAATGAGTAAAAGAGAAGTAGTGGAAGAGCTACATAAGCCCTCACGTAGGAATTATCCTAAAAGGCGAGTAGTTATCAAGGGTCTTGATGATTTATGGCAAGCTGACCTTGTAGAAATGCTTCCGTATTCAGACGAGAGCAAAAACTATCGATATTTACTCACTGTGATTGATACATTTTCAAAATTTGCATGGACTGTTCCTATCAAAAACAAAACCGCTATAGATGTCACAACAGCTATGGAGAACATATTCAATAAAGGTTGCAGTCCAAAAAATCTACACACAGATGATGGAAAAGAATTTTTCAATAAATTTTTTCAAAGCTTAATGCAAAAATATCAAATTAATTATTATTCGACGTTTACTCAACTCAAAGCTTCCATTGTGGAACGATTTAATCGAACATTAAAAAACCTTATGTGGAAAGAATTCAGTACTAATGGTTCGTACAAATGGATTGATATATTACCAACACTAACTGAAACTTATAATAATTCAAAACATCGTACTATCAAAATCAAACCATCTGAAGTCAATGCATTTGCTCTCTACAATTTATAGTTACGTGAAAATTCATATTACTCCTAGATTCAAGGTAGGAGACTCAGTTAGAATAAGTAAATACAAACATGTATTTGAAAAAGGATACACACCAAATTGGACAACAGAAATATTTAAAATAACAAAGATTCAGCGAACTAATCCAATTACATACTTGTTAGAAGACTATCAAGGCAACCCTATCAGAGGTGGGTTGTATGAATTAGAACTACAAAAAACCAAATTCCCCGATACATATCTAATTGAAAAAATACTTCTTAAGAAAAAAAATAAAATGTTTGTAAAATGGTTGGGATTTTCTTCCGATCACAACTCCTGGATACCTACTCAAAAAATAAGAAAATAAAAAAAAAATATTTGATTTAACATTTACTCCAGTTTGAAAGCCTATAAGTAGTGGGAATAGGTGCACTTCAGACTGGGAATTTTTCAGTGGTGCGTGAAATGATTGTTTATGTTGAATCCGCAGTCATGAATTTTTTTTTTTTTTTGTATCTCAAATTCTTAAGACAAAAGAAAGATGATGGGTGTGATGCGATTGTTTACACTTCTTGTGTAATTGAATTGAGGGATTAAGCTGACACAGCATAACTGTGGTGCAGAGCGATCGATTGGATTCGATCGTTGTTTTTTTTCATTTAAGTCGAGAACTCCAGAAAAAAAAAAAGATGATAATTGATTCTTATATTTATTCTTCAAACGCTACAACGGACGTTGGATTTTGATTAAGATGAAACAATCTCAGTATTTAAGATATGGGGGAGGCAAAGAGTGAATAAAGGAAATTGATATGAAGTTAATTGAGTATGGAATTGGGATGAATATGGGAATTATTATGAAAAGTAGGTAAGAAAAGTATGTCTTGGAATTTTTCAATGGTTCGAGAAATGAGTGTGATTGTTTATGTTGAATCCGCAGCAATGCATTTTTTTTTTGTATCTCAAATTCTTAAGACAAAAGAAAGATGATGGGTGTGATGGGGATGTTTACACTTCTTGTGTAATTGAATTAAAAAGATTAAGCTGACACAGCATAGCTGTGCAGAAGGATTGATTGTATTCGATCTTTGTTTTTTTTTTCATTGAAGTCGGGAACTCTTGTGAGTTTTCCTTTCCTTGAAATAGCATAACTTTGTTCTTCATTAAGAAAAGTAATATGCGTAAGAAAAAAGTGATGGTCAACGATAATTGTTCTTTAATGCTACAACGGATGATTTTGATGACACAATCTCAATATTTAAGATATGGGGACAAAGGGGTGAATTAAGGAGTTGATATGAAGTAAGTATGGAATTTGTAATGAATATGGCAATCATTATGAAAAGTAGGTACGAGTGTATAAAAAAAAAAAAAATATTAAGAATTGTGCACAAGTGAATCTCGAAAACCGAGTTGACGAGTACGATGCAAGGACAAGATCTGGACAATTCAAGAAGAGCATCCGATAGGAACACTACTCTTTAAAGTAAAAAAAAATGTCGTTCATTAACAAACTTAAGGCCAGAGTTAATATGCACAAACTGCACAAACCAATATTGAGTTTGGCAAAACTCATTCAGAAAAAACGCTACCCTATAATCGAATGCAAGAGGGTAAATGGAAAATATGGCGAGCAAATCATGCTAGAACTGGAGAGTTGTTCTGTTTTCTTACCGAAACGGTGCAACTCTCAGTTGGACAACGAGGACATTGCTAATATGAGGCAATGTTCCTTCGAAGTAGTAGAGCCTTATGGAGAATTATCATTTCATGTTGATTTTCATCTAAAGGATGAAAACAATCAGCAACTGCAGCAGCCACATCAGGAACAGCAGTCACATCAGCAACAGCAGGAACTGCAGCATCAACAGCAGCAACAGGAGGAACAAAAGCAACTGCAGCAACAACAGCAACAACAGCAACAACAGCAACAACTGCAGCAACAACAGCAACAACAGCGACAACAGCAGCAACTGCAGCAGCAACAGCAGCAACCGCAGGAACTGCAGCAACAACAGCAGGAACTGCAGCAGCAACAGCAGGAACTGCATCAACAACAGCAGCAGCAACTGCAGCAACAACAACAGCAGCAACAACAGCAGAAGCAGCAGAAACAACAGCCTCAACAACCACAAAAAAATAGGAGACAAAAGCATCATGAGGTAAACATATTACCAACACTGTTTTTTGATGACGAGCATAATTTGCTCAATTCCCAAAAATATGCTTTTAAATAAATAAATGACATTGAAAAAAATTTAACGTCTCTTTTTTTTTTGATGTGAAACATCTATTGGCGCACCTAGGCAGTAAAATCGATCCCAATTGTAACAAAAAAATGGTACGACCGTTGATAAAATTTTTCAAAGTGGAAAGAGTTGGGTGGTTGGTGGTTGTAGGTTGGGTGGTCGCTGGTGATGCTGGGGCGGTAGTGGTGGAGGGGGTAGGGTGATAGTGGAGTAGGGTTATGGTGGTGGGGGGGGGGGGGGGGGTGAAAAATTGTGGATGGTCGGTTGGTGGTTGTAGGATGTAGGTTGGCTGGATGGTTGGTGAGGGTTGTAGAAAGAATTTTAAAAAATGGTAGATACTCGTAGTTGGTTAGAGGGAAAAATTGACTAAAATGGTATGTGGGTGGTGGTAGGTGGGGTGGGTGGTACTGGTGGGTGGTTGATGTGGGGGTGGAAAGTGTTGGGTGGTTGTAGGTTGGGTGGTCGCTGGTGATGCTGGGGCGGTAGTGGTGGAGGGGGTAGGGTGATAGTGGAGTAGGGTTATGGGGGGGGGGTGAAAAATTGTGGATGGTCGGTTGGTGGTTGTAGGATGTAGGTGGGCTGGATGGTTGGTGAGGGTTGTAGAAAGAATTTTAAAAAATGGTAGATAGTTGGTTAAAGGGAAAAATTGACTAAAATGGTATGTGGGTGGTGGTAGGTTGGGTGGGTGGTACTGGTATGTGGTTGATGTGGGGGTGGGGTGTGGGGAAGTTGGTGAAGAAAAAAATGACGAGACAGGTGTGGGATTTGTTTTGGGGTGGGGTGGGTCGTTACTGTTAGGAGGATTTGGATGGTGGTTGGTTGGCGGTTGTAGGTGGAATGGGAAGTTACGGGTGCGGGTGATTTGGTGTGGGGGGATGAGGAAAAGATTGTCAAATATGGTGGGTGTGGGGAAGTTGGTGAAGAAAAAAATGACGAAAATGGTGGGTGGGTGGTTGTAGGTGGGGTGTGTGGTTGTAGGTGGGGTGGGTGGTTACTGGTGGGGTTTTGGTTTGGGGTCGGGGGGAATTGACAAAAATGGTGGGTGGTTGGCTGTTGGTTCTAGGTGGAGTCGGTGGGAATTACGTTTTTCATTCTTTTCACCAATCAGAAAAAAATTGGTAAAAATGGCGGGTGGTTAATTGGTGGTTGAAGGTTGTGTTGGTGGTGGAGTGGATTTTTAGGAGGATGTTGGGGGGTGGTTGAGACAAAATGTATAAACATGGTGGGTAGATGGCGTTTGTGGTTGGGGGTTGGTAGGGGGGAAATATTGAAAAAAATGGTAGGTGGTTGGTTGTAGGTGGGGTGGGTGGTTACTGCTTGGGGGATTTGGTGTGGGGGGGGGGGGCGGGGTGAGGAAAAAATTGTCAAAAATGGCGGATGCTTGGTTGGCGGTTGTAAATGGGCTGGGTAAATGGGCTGGGTAAATGGACTGGGTAAAAGGGGGGACTTACTCTGGGGAGGGAATCGACAAAAATGGAAGGTGGTGGGTTGGTGGTTGCAGGTGGATTGGGTGGTTACTGGTGGTAGGTATTCGGTGATGAAAAACTTATAAAAAATGGTGGGTGGTTGGTTGCTAGTTGTAGGTGGGTTGGGAGTATGGCGGTATCTGATGGGTGGGTTGAAGAAAATTTTGTTCCTATGTGCTTATAAATGAATTCTTATAATTTGTAATAATTGATATTATAATAAAATGATAAGACAAATATATTGAATTAATTAACGAAACACTAAATTATTAAAAATTATTTCACTCCATATTTGTTTGATGGTTTTTCAAAATTATGAATTATAATGTAAACTTGGATGTTTCACATCTGCCGGGCGTCCCGTGACGGCTAATTTTTTTTTCTTGGACTTTCAGCGTTTTGAAATAATGAGCGATATTGTAACTAATATCAAAAGATTTAATATGAAAGGGCGCAAAATAGAATTCGCATTAAATCCTGTTCCAGACCAAGAAGAACCTACTTCATGGATTAAGAACGCAGTTGAAGATATTTTATGTTTAGCCATCAAAGATCTTAGTCCCAACGATAAGGTGGGTGTGACTTTTACTGGTAAAAGCTTCGTAAGCAACCGCGGTAGTGGGTGGATTAAATATAAGAATTGCTCAGAATTGATTTTTTCTGATATATGGGACATGATATCGAAAATTTTCCAGAGCAACTCCGAAGGAATAAGCACAGATAACTAATGCTTATCGGTTACTTCGGTGCAGATGCCAGTTGGGGAGGGAAGAAATCCATCAAAGATGTACAACACTTTCGACGAAGAATGCATCAAACGAAAAGGAATTGTGTAAATAAAAAATACAGATAATTTATGCCTTCCACGTGCTTTGGTTGTAGCAAAGGCATATGCAGATAAGGAAGAAGATACTGATAAAATAAGAAGAGATATTTTAAAAGTTCAAACAAAGAGAACAATAAAACTTTTATATGATTCCGAAATAAATATACCAGCACATGGTTCTGGAATAGAAGAATTGAAAGCTTTTCAAAATCATTTAAAAGACTACAAAATAACTGTGTATGAATACGGGACTAAAGGTAGGAAAATAATGAACGAAGGGTTTTCCAATTCCAATGAGAAAAAAATAAATTTACTATACTTCAACAACCATTTTAATGTGATTACTTCCCTAACCGCCGCATTTTGCTGCTCATTCTATTGTGAAATTTGCCATTTACCATACAACACAAAAAATAATCATCATGGATGCATCAAACAGTGTTCTCAATGTCAGCGGTCACCAATATGTTCAGAGACAAAACTGCAAATTGTATGTTCAGATTGTAATCGTAGTTTTAAGGGGACTAACTGCTATGACAAACACAAAATGTCTAGTTCATCACGAAAACTGTCTATTTGTGATCAAATAAAAAGATGTCTTCTTTGCCTGAAATCCTATGGAGGAGGACGAGATCACATTTGTGGAGAATTCTTTTGCAAATATTGCAAAGTACATGTGCCAAAAGACCATTTTTGTTACATTCGCCCTGACACGAAGACACCTAATCTTAAAGATTTATTATATATATTTTATGATCTTGAGTGTCGGCAAGAAAAGATTATTGGAAAAAAAGATGAAGAGGAAACAAACATTGTTACAAAACAACATTAACCAAATTTGTGTGTATTTCAACACAAGTGTGGTCATTGCATAGATCATGAAGATTTATATGTTTGTCAACGTTGTAAGTTATCAATCAATGTTTTAAAAGGAGACATGGTCACATCAACATTTCTTCAGCATGTGCTTGAAATGAGAAAACAATTTAAAAAAGTAATTGTGATAGCTCATAATGGTCAGGCGTATGACCATCAGTTTATCCTAAATTACGTTTTAAAAAAAACACAATTAAGCCCTGAACTAATTATGCGAGGTACACAAATATTAAACATGCAGCTTGGAAACGTCAAATTCATCGACTCAATAAATTACTTTCCTATGGCTTTATCAAAACTCCCGAAAGCCTTTGATTTGGCTCCGGTTCTCAAAAAAGGTTACTTTCCGTATTTATTTAATACAAAGGAAAATGAACACTACAATGGTAAACTACCAGCAGTAGAGTTTTATAATCCTGATGCGATGAAAACTGAAAATCGAGATAACTTTTTAAAATGGTATTCGGAGCATAGAAATGATAGTTTTGACATGCATCATGAAATTGTAGAATACTGCAAGAGTGACGTCAAAATATTAATAGGAGCTTGTTTAAAATTTAGAAAATTATTTCTTAAACAAAGCAATATTGAACCATTTTTGGAAGCGATAACTATTGCATCAGCGTGTAATCTTCTTTTCAGACGAAACTTTCTGAAACCTGACACTATAGGATTAATACCTAAGAATGGATACAGATGTATTGATAACCAATCTGTTCAAGCAATACAGTGGATGATTTGGGAAGAAAAAAAAAGAAACATTAACATAAAGCACGCATATAATGGGAGAGAAGAACTTATAAACGGGGTAAAGGTTGATGGTTTTTGTAAAGAAACAAAGCAAATTTTTGAATTCCACGGCTGCTACATTCATGGTCATCCTCTATGTTTGAAACATAAACGCGATGAACCTTTGCATGAAAATGAAACAGATACACTAAATCAACGGTATGAAAGAACAATAGCTAAAACTGAGCGATTAAGAAAGTTTAATTACGAAGTCATTGAAATGTGGTCTTGTGAGTTTCACCATCTTATTAGGAAGTTTAATAAAGAAGAATTAAATTTCATTGAAAGCCATGAATTAATTCAAAATTCTCCGCTGAATCCTCGTGATGCTTTTTATGGTGGACGAACTGGGAATTCATTTAATTATTTTAAATGTAAGTCAGGTGAAAAGATTCATTATATAGATATTTGTTCTCTTTACCCATGGGTCTGTAAAACCGGAAAATTTCCTATTGGTCATCCTAAAATCCATGTATACGGAAGTGCTAACTATTGTATTGTTCACCAACAAAACTAGAACACGTAAATGGTATTGTCAAATGCAAAATTCTACCCCCAGAACACCTACTTCACCCGGTATTACCAATTAAGCAAAATAAAAAACTCATGTTTTCATTGTGCAAAAGCTGTAGTGATGAAAATGAAATGCACGACTGGGTCGCACGAACTTGCTCTAATGAGTGACAGTGGTTTATGGGCTTGAGATTTTGATAAAAATAAAATTTTCAAAATTCTTAAATAAATACTTAAACTAATTTGAGCTGAAAAAAAAGTACGCCATTTTATTTCTTGGATAAATTTGAATTTATGAGAATAAATTTAGAAAAATCTGTGGAGCGGTTTTTGAGAAAAAAAGTTTTTTTTGAAAAACTTTTTGAAAAAAATTTTCAAAAAAAATTCAAAAAAGCCAGTTCATAGGTATTCAGCAAATACATTTATTTAAAATTTAAAAAAAAAAAATTTAATAAGCAGTTTTCAAAATATTAATTTTTTAATTTTTTTTTTTAAAAAATGCTTTTAAAAATACAAAAAAATATTTTTCAAAAATATTGGTATGCAATACAAATTGAGCTACCTACAGCTATATGTGTGTGAAATTTCGAAAGAATCGGTTGAGTCGTTTTCGAGATAGTCGAAAGCAAAAAAAACGGTCCTATGGAAAGTACCGTTCTTAGCCATTTTTTAAAACTTTTTTTTCAGCCATATGATTGGTCGTACCTAAAAAGCAACACTGATTTTTTTAATTAAAAATCGTTAGAGCCGTTTTTGAGAAAAATAAGCTTTAACGTAACGGTTGTATGGCAGGTACCGTTATTTTTTGAGCTAAAAAAAAATTTCAATTTCCTTTCTGTACAATACCTTAAAAAGTCTATATACCAAGTTTGAAGCAATTCGGCCCACCCGTTTGGGTTTAGGTCTACATACAGACAGACAGACAGACAGACAGACAGACAGACAGACAGACAGACATACAGACGGACAGAATTTTTAGACCATCTTTTTTCGTCTTCGCTATCATCGTAATGTCATGTTTGATTGTTATCTCAAAACTTTTTTTTTCGACGAATGCATAACTTGCCTTATAGTACCTATAATCGCAAGTAAAAATCCAGAGACCAGATGTGTACTCATTCCAACGAGCAAAGAGCATTAATTGGAACCTGGGTAATTGACGAAGTCTTGAAAGCAGTTCAAAAAGGATATATTATAATTACTATTTTCGAAATATGGGAATATGATGTTGCGGAATATAACTTAGAAACGAATTCTGTCGGTCTTTTTACTTCCATGATGAACAAATTTCTAAAGATTAAACAAGAAGCATCAGGATGGCCAAATGAATGTTCATCTCACGAAGAAAAGGTTAAATACATAGATGATTTTCTTGCAAAGGAAAATATTAAGCTGGAATATTCAGAAATTTGCAAAAATTCGGGCAAGAGATCGCTGGCTAAGCTTATATTGAATTCATTTTGGGGAAAATTTGGACAGCATGAAAATCAAATTCAAACAATTGTTTTGAACACCCCTTCAATATTATTTCATCTACTTACACATCCATCAGTGGAGGTGTCGCATATTCTCCCCGTAAATGAAGAAAACATTGTTGTTAACTTTGAAATGAAAGAAGAAGAAGCCGACTCCCTATCGACAGTTAATGTTTGTATTGCTGCTTATACAACTACCTTAGCTCGTCTTAAACTCTACAGCTATCTAGAGAGTTTAGAGGATAGAGTTCTCTACTATGACACAGATTCAGTTATATATGTTAGTCGACCAGGGGATTTCCTTCCACCTACTGGGAAATTTATCGGTTATATGACAGATGAACTAGAAAGTTATGGCGTTGGAAGTTATATAACGGAGTTTTTAAGTGGAGGCCCTAAAAATTATTCTTTTAAAGTATTTAGTACAAGAGATAATACTGAACACGTTGTCTGCAAGGTAAAAGGCATTTTCCTGAATTATGATCATGACAAAAAATTAACTTTGATTCAATTAAGAATGCTGTACTGAATTCTTCTTCATCAGATACTAGAACAGTATAATAATAACATCAAATAATATTCGGAGAACTCAAGAGCATGAAGTTATCACCATACCAGAAATAAAAACGTATAGGGCAAATGCAGAAAAAGGTCGTTTTTTGGAAGACCATAGTTCCTTACCTTACGGTTATAAAAGGCAATCCTTATATGAAAATAATGTTTCTAAAAACTTGTGAAATAAAAGAAAATTTAAGTTTACAAAAATAAAAAAATTATTTTATTTACTTCGCATTACACTCATTCAAGAACATACTTAAAAGAAAAACATTTTGAAGTGCACAACATTTTACATGGCTTTCACATTTTATTTGATTAGGATAAATACTTCTGAGTTTTTTTAAATTTGGACAGCTAAAAAAATCTTCTACGTTTTTGACTTCTACATTTTCATTAGCAAGTAAGTTTCTAAGCCATTTTGCTTTGTCGATGCCTTTAACGTAGACAGTACCATTTTGAATTTTTCTTCGTAGGAATATTTTTACTTTTGCAAAACTGATATACCCTCCATTCCAACATAATCCATGATAATTATTATATAACCAGTGGGCTTGTTTTCTGAGTGATGTAGATAATAGGCTCAAATTGCACGGGGGTGTAACAATAATACAGTATAGCAAGTTCTTTCAAAATGAACTCTTTATTCAATCCTCCAATACCTTGGAAATCTACAATATTATTATTATTATTATTATTCATTTCTTTATTTCATCTTTTACAATAGACATAAGCCTTTTTTAGCAAAAGTTAAGATAGGTTACATTAAAATATTATATAACAAACTAAAATTTACTACACGTATTCTTTGTGATTTCTTTTTTACATTATAATAAAAATTATGAATGATTACAAAGAGCATTATTTAATTTATACAGGGTTGTAAATAAAAATTCAAAAATATGAAATTCAAACAGTGATAAATTTAAAAGATTTAAACTTTTATAAGTTTTTCTAAAAATGTTCAGCCAAATACCTAAAAAGAACGCGTTCGAAATTAACACCTCCTCGAAGTCGTCGTATGTCTATGGGTAGGGAGTTCCAGAGTTTGACTGCACAAACAAAAAATTGACGTTCAGAAGCAGTGCAGGTAAATCTTGGTTGAATAAATATAAAAGACCGAATAGAATTAGAGAAAACGATTTTGTTATAAAGATACAATGGCTCTTTCTTTGTTATTAAGTTATTCAAAGTCTTCAGAGTATAGTAATTCAGATATGCGTTTAAGGTGCATCCCAGCAAGCTTTTTTTATATGGAGACACATGATCAAAACGTTTAAGGTTGTACACATATCGAGTTATATTGTTGAAGGCGAAATTTAAATTTCTTTTAGATTCTGAGCTAAGACTGCAAAATATCTGACATCCATATGTAATTATAGGAATAATCAAAGTTTTTGCCAAACGGAGTCGAATATGCTGTGGAGTAAATTGTTTTGAAAAGGAAAGACTGCGGAGGCATCCATAAATGCTCCCTATAATACCTTGTACGTGGCAGTTCCAGCTAAGTGTAGAGTTAAACCATATACCAAGATTTCGGGCTCCTTCCACATATTCTACCTGCTGGTTTCCAATATATATTGGTGGAAAATAACTAAGATCAAGTTTTTGTTTGTATATAACCAAACATTTGGTTTTAGCTGGGTTTAATCTCAAGTTATTTTCCTCGGACCAACTCAATATGCTACTGAGATCATTATTCAGCTGGTAAACACCATGCTCAATCATGCCCAATTTGCAACTGAGGCGAATCTGGGCATCATCCGCATATAAATCAATTGACGAGTTATGAACTTGCTCTGGGAGGTCATTTATACACATTGAGAACAGCAATGGCCCTAGAATTGATCCTTGGGGAACACCAGAAAAAAGTTCCAGAAACCCAGAGACGTTTTTCCCCACAACTACGGCTTGTCTTCTCCCAGAAAGGTAAGAAAGCATTAACTTGGAAGCTGACTCAGAAAACCGAAATTGCCTTTGCATTTTTGAAATGAGAATACTATGATTAACGGTATCAAAAGCCTTTGAAAAATCTAGCAATCCTAGAAATGATACCTTGTCCTCGTCAATTGCACATCTTAGATCATCGGTAACCTTAAGTATAGCAGATACGCAACTGTGATTTTTCCTAAAACCCGATTGGTTAGCACATAAAAGATTATTATTTTTTAAAAAGCTAGAGATCTGATTATGCAACAGTTTTTCTAACACTTTCGAAACAAAAGGAAGAATGGAGATTGGCCTGTATTCGGGAGGTGATAACCGTGTGGCAGATTTTTTTACTACAGGAATAACTTTGGCAGTTTTCCAGCTGTGGGGAAAAGAGCTTGTTGTGATGATGGTGTTGAAAACATGTGTGAGAACGGGGAGCACATGGGGTAGGATTATTTTTATAAATATTGGGTGCATTTCATCGAAACCCGTAGCTGTGGATTTTATTTTTAAAATGTTAATCACTACATCGGCTTCTTCAACATTTTGAAATTGAAATTGGTTGTTTAAATTCGGGGTATTGGGAAGCTCTAACGAGTCAGTAAGATCAACTATTTCGTTTGAAGATTTCGATTGAATTTTAGCAAACTCAGTGTTGAGAACGTCAGGGTTAATGTTTTCGGGGTATTTCTCTTTCGACTTGCCAACTCCCAGATCTCGAATATTTTTCCAAAGTGTTTTGGAAGGAAGATCCTTACTTAGGTGACTTGAGTATACTTTGGATTTAGCTTCTCTTATTTTTAGGCGCAAATTGTTTCGAATAGCACGAAAAGAATGAAGAAGTTCTGGCAAATGGAAACGCTTCCATTGTTTGTAAGCCAAGTCCCTTTGCCTAATTAACCTTTTAATTTCTTGTGTAAACCACGGATTCGGCTGATTTTTACCCACCTTTGTTTTCAGTTTAACATGTTTATCAAACAAGCTAAAAATAAAATTTTGAAGCAAAACTACCTGATCCTCAGCTGAAGTCATAAAGTATATTTGTTGCCAGTTGATCGCATATAAATCGTACTCCAGCTGAGCCGAGTCTATATTTTTAAAGTCACGGTACTCGAAAGTAGATATTTCAGTTAGTGGAACAATATTGAAAGTTGCAAAAATTAAATCGTGTTTTGAGTAAGCAGACGCTGAGAGCTGATCGTATAGTAGAATGTTTTCTATGTCATTGGTAAAGAACAAATCTAAGAGTGTTGCTTCATCGTTTGTGAAATGAGTTGGATTACTCAAGTTGTTCGTCCTGAGACTAAGGCTCTTCATTCTCTCAGTAAACGGTTTTGATGTTTCCTTATTGAGTAAATTGCAATTAAAGTCTCCACATACTAAGATTTCAGTATAAGCAGAAGATACATTTTCTAATGCTGTAAACAAAGGTTCAAGGTCAATGTTTTTGTGCGGACGATAGACTACACCAACTAAGCATCTGTTTCGACCATTAATAATTGCTATAAAGCAGAAGTCAATTGGAGAGGACAGATCTGATCTAACTACAAACTGGTGCTTAATAGAGCTGCGAATATAAATCGCCACACCTCCACCTCTAGGATCACTTCTATCAGATCGGTAAAGCTCATAACCTTTTAACTTACACAGGATGTCAGATAAGTTTGACTTGTACCATGTCTCCGAGACACAAATGATGTCTACATTTGAACCCTCAAACACATACCTCAATTCATCTATTTTGGGATAAAGACTTTGTGCATTTAAATGGCATACATGGAGGCCATTGCATTGCTTGCATAGAACGTCGAGCATCGTGCGCATATTGCTTGTGCGGTCAAACATGATACTACTCCTGGAGCTAATCATTTTCAAAGAAAATAAAATAAAATCCACCACCAGGACAATGAACAACCCAGAGGAAAGCACTAAATAAAAGCATACTACGTTCAGATATTTGGCATACATCTAACAAAATAATTACAAGAAAAATATAAATGAAGGTAAAAAGAAATGCAATATGAACAGAAATTAGAAAAAAACAAAAAGAACCTCGTTCGGTAAGATGCTTACAATATTTTTTTATCATTGTTTTGTGGTTGATTCGATTGATGTTCGGCAGTAAATATATCCAAGCTTTCTATAGATGTAACTAAAAGTGCTTTCTCTGCTCCAATGGCCCGTGCATATACCCTCCCACTTCTAGTGTAAACACTCGAAAGAGCTTTCTTGCGTTTCAGAACAAGAGCTTTGCGTAAGATCATGTGGATGGATGACGTTAAGCATTCATTCACATAGATTCTGCTGTCAGAATTGAGCTTTACATCATGTAAACAAAGATTTTGTTTATTATTTGTCCAACGTTGACGTATCGATCTTAGCAAATTATTTTTCTCATTAGAAGTACGGAATTTAATAACAATTGAGGTGTTGATATCTCCGGGAATGCTTTTAGATTTTGTGCGGTATATATTTTGCAGTGCGGGTACAGGTGTACATTCGACTGATTGGCATAAATTTGAAAATAGTTCATGCAAGTCTTCGTTTTCCATTTTGGGAATCCCTCTAATGATTGCATCACTTGAATACTTTTCACGTTCGAGCTCCTCTATGCGTGGGATGAGTTGGGTATTGTTGGAGGCGCTCGTGGCAGCTGGAGTATTTGCTTCAAGCTGTTCGACTCTGCGAGTCAGGTCCGCAACGGCAAGGCTGTCATCTGTGAAACGTTGGTTAAAATCGCTTTCAATTTTATCCAGTTTCTCGGTCAGCTTCTTCATTTCATCCTGAATCCACTGTTTTAAATCCTTCATCTCCTTTTTCATTATCTTTTCAAGTGGCGACAATTTGCTTTTCGTGTCAGGTGTGTTGACCATTTTAAATGAATTAGTTTGGTTTTCGCCTATTTTACTTGTAGATGTAGAGCGCAGAACGCGGTCTATGCTGTTCATAGAGGCCGGTGAACAAAGGCAGATGGCTGATGAAGTGAATTATTAAAAATTACGATGTAAGAAAGCGATTCAAGATAAAAAATTATTGCAAACGTGATGGTTAAGCTTAAGCACCAATTGGAAACACTATTTTAGTTTTTTAATCAATAAATTTAGAATAAACTTGAAATAAATTACACCACGAGTAAAAAATACGTCTAGCTTGTCATAGTTTGACAGATTGTCTAGGTATTCATAATTAAGATAATGTGTGTGTTCGCGATAAATTCACACTACGTTCTGACAAAGTTTTAAATTATGACATTAAATTTAAGTCAGTTTGTGAACTTCTCCAGTAATAGGGTTATATTCAATTAAACGATCATGAAGTATCAGCCAAAATAGAGATGTGAAAGCTGGAATTGTAACCGATGTTTTTAGTTCAATTTTTACATCTATAGGGCCTGTTTTAATAACTTCATTTTGACGTGAGCAATCAATAACTATAATAGGAGCAATATCTTTAAAATCTTTTCGTGATAAGAGCGGTTGTGATGGTTTATTATAGTATGATTCTTGAAATTTACAATACATTTCATAGAGAACAGCATACCGATCTTCTGTATATTTAAGATTTAAATCTTCACGAGGATACGATTCGGAGTTTAAATGCACCTTTACATTGGATACGTCACAATGATCAAATTTACTTGCATCTTTAGAACGTTGATTTTTTCTATTAGTTTGTAGAGCGACAATTACATATCTTGGTTTTTCAAGTTGAGTTGAAGTTTTTACTGTCCATACAAGATCAGTAGTGGCTGGCAGTGTTGGGTATTCATAGAGCTCCCAATTTCTAAAGTGTATTTGAATTGGTTTTGATTGAATTTGTTTCAATAGGGTAAGTTTATTTGAATCGGACAATGTTGTGTGGAACTCTCCAGTGTACTTTAGAAATCGATAACTTTAAATTTTTATTTTCATCTGAATTAGATAGATAAATATTCTCATTGGTTCGAGATCGAACTAGAATTAATTCGTGCTTTGCGTTTGTTATAATTTTTTTATAGTCTTCTGCAAACCCCATCAGAGATTTTAGAGGCATACAAAAATTGAAATCATCTTTTGCTGGAATTGTAGCATTTCAGTCCATGATCCATTTTCTAACCGCTTACTTTCATTACTAGTCGAAGATATATAATTTTTCAATGACGTTGTAACGCCAACGTTTTTATTGTTTTCAATTTCTATTCCATTGAGCTCATAATGTATTTCTTCAAATAAATATGCCATGGCATTATTTGTTAATCCTGTTTCCTGTTGTAGTGGAAAATGTGTTATCAGGTTTTGTAAGACTTCCTTCAATATAGATATAGCTTTCACTAGGTAAAATACACAAGTCTTGATTCTGTATTGCAATACGTATTTCATCGCTTGTATTAAATGACTGAACAAAGGGTGAATAACTGTGATACTCGAACTTTGTTATACTATTATCATGGACAGGTCCATCAGATATATTTAATATATCGTTCATATTTGTTTTTATAATTGTACTACCTTAACGCAAAGCCTAAGCTTTGAAGAAAAGCTTTATTTTCAGTTGTTAATGTTGGTCTTAAGGGTTTTACTGTCGGAGGAGAACTAATCAAGTGAAAGCTTCTGGTATTTGTTTTATAATTATTATTATTATAGATTAACATTATTCAGATTTTGGAATTAAATGCAAGCGCACTGTTATACGTTCTCCTCTAAAATTTATTAAGTCTCCGTCTTGGTCTACGAGTTTTAGCGTCAGAGAACTGATTCGTTTGACATTCACAGGTAAATAGATAACATTTTTTGGAACTTCTATTATCTTATACCCTGATCCTGTCTCCGGTGAAAATTCATGTATAGTATGTACAGGAGTATTATTCAAATAAGACCCAGTTATTATATTACACTCAATCCTGATGACATTTACCTTATTTATGTCTACAGGTAAATCCGACGTGTGCAATTCACTGGCAGAAAGAACAGTGTTGCTGAACCCGAGTAGTTTTCCAATGGTTCTCTCTTTATTGAAAAATATTTGTTCTGAAGATTTGATTGTAGTCAGCATTGTATTGAAATTTGCTTCTATAGTACAACTAATAGTTGAGTTTAATGATAATAATTTGTCGGTTATATAGTCAGCAATATTTTCAATTTCGTACGATCCTTCAGGAATTTCAATTGCATGCTCCCCTATATGGAATACATTGTTACGTTCGTCAACATTTGGTATGGAGTTATAAGTTTGAAAATCAATCAATCCACAAACATAGACCTTGGCAAGGTCCAAAGGTGGAAAATATTCTGCTGATAGTTGGGAAGTTCTCCCGCTTAAAGTAAGTGTCATTGCCATGACGATAAGAAATAGACTAAATGATTAACTTATTTATTTATTTATTTATTTTGAAAATAACAATCGTATAGGAATATTAAACATAAATGACCACAGTTAAACGAATCATAATTTTGATGTTTGGTATAATTATAGTCAATTTTGTCCCCCAAATAATTAATTATTTCGATAGGAGGTTGCAAATTACCAAAACTATCAAAATATTCAATATGTTGGTCTTTTTTATAATACGCTACCCAATGTGTTCCGAGGCCAATTGATGAATCTAGATTAACAATTCCACACTCATTTTTAAAAGGCTTAGTCTTCGGTAGACTATCTCGCATAAAGACTCCTCGAAAATGAGGGATGCATTTGCTTGCAAAATTTTGTATATCTATTTCATTTAATGCACGATTGGGTAGCGACTTTAAAAGTTTTTTGGCTGAGGATTTAAATATAAGCCAAATCCTTTTCTGTAAGGTTTAAGGTGTAAACCATGACCAACTGCAATAGATTCCATTTTTAAATTATGCCGTTTTTTCTCTAAAAGATCCTTTTTAGCATTGTTTACATCGTTGACAGCTTTGATTACACCGGCAGCACCTCCCGTCAGAGCTCCAAGAGCCGAAAGGCCAGCAAATAGAGGTACAAGGAATGGAATTGCCTCTCCAATTTTTGGTACTGAAATAACTCTAGGGGTTTTAATCTTCCCTCTTTTCTTTTCTACGGTTTTCATTGCAGAAGATAAGGCTATTTTGCTAGCATTTTCTAAATTGAAAGGTTTCTTTCGTTTGAGTTGTGTTCCAATACGTTGTCTCAAGTTATTGAAGGTAAACTGTTTAATTTTGTTTTTTTTTAGTTGTACCAGTGCCAGCGTCAGTTTTCCCCTTCCGCTTTTGTCTGGTTAAGTTAGAACAACCCACTCCAAGTTTTACTTTTGTTTTCATAAGATTAGTTACCAGAAGTGCATTTGTTCGTTCAGATAAGCTAGCGTCTTTAGATTTTACACGTTGCCAAGCTTTTTCAGTTAAAATTCTATCGGCTTTGTGACGATCAGGTGTATTTTTGTTTTTGGAATATGATATATCATGCTCTTTGCACGCTTGATCTAATATATTTATTCCTGAATCTTCTCGAGCTAACCGTTCTTGGAGTTTTGTTCCAGGTCCACAAAACTGATAACCAGGCAAATGTAATTCAAAGGGTAGTTTGTTTATAACTGTGTTCAATAAACCTTTACCTTTCGCTAACTTTTGTTTACTGATGAAATTTTTCGAATAGTCAATCATTTTTATTTGATCATCCTTGCTATAGAAAGATTAGAAACTAAATGGTATTTTTTTTAAATAAATACTCTACATATATAGGATTCTATTTTAGTAATTGGCACTATGCGCTTCATTACACAACAATATAAATTACCTGTGCGAAACTTAGAAGTTACATCAAATCTTAAAATAAATAAAAAACATGGAAAGCTTTTCCCCAATAGTATAAGATGTCTAATTACTGGTCCATCGTACTGTGGAAAAACAAATACTATGTTGAGTTTGCTATTACATCCAAACGGATTAAGATTTAAAAATATATATATATATACTCAAAATCTCTACATCAACCAAAATATGAGTTCCTAAGACAAGTAATAAAACCTATAAAGAAATTGGGTTTTTTTACATTTTCAAACAACTGCGATGTTATTTTACCAGAAAAGGCTAAGCGAGATTCTGTGTTTATTTTTGATGACATTGCTTGTGAAAAGCAAGACACAATACGAATCTACTTTAGTATGGGACGACATCATCAATTAGATAGTTTTTACTTGTGTCAAACCTATACCCGAATACCAAAACATTTAATTCGAGACAATGCAAATTTTCTAATCATCTTTAAACAAGACGATATGAATTTAAGACACATTTACAATGATCACGTTAATTCGGATATGAAATTTATTACATTCCAAAATGCATGTGCACAATGTTGGAACACAAAGTACGGTTTTTTGGTAGTTGACAAAGAGAGCCCTTTGAATGACGGTCGATATAGAAAGGGTTTTGGCTGTTTTCTCAAGTTATAAAAACCGCCAACATTTCAGTATTTAGACCATTAACATTGTAATGATTGATGAAAACAGTACAGAGCAGTTTAGTGAAAAAGCCCTATCAGTAAATAGCAGTTCAATCCAGTTGGAGTCCCAGTTTTCAAAGGTCAAGACCAGTTACCTGCAGTTCAGTGAAGAGGTTTTACTAGTAAAAAGCAGTTCAGTCCAGCTAGACTCCCACTTTTCAAGGGTTAAGACCAGTAACCTTAACATTAAAATTAGATTGAACCTTATTGAACAAATATTCGAGCTGATTCATAACTTTTTCTCCATTTGTCTATGTAAAAGAAACTAATATTCTAACAATATGACGAATGTAGACGTTAAATTAACAAAAGAGCTTATTAAAACGACCGATGACCTTCGAAGAAAATCCAAAGCTCTAAAGAACAATAAGACATTTTACGAATCTCAATTCGAGGAAACTTTTAAACCTATTACTAAGCCTCTAAATGCATTGATCAAAAAATCAACAATCAATACCAATCAAGACAAAGAAGAAGAATGTAACTATTACCAAACGCCTATAAAGAAAACAAAAATACAAAACGATTCTAAAGATGAATTCACCACTCCCAAAACTTTTAACGACACTAATGTATTGTATAGTACCCAAGAAAGACCAATAGGTGGAAGAGAAACCGATAGAATTAAACGACGTCTTTTTGCAGAACAATTACCAAATGAACAATTCGATGAAATCCCAAGAAAATATTTTGATTTGTTCATAAATAATTCGAAAAGAATTGATAAGACATACGGTATACATTCCAAAGATGGGAAATTGTTTATTGGCAATGGGGAGTTCAGTATTATTGGAGAAAATATAAGAATAAAAAATAAAACCTTTCCAGGGACAAAAGGTCTTTATGAGTTAATATTTAAGAAAATTCCAGATAAAACTATTTACACTAAGGAAGACTTGAAAAATTACGATACCATATTAAACGATACAAATGCGTATAGGAAAGCATTTGATTCACAGAAACAAGTAAAAGGCAATGGGGGTTATAAATATAAAAAAATTATACGCTCATTTTTAGGAAAGACTTCATCAAGTTTTGATGATTCATTACAATCACCTATTTCAACTACAACACCAACAGGTAGAGGATTAATGCAATTTTCAAAAAATAAAAAAGAATATATATTTTGGGATGACCCGAATGAGCTTGTAGAACGATTTAGACTTCTAGTTGGTTCACATCAAGCTGGACATAACAGTCACTCAAATGAAATTATTTCTATTATTGAAGAACTTAAAGAGGCTAATATTATCAATTAAACAAAAATTTGAAATGCCAGTTGATAAATTCGGTCGTTTTTCACATAGAGCCCCACCCAGGGGACCCCGTGGAGAGCGTGTTGTATCTGGACCACCTGGTGAAGGTTTTCTTAAAACTGAAAACAGTGACTACAATGTTAATTGGAAACAATTAAAAAACATTAAGGAACCTCAGGACCTAAACGATGCCACTACCAAAAATTATGTCGATGAAAAAATTAAGCAAATAAAAGGATATTTGAAAGATTAAATCGATAAAATTAAATTGTTAACTAAAGAAAAAAATGTTTAAGAAAAAACTTAAATAAATACATATATTTATATATCTTCATGTCAAGTTTTAAATTCGATTCAGTCAAATGTGTACCTTACACGTGACAGTGTTCAATATGTCTAACGTAAATTATAAATTAATTGTGCAAGATATCTCAAAACTTCTTAAAGAAAATAAAGAAATTATCCTTGATGAACACTATGAGGAGTTTTTAAATCTTATAAGTTTTCTCAAAAATTTTGAAAATGTCAACTGGGAGAACTCTAAGAATGGTTGTCATTTTACAAACTGTTGCTGGTCGTCAAATGAATGCCGAATTGGACCTGATACCTGTGCATGTTACATGCTTGATAATAAAATAATGAGAGTAAAGAAATTAATGTTATTATATGAAAGACTTAAATAACTTACGAATATATATATATATGTATATATTTATTATCATTTAATTAAACAATAAAAACATACTTTATTTGTATAAAAACTCATAACACTCTGTTGTTTCTATTATTTAATTTAAAAATGAGTAAAAGAGAAGTAGTGGAAGAGCTACATAAGCCCTCACGTAGGAATTATCCTAAAAGGCGAGTAGTTATCAAGGGTCTTGATGATTTATGGCAAGCTGACCTTGTAGAAATGCTTCCGTATTCAGACGAGAACAAAAACTATCGATATTTACTCACTGTGATTGATACATTTTCAAAATTTGCATGGACTGTTCCTATAAAAAACAAAACCGCTATAGAAGTCACAACAGCTTTGGAGAACATATTAAATAAAGGTCGCAGTCCAAAAAATCTACACACAGATGATGGAAAAGAATTTTTCAATGGGTTGGGGTCGAAATACTGTATGGTCAAAATTCTGTTTACAAAATACTGTATTTCAAAATACTGTAATTCAAAATTCTGCTTACACAAAATTCTGTATTTCAAAATTCTGTATTTCAAAATTCTGTATGGGCAAAATTCTGTATTTCAAAATTCTGTATTTAAACAAAATTTGTTTTGATAATGTGCAAAAGTGCGCACTTTTGTACATTATCAAAACAAATTTTGTTTAAATACAGAATTTTGAAATACAGAACATCAAAATGAATGATATGAACAATATTAAAAACATCAACAACAACAAAAACAAAAACAACAGCTACACGTTCAGACAATTTTTTCTGCACTTAAACCTCAATATATTAAATATTCGAATCAATTAAGATTTTAACCTCTTTTAAGTATGGATTCATACACTTATGTATCTAGAGACGACAACAAGTTAGCGTACTTATACGTCTCTTTCTCTTTAAAATTTTGTTTTTCTTGTTCTTTACATTCCAAGGTCATTATTAAATGAGCCATTACATAATTAATTGCAACAAATGCTGGTTGTACTCGCACATGCTTAGCTGTGGTATTGTAAAAAAAACAGAATTTTATACTAACAGCATTTTGGATAAACAGATATTTGGCATACAGGATTTTGAAATACAGTATTCTGAAATACAGAATTCTGAAATACAGAATTTTGGTAATACAGTATTTTCAAAAAAAAAAAAACCAGAATTTTGGTCATACAGAATTTTGACAACCGGTATTATGACCCGCTCCCTTTTTCAATAAATCTTTTCAAAACTTAATGCAAAAATATCAAATTAATCATTATTCGACGTTTACTCAACTCAAAGCTTCCATTGTGGAACGATTTAATCGAACATTAAAAAACCTTATCTGGAAAGAATTCAGTACTAATGGCTCGTACAAATGGATTGATATATTACCAACACTAACTGAAACTTATAATAATTCAAAATATCCTACTATCAAAATCAAACCATCTGAAGTCAATGCTGCAAACGAAAAGCATTTGCTCTCTACAATTTATAGTTACGTGAAAATTCATATTACTCCTAGATTCAAGGTAGGAGACTCAGTTAGAATAAGTAAATACAAACATGTATTTGAAAAAGGATACACACCAAATTGGACAACAGAAATATTTAAAATAACAAAGATTCAGCGAACTAATCCAATTAAATACTTGTTAGAAGACTGTGAAGGCAACCCTATCAGAGGTGGGTTCTATGAATTAGAACTGCAAAAAAACAAATTCCCCGATACATATCTAATTGAAAAAGTACTTCTTAAGACAAAAAATAAAATGTTTGTAAAATGGTTGGGATTTTCTTCCGATCACAACTCCTGGATACCTATTCAAAAAATAATAAAATAAAAAAAAAAATAACAAAAAAATATATTTGATTTAACATTTACTCCAGTTTGAAAGCCTATAAAATATCTCTTTGCTTCACAATTTCAAAAAACAAAAATTATTTAACAGACTTTGCATCGTCCACTCAAATATATTCTAAATATATACAGCGACAGTGATGGTCGTTAAAAAAGTGTGTCAGTAGGTACTCCATGCCTTACCATATGTCAAAGACTTTCGCCGACAAGACACATTTCAAGCACTAGAATCCAATCAATCGTTCTGCACAGTTATGCTGTGTCAGCTTAATCTCTCAATTCAATTACACAAGAAGTGTAAACATCCCCATCACACCCATCATCTTTCTTTTGTCTTAAGAATTTGAGATACAAAAAAAAAAATGCATGACTGCGGATTCAACATAAACAATCACACTCATTTCTCGAACCATTGAAAAATTCCAAGACATACTTTTCATACCTACTTTTCATAATAATTCCCATATACATCCCAATTCCATACTCAATTAACTTCATATCAATTTCCTTTATTCACTCTTTGCCTCCCCCATATCTTAAATACTGAGATAGTTTCATCTTAATCAAAATCCAACGTCCGTTGTAGCGTTTGAAGTATAAATATAAGAATCAATTATCATCATTTTTTTTTCTGGAGTTCTCGACTTAAATGAAAAAAAACAACGATCGAATCCAATCGATCGCTCTGCACCACAGTTATGCTGTGTCAGCTTAATCTCTCAATTCAATTACACAAGAAGTGTAAACAATCGCATCACACCCATCATCTTTCTTTTGTCTTAAGAATTTGAGATACAAAAAAAA
Source organism: Platycheirus albimanus (assembly GCA_916050605.2). Taxonomy (NCBI): domain Eukaryota; kingdom Metazoa; phylum Arthropoda; class Insecta; order Diptera; family Syrphidae; genus Platycheirus; species Platycheirus albimanus. The sequence continues at coordinate 167,825,866 of OU696696.1, read as the reverse complement.
AAAAATTCATGACTGCGGATTCAACATAAACAATCATTTCACGCACCACTGAAAAATTCCCAGTCTGAAGTGCACCTATTCCTACTCCTATAAAATATCTCTTTGCTTCACAATTTCAAAAATAAAAATTATTTACAGACTCTTTGCATCGTCCACTCAAAATGTATTCTAAATATATACAGCGATAGTGATGGTCGTGAAAAGTGTGTCAGTAGGTACTCCATGCCTAACCATATCTCAAAGACTTTCGCCGACAAGACACACTTCAAGAACTCGAATCCAATCAATCCTTCTGTTGTCTTAAGAATTTGAGACACAGAAAAAAAAATGCATGACTGCGGATTCAACATAAACAATCACACTCATTTCACGAACCATTTGAAAAATTCCAAGACATACTTTTCATACCTACTTTTCTTAATAATTCCCATATTCATACCAATTCCATACTAACTTAACTTCATATCGACTTCCTTAATTCACTTTTTGCCTCCCCCATATCTTAAATACTGAGATTGTTTCATCTTAATTAAAATCCAACGTCTGTTGTAGCGTTTGAAGAATAAATATAAGAATCAATTATCATCATTTTTTTCTGGAGTTCTCGACTTAAATGAAAAAAAAAAAAAACAACGATCGAATCCAATCGATCGCTCTGCACAGTTATGCTGTGTCAGGTTTAATCTCTCAATTCAATTACACAAGAAGTGTAAACAATTTTGTCTTAAGAATTTGAGACCGACAAAAAAAAAAAAAAAAAAAAATTCATGACTGCGGATTCAACATAAACAATCACACTCATTTCACGCACCACCGAAAAATTCCCAGTCTGAAGTGCACCTATTCCTACTTACAGGAAATGGATTAATGCAATTATCTAAGAAAGAAAAATACTATATCTTCTGGGATGATCCCAATGAACTTGTAGTTCGATTAAGACTTCTTGTCGCTTCACATCAAGCAGGACATAATAATCATTCCAATGAAATTGTATCAATTATCGAAGAATTAAAAGAATCTATAATTATCGAATAAAAAATGAGTGTAGATAAGTTCGGAAGGTTTTCAAATAGAACTCCTGTCAGAGGTCTAACAGGACCAATTGGACCACGTGGGGAGCGAGGAGAATCAGGACCACCTGGGTTGCAAGGAGTGCCAGGACCACCTGGGTTGCAAGGAGTGCCGGGACCACCTGGTGAGGGATTTCTCAAAACAGAAAACGGCAACTATGATATAAACTGGAAGCGTCTACAAAACCTACAGGACCCACAAGAGAAGGAAGATGCTGCAACAAAAATTTATATTGATGAAAAAATTGAAGAATTAAACAAGAAATTAATTAGTAATATTAGCTCAATTGCCGAAATTGAAGAAAATTTATATTCTAAGGATGAAAAATATTTATATTTTTGAATTCAAGAAATATGTATTTATAACCGTTGGGTGAAATTTCAAACTGGTTGAACCAACATTCTATCTCTTTCTCCTACTTCCCAGCCCCAACATTCTTATTTCCTATGAATGTAATTCTAATGATTGAATAAAAAAAAACTTAAAAAAAAGAAAAAACTACTATTTAACTTAACGAGGAAATTGTTTTTTTTTTTTTTTATTTCAGTCTTATTTTGAATATCAGTGTGAGAGGACAGTAACCTAATAATGGCAGGAATAAATACTTCTATAATTTTTGATGAAATTTTAACATTTCTTAAAACAAATCAACATACTATACTAGAAGAACACTATGAGTATTTCATAGCAAGTATAAATTTTGTGAGGAAATTTGAAAATATATCCTCTACAACATCTGATCATGGGTGACACTTTATAAATTGCCCATGGTCTTCTAATATATGTAAATCAGGGCCAGATACATGCGCGTGCTACATGATTGAAAATAAACTATTAAAAATAAAAAACTTATGTTATTATATAAAAGATTGCAATAAATAAAATTATTATAAAAAGAAAAAACATTACATTTTTATTTCAATCAACTGAAAGATGAGTAAGAGAAACATTGTTAACGAGCTGCATAAACCTGCAAGATGAAATTTCAAAAAAAGACGAGTCATTATAAAGGGACTTGATGAATTATGGTAAGCTGATTTTGTGGAAATGGGTACCTATTCACCAGAAAATGATAATTATCGATATCTTCTTACGGTAATAGACACATTTTCTAAATTTGCTTGGAGTATACCTATCAAAAGTAAAACAGGAGTGGATGTCACTGCAGCTATGCAAAACATATTTAATGAAGGACGCACCCCAAAGAATCTGCAAACAGATGACGGAAAAGAATTTTATAATAAAATTTTTCAACATCTCATGAAAACATATAAAATCAAACATTACTCTACATTTAGTGCACTTAAAGCATCCATTGTTGAACGATTCAATCGCACCTTAAAAAACGCACTATTAAAATGAGTCCATCTGAAGTTAATTCTAGAAATGAAGAACACATACTTTCAACAGCCGTGAAGTGGGAACACTGTCTTACTGTAGCACTGTGCACTTCGTCTCCGTATATTTTTCTTTTATCACAAGTTCATAGTTATTGTTAATTAGTGTTAATTATTTCGTTTGACTGGCAAACTGTTTGTTCGTATTTTTAAACATTAATATCGGCTTTTTATGCAGTGATAAGTGATTTTTTTTAAGGTTTTACTAAAACATAAATACACTTAGTAAAATCATTCTCTTACGTGTCATTCAAGTCTAGGTAACAATAGACTACCAGTATCAGTTCTGTTAATTATTTGTTGCATACTTTTAGGAGGTACTGCATACTTCAAGTTTTTCAATCTTGTTTACAGTACAGTCCTTTTTTTCAAACACTTAAAACATAAATTTACTATTCAAAAGTTAACATAATGTCTGAATGTGGAAAATGCTTAAAAATCTGCGACTTTATGATTGATTCAATCACGTGACATGGTAATTGCCATAAAACATTTCATGTTAATTGTATTGGTGCCCCTTTCAGTTCAATTAAACTATTCAACAAATCCAAACCGTTTTATTTCTTTTGTGATGAGTGTGATCCTTTTGCGCAATCTAACATTATTCGTGATGTTCTCTACAATACAAAAATGATAGATAAACTTCAAAATCAATTACTTTAATTTAGTGACACAGTTGAAGTTATCTCTAATAACCCAATTTTAAAACGTAAGCAAACGAGAAGTGCACTTAAATTTTAAAATGCCCCTGTTGATATCCAATCTCAAAAACGCCAAGGCGGTGAACTCGATCTGACATTACCAATCCCTTCAAAAAAAAAAAAAATAATAATTCCGGTCTTGATACCCCACCTCTGCTTGCTTCATCTTCTGAGACACCAACTCCTCTTCCTGCTTCACCGACCCAACCCGCTTCAACTCAACAATCAGCTGCAATGAATCAACCTTTAGTTGAATCCGTTCAACTTAATACTGCATCACCTTTCCCCTCGGAGGAGCCTACAGCGTCAACATCAACAAACTTAACATCACCTATAACTGACCATCATTCTAATCGTCCACTTTCTCTCCCCGTCCAAACACCTTCTAACTTATCGACGATATTACAAAATGATTTTACTTCGCCTTTGGCATCTGGATTAAAAATTGTGGAAGGTCAAAAAACAATCTTTATCTCGAAACTTGAACCAGCAACGAATGCTCTAGACATAAAAATTTTTATTAAATCTAAAATTGGTACATTACGTTCAACGCTAGTCGAGAAAATGCTTCATCGTAACTATTCGAAATACTCTTCGTTTAAGATAAAAGTACCTGACTCAGTTTTCTATTTACTGAACTCACCGTCGTTTTGGCCAAATGGAATCATTCTACATGAGTTTCAAAACAGATCGTCGAGGAAAACTTCTCACCATTTTCCACAACACCTGACAATGCCATTCCTCAATCAGAGCAGCTACAACAATTACTTATGTATTACCAAAATGTAAATGGACTTCGGACAAAGACCAATAAGGTCTATATGAATATTAACAATACTCCCCACGATGTTATTATTCTCACAGAAACTTGGTTAAATTCATCTTTTCTGGACTCAGAGATATTTGATCCCAGCTTTCAAATTTTCCGCCGTGATCGCCATTCAGATTCTACTACAACAACCGTTGGCAGAGGCTTGTTGATAGCTGTTCGTAACCATCTTTTATGTAGTCTAGTCCACGATTTTTTGGATTCCAACTTGGAAATTCTGTGCGTGAAAATAAAAATTCAGTCTGGTCATATATATATTGTTGCCTGTTACATTTCATCTTCTTCAAACTACGATATTTATACTAAGATTATTGACTGCCTGGAAACTATTCATGAACAAATTGATGATACAGTTTATAGTAATCGGAGATTTCAATCTACCCAACCTGAGATGGACTAAATCAACTGAATGTGATGTATTTCTACCCGTCAACGCGACAAGTGATAACGAATTCCTTGTGATCGATGGAATGGCCTCCCTTGGACTTAATCAATTAAACGGCATCAAAAACCAATTTGGTAAGACCTTGGACTTGGTATATTTTTCTGATGTCATTAACTCTGATGCTGATGTATTTTTATGTGATACGAAGCTTGTAGAGGAAGATCGTCACCATCCTACTTTATCTATTTCACTTAGCTTAAATATTTGTTGCTTATCTGATATTTGTAAGGATCAGCATGAATTCAATTTTTAAAAATGTAATTTTACACAATTGTACAACTTACTTGATAGTCTTAACTGGAATATGTTGTTTCTTAATATGGATATTGACAAGATGATTTTACGTTTCTATGAAATACTATTTGACTGCTTTTTAGAAACTGTTCCTTTGCGCAAAATACGAGTCTTTAACAACAGCCCACCATGGTTTGATCTTCATATAAAAACACTTAAGAATAAAGGAAATAAGGCTTGGTTAAGGTTTAATCGATACAGGACTGATGAAGCTCTTGATAATTACGTTAAACTAAAAGATGAATTCATTAACTACTCTAATTTTCTCTATTCAAATTTCATATATAAAACAGAAAACGGACTTTAATCTAATCCTAATAATTTCTGGAAGTACGTTAATTCTAAAAGAAAATGTGACGGGTAACCAGCCAACATGAGCTATATTAATTCAACTAGCCACTCACCAGAAGTCATAGCAAACATATTCGCCGAATACTTGCAAAGTGCTTTTAAAAATACTTCTGCTAATGATCCTAACACAACTCCAAATTTTAATATTGACCAATTTCCACACCTTTATTCAATTAACTTTACTATCTCCGAAGCAACTATACTTGACTACATAGAAAAGTTAGATGAAAGTTTTAGTCCTGGTCCTGATGGCTTGCCTTCATTCATGTTAAAAAAATGTGCAATATATATGTCGTACCCATTGTTTGTGCTGTTCAACCAGCCAATAAGCAGCTCTAGGTTTCCAGATCTATGGAAAACTGCATTTCTTACTCCGATTCACAAGAAAGGCAAGAAAAACTTAGTATCAAACTACAGACATATCGCTAAACTGTCCGTCATTCCTAAACTGTTTGAATCTATTGTCTGTGATGTATTGTCTTTTCATTGCACCTCTGTTATATGTGAAAACCAACATGGTTTCGTAAAACAAAAATCTACGGTCACACATTTATTACAATTCACGACTTTCTGTATTGATTCATTCGAAAAATTTCAACAAGTAGATTGTGTTTTTACTGACTTTAGTAAGGCATTCGACAAATTGAATCATAATATACTGCTCCACAAACTACATACTATTGGACTAAATGATCGTTTTGTTTTGTGGGTATCCTCATATCTAAAAGATAGATTATATAGTGTTGTTTTTAAAACTGAACGTTCTAAATGTTTTCGAGTCAATTCAGGTGTGCCACAGGGCAGTCCTCGGTCCGTTATTATTTGTGTTATTTATTAATGATCTTCCTTCCGTTTTAGAAAACTCTATGTCTTTAATTTATGCCGATGACGTGAAAATTTTTCGAAAAATTGACTCAACTGTTGATTGTGAACTTCTTCAAGAGGATCTTATTAGATTTTGGAACTGGTGCAATACAAATAGTCTGTTTTTAAATATCGACAAGTGTAAAACCATGTGTTTTACACGCAAAGATAATGTATTTTCTTATAATTATATGTTGAACACGTCGCACTTGTGTAACTTGTCAAGCTTTACGGACCTTGTAGTAGTGTTAGACTCAAAGTTTTCCTTTACTGATCACTACAATTACATAATTAAAAAAGTAAACATGACACTCGGTTTCATTAAAAGGTTTGCTCGCGAATTTCGTGATCCTTATGTCCTAAAGACTCTTTATGTCTCTTTTGTGAGATCAATTCTGGAATATGGGTGATCGTATGGGCCCCTTACTACGCTGTTCATATCAACAGAATAGAGAGTATTCAAAAAAGATTTTTGAGATTTTGTTTGCGTTTTCTTCCATGGTTAGATAGAATCGTTTTGCCACCTTACTCTCAAAGACTTCAACTAATAAAACTTCCATCCCTTTTAAGTCATCGTGAGTACGTACAATTCTCTTTTATTGTGCGGTTAATTAATGGATCAATTACAGCCCCATCAGTCCTTTGTCGTATTAATTTTAATTTTAGTCGCTCCAGTTTAAGAAGGCAATTGCCTCTGTGTAACATTTTCAGTAGATCCAACCACGGCGCCAATAGCCATCTCAATCTCTTGATCAATATATTTAATAAGAACTATACCATATTAAATTCCACAAATGATAATGTTAAGTCTCACTGTTTTAAAAATAGATTTTTTATGCAATATTTATAATATACTCGTAGTAGTCCGGTCAAAATAGACATTTCGGTTTGCAAAAATTAGCATAAAGCTGAAAATTGGTACAGACGTTGGGAACACCATTTCAAATAAACTAAGCAACATCCCCATCGATCCGACTGGTGCGTTAGAAGTTATTCAAGGTCAAAAGGTCAAATAAACGGTTTTTACAATTTTTCTTGTAAACGGTAGGTTTTATCATAAAAATACATGAGACAATGTTGTAGACCATGAAATTATCTACAAAACTTGTTAATATCATTTTTTTGTTAGAATAACCATTTCGGAGATATCGTGATTTTAAAACTTGAAGGAGTCACGTTCTATATGATATGCACATATATGCCACATGCATACATTTAGTCCAGTCGACAGGTTGGAAAAAGTGGGTGAAAGGTGGAAAAAGGATGGAACTTAATGAAACTATCAGATATTGTTGAAGGATAGTTAATAAATATTTTACGAAGTTTTGGACCTCGAGGGCAGTATGGAAAAAGAGAAGGGGGAGGTTGAAGGGGTAACTGCAAAATTTTCGACTTTGCAACGGTTTTTCCTCAGGAACATTTTTTCCTTACGTTCTATAGCAAAAGCATTTCCATTTTGTAGTAGAACGTCAAATTTCCTACAATTTTGTTGGTACTAAAGTTGTTGTATGTTAATTCTTTACCGAGATATAGCTCTTTGAAAAACAGGTAATTTTTCAGAATTTGCTAAAAAAATTCCAAAAAATTCAGCTTATTTCTTCTAATAGACGAAAACTAGTGCGAGGTTTTTGTATGACGAGATTTTCTTACTACGATTTGTGCTGTTTAATAGTTTCTAAAAAATGTCGTTTGAAAATCTCGTCATACAAAAACCTCGCACTAGTTTTCGTCTATTAGAAGAAATAATTAAATATCTTGGTAAAGAATTAACATACAACAACTTTAGTACCAACAAAATTGTAGGAAATTTAACGTTCTACTACAAAATGGAAATGCTTTTGCTATAGAACGTAAGGAAAAAATGTTCCTGAGGAAAAACCGTTGCAAGGTCGAAAATTTTGCAGTTACCCTTTCAACCTCCCCCTTCTCTTTTTCCATACTGCCCTCGAGGTCCAAAACTTCGTAAAATATTTATTAACTATCCTTCAACAATATCTGATAGTTTTATTAGCTTCCATCCTTTTTCCACCTTTCACCCACTTTTTCCAACCTGTCGACTGGACTAAATGTATGCATGTGGCATATAATGTGCATATCATATAGAACGTGACTCCTTCAAGTTTTAAAATCACGATATATCCGAAATGGTTATTCTAACAAAAAAATGATATTAACAAGTTTTGTAGATAATTTCATGGTCTACAACATTGTCTCATGTATTTTTATGATAAAACTTACCGTTTACAAGAAAAATTGTAAGAACCGTTTATTTGACCTTTTGACCTTGAATAACTTCTAACGCACCAGTCGGATCGATGGGGATGTTGCTTAGTTTATTTGAAATGGTGTTCCCAACGTCTGTACCAATTTTCAGCTTTATGCGAATTTTTGCAAACCTAGCACTATTTTTTTGTCTATTTTGACCGGACTATAGATATAAGATTTATGTATGTATCAATTTATGAATATATTTCTAGTTTTAATTTAATTTAAGAATGTACCGTTAGTATTTAACGAATTCAAAATAAATAAAACAGCATATAATCATATCAAAATTCATATTACACCTAAGCTTCATATTGGTGACTTTGTAAGAATAAGTAAATATAAGCATGTTTTTGAGAAAGGATACACCCCCAATTGGACAACTGAAATCTTCAAAATAATAAAAGTTCAACGCACAAATCCCGTTACATATTTGTTAGAGGACTATCAAGGACATCCCATCAAAGGAGGATTCTATGAACTTGAATTACAAAAAACAAATTTTCCAGATACCTACCTCATAGAAAAAGTACTTAAAACAAAAAAAGGACAAATATTTATGAAATGGCTTGGTTTCCCATCTGAACACAATTCTTGGACATCTATACCTCAAAACGATAAACAAAAATTGTATTATTTTTTTTTTAATAAAGATGCTGTTTCATTAAAAATATTCACTCTGTTTTTTTTTCCTTCAAACCTTAATCTTACTAATATTATAAATGTGAAAGTTACGATGTTTGGATGTTTGGATGTTTGTTGCTAACTCACGCCAGAACAGCTAAACGGATCTGGATAAAATTTGGCACAGAGATAGCTTATAGTCTGGAATAGCAGATAGGCTATTTTTTATCCCGGTAAAATGTATGGTTCCCGTGGGATAGATTTGTTTTAATTTTTGGAATATCACCAGAATGGCTGAACTCATCTGAATGAAATTTAGCACAGAGATAGATTATAGCATATTGGCTACTTTCTATCCCGGTAAAATGTATGGTTCCCGTGGGATAGATTTGTTTTAATTTTTGAAATCACACCAGAATGGCTGAACGGATCTAAATGAAATTTAGCACAGAGATAGATTATAGCCTGGAATAGCATATTGGCTACTTTCTATCCCTGTAAAATGTATGGTTCCCGTGGGATAGATTTATTTTAATTTTTGAAATAACACCAGAATGGCTGAACTCATCTCAATGAAATTTAGCACAGAGATAGACTATAGTCTGGAATAGCATATTGGCTACTTTTTATCCCGGTAAAATGTATGGTTCCCATGGGATAGATTTGTTTTAATTTTTGAAATCACACCAGAATGGCTGAACTCATCTGAATGAATTTTAGCGCAGAGATAGATTATAGTCTGGAATAGCATATTGACTAATTTTTATTCCGGTAAAATGTATGGTTCCCGTGGGATAGATTTGTTTTAGTTTTTGAAATTACACAAGAATGGCTGAACTCATCTGAATGAAATTTAGCACAGAGATAGATTATAGTCTGGAATAGCATAATGGCTACTTTTTATCCCGGTAAAATGTATGCTTCCCGTGGGATAGATTTGTTTTAGTTTTCGAAATTACACAAAAATGGCTGAACTCATCTGAATGAAATTTAGCACAGAGATAGATTATAGTCTGGAATAGCATATTGGCTACTTTTTATCCCGGTAAAATGTATGGTTCCCGTGGGATAGATTTGTTTTAATTTTTGAAATCACACCAGACTGGCTGAACGGATCTGAATGAAATTTAGCACAGTGATAGATTATAGTCTGGAATAGCATATTGGCTACTTTTTATCCCGGTAAAATGTAAGGTTCCCGTGGTATAGATTTGTTTTAGTTTTTGAAATTACACAAAAATGGCTGCACTCATCTAAATGAAATTTAGCACAGAGATAGATTATAGTCTGGAATATCATACTGGCTACTTTTTATCCCGGTTAAATGTATGGTTCCCGTGGGATAGATTTGTTTTAATTTTTGAAATCACACCAGAATGGATGAACGGATCTGAATGAAATTTAGCACAGAGATAGATTATAGTCTATTGCATATTGGCTACTTTTTATCCCGGTAAAATGTATGCTTCCCGTGGGAAATATTTGTTTTAATTTTTGAAATTACAATAGACTGGCTGAACGGATCTGAATGAAATTTAGCACAGAGATAGATTATAGTCTGGAATAGCATAATGGCTACTTTTTATCCCGGTAAAATGTATGTTTCCCGTGGGATAGATTTGTTTTAATTTTTGAAATCACACCAGACTGGCTGAACGGATCTGAATGAAATTTAGCACAGTGATAGATTATAGTCTGGAATAGCATATTGGCTACTTTTTATCCCGGTAAAATGTAAGGTTCCCGTGGTATAGATTTGTTGTAGTTTTTGAAATTACACAAAAATGGCTGAACTCATCTGAATGAAATTTAGCACAGAGATAGATTATAGTCTGGAATAGCATATTGGCTACTTTTATCCCGGTAAAATGTATGGTTCCCGTGGGATAGATTTGTTTTAATTTTTGAAATCACAGCAGAATGGCTGAAGGGATCTGAATTAAATTAAGCACAGAGATAGATTATAGTCTGGAATAGCGTATTGGCCACTTTTTATCACGGTTAAATGTAGGTATTAAATTATAAAGCTATTAAAGAAGAAGAAGCTAGATTACGATACAGTCTACTTCTTGATCAGCTGAAACGCGAGCGAAGCCGCGGGTTAAGGCTAGTAAAATATATATTTTTACTAGCTATAATCACACGATAAAAATAAAGAAAAAATATTTACTTCAAATGAAAAAAAAAGAAAAAGACACCTGTCCCAAACCAAATAAATTCATTCTAAAAAGACACTTCACATATGCACCGCAAAAATGCATTTTTAGTCCATACCGCTATAAATCAATCAATTTTTATTATACCTACCAAACATTTTAAAAATTCAAAGCAACACCAACCAAAAAATAGGTACCTGTCCCAAACCAAAAACACACATTCTTCCATCTTACGTTTCCCAGCAAGCATAGAACCCTGTACTCTTGCGTTTGCCAGCTCTCATCCCTATTGATGCTCTACTCCGCACATCCACACATCCGCACGAATCTCCATACATTCCAGAACCCGCCAAAACTAACTACTCAGATAAGCCATTAATCGCAAATCACCTTCCAGCACCAAAAATAACAGTTTTGAACGAATCCGCCTTCAATGAAAAAATTTCCCTACCGTACTTACACAAGTTGCACTTCGTCAACAACCAACAAATTAAAGAATTCTACGCTACACTTGAGACAACCAAATGGACGTGGTATGACGTCACAGGAATACTTGTAACAATAATACTTGTGCTACTATACGCCAAACTTAAGCCAAAAAAATTAAAATCACGACAAATGCAGACCCCGGCTCGTCGTCATTAGATTAAGAACTAATGAAAATGCGAGTACTCAGGATCATGAACGAGGACGTTCAAATTTAACAAGGGGAGAAGTTAACAACAATTCATACCCATATTCATTTCATATACTTTTCCTAAAAGATTCCCATATTCCATATTCCTACCGTTTCTATACCGAAGCGCATTACCCTTAGCACCCAACGCTTCATTTCCTGCACACTTTCCTTCATTATCTTAGTCAGCACGTATTTACTTTAATTTGTAATTAATAATCAAAAACAATTCCAATAATAACAAAAAGTAAAATTGATTTGTAAGCAAATATTGCAAAGTTAAAATAAATAAACGCAATGAGTCCGTTGTAAACTCAAAAAGAAAGACGAAACATCTTTCATTTACTTGCACATAGAAAAAATAAAAAATTCACTAACATCATTCAAAAACTTGAAACAATTTATTCAAAGATTCCTTAACCATCCTAAACATCAAAGTTCAAGTGCTCTAAACTAAATTAAAAACACTAATACCATCGTCAGCACAATCCAAGCAGTGAACCGCAACAAACAAGGGGTCAATCAACCAGGCTGCAGTGTTCAATTCCTTAATTTCTTCAAATAGTATTATATGACTCAGAAAAAAAGAGGACAAAAAAATGGACTAGATTCAGTAATTAAAGGAATAACAGGGAATGATGCTTTGCTTTTAAAAAATCAAATCTAACGAACAAGACAACACCAATCTACTGTAACAGACAAAATAAATTGATTCTCACAAGCTTATATCCAAATTATTGGAAATTTAGCAATATTACAACCATATAAATTTGAAAGAGATTATTGAAGGATATTATTTAAAAATTTCACGAAACCAAATAAATACAAAAATCAAATCAGATGAATTTGCAATCAGATATACACACACAGTATGATTAATATTTTCAAAATGAAAAAACAAATTGAAAAAAAAAAAACACAGTATATTAATCAAATTAATGACAACATAGATTTGCAAAATAGTCACCTATCAAATTAATAATATAGCAGAAACTATAGTACTCAATGTCATTTCGAAGCAAATTCTTAACTCCGAAGAACTTGACTTATATATAAAATCTTCGCAAATAAGTCTTAACAAATAAGTTCAGATATACAAATCTATGAACTTCTTCGTCTTCAAGCCTATTATAATAACACTTACGTCATATTCAACAAAAGATTCTCACAAATTTCACCAAAAACATATTCATTCTTCCACACATTACCCCTCCCTATTAATAACACTAAAACGATTCTTACAAAACCCTTTATCATGTCCAACCCTAATAAAACATTTAACTTTGACGACAAATTCCTACAAATCGAGTGAACGAACTTCTGCATGGAAGAGGAAAAATGCAGATAAAGCCCACCGATACTTGCATTCCATTTTTTTTACAAAATCTACCCACAGAGTGCAATTTAAGCGAAGAACCGGACAAAAATGAAATATCACAGCCAGAACACAATTTAATTTTGCTAATCAACACCCCATAAACTGTTATACAAACAACATGTGGACCTCTTAACCATTAACTGAATGGGACATACCTAATCCACTTTGAATATTGTCAAATCGAAATGAACCAGATCATTATACTGATAGCAACGAAAAAACATTCTGGGAAGACATTCACATTGTTCCATCATCATTAAATCAAGTCTCTAAAAACTTCAATCTTAATAATTCAAAAACACGGATTAATCAAAACACTGACAGCAAGAACCTTCCAGACCAATGTGGTTATACTGTGGTTTTGGGAATCATGCTTTCCATTTTCCGCTTTGTCAAACATTGGTGTTTAGAAATATTGTGATTTCATCCTTTCGTACCCACGGAGCATGTACGTGGGTAGCACCACGTTGGTGTTATACATTTCTATTCGCTTAATCAATATCTACGTTGAATAATTCAAATACTTCTTTTAAATCCCTATAACGAATAGGATTAGGAAACAGTGGCAACACTCAAAACGGAGTAGCTCTACAAAACGAGTGTAAAAAAGTTCGAAAAAAAAACTAAATTAATTTGATTTACATAACAACTTTTGCAATTATATTTTGTTTAAGGAAATAAAAATTTCAAGAGAACAAGCACTTCTTTTACACCAGCAGGCAAGCTTTACTTTTGATACATCATTCCTAGAAATAAGGCATTCAGAGAACAATGAATTCAGGGGAAACAACCACCTCAATGAAATTTTTCTCTCAACTTCCGAGCGAAGAACCAGAATCTTCCGCAACTGGCACCCAAATCGATTTTAGTTAGGTGTACTCAGTGTTCGAGCTCGGTTGAGGGCATCGTTTTTTTTACGTCGGTCTCAAAAGAATTTTCGCTTTATAGCAAACTGTAACTTCATTTGTTGGTTTAACTTTCCTTTCGTATCTTCAAGATTCGATTTTCATAATATAAGAAACAAGAAGTACAAATATATATCGGACACAAAAAGAATTTAGATTTTAATTATTTAGCTAACCATTTAGCTATACAATTCAAAAATTAAGAAAAAAAGTTATTATTTAATACACTTAAAGTTTGATTATTATACTTGTTGTTTTATACAGCAAGTTTCATTTGATAGAAAATTATTCACCACACCCTGATCCATTTCGATACCGAGAGAAAATAGGGGTGCAAATTTTGTATTCCCTTGGTAACATCCCTTCCACATTACACTACGAAACATTTTATCAGTCGGAAAGAACCATTATATATATGTAGACCCGAGTTTTCAAACCAATTCTTTTTGTTTCGTTAATAAATAGAATTTAAGAAATTTGAGTGGACCTCCAGAAAAACTACTTTCTCATTTCTGTAAGTGATAACTTATGCAGATGATGTGTTAAGCCTTTAATGGAAATTTAAAATGTTCAATTTCACAAAAACTAAATAACGAAAGTGAAAATTTGTAGTTTGTAATCGTATTTTGTTCGAAGTAATTGAAACTTTAGGAGCATGGCATGAAAACATGTGATATTATGAACAAGTGATTAGATGAAAAGCGGAAAAATTGTATATCCAACAACATTTAAAAACTCAAGAAAATCAACAAAACTTTGGAGAAGACGTCTCTAAGTAATGTAGATAGAACTAATAACCATTTCATTGCATTTAATATTAATCGGAAATAATTTTTAACTACGCTGGTGGTGTTTCAAACAAAATTATTTTAAGCTATCTGTTGGTAAACATTGACTTCTGTCACAGCAGCAATAAACTTTTGTTTACTCCTCAAGAAGAGGTACCCATCATCATCGCTCGATTCCTGAATCAACTAAATTTAATTTACGAAGACGAGGTAAGCGACCGCCAAATATTCATGTGTAAACAAACAAATGTTTAGCTACTATGGGATTTAAAGGATTTAAGGAACGGTAGGAAATAAAATGAAAAATATTCTTGGATGAAGTTTTCTTAGAGGTCAAAGCAAAATGTTCTTGGAGTGAATAGATATTGAAGAAAATGTTACTGGTTCATTAAAAGCAGACGAATGATGGAATTGTTTGAGAAAATGGATTTCTCCGTTATAGTTTCTATATTTTCGTTTTTAAGCTTTATTCATTTTGTCTATGTTTATAACGGGTGATTTTTTAAGAGGTTTAGAACTTAAAAAAAAAAAACACAAACAATTCGAAAAAATGAATGAAATATTTATTTGAATCGATAGTTTGAACCTTGCAATTTAATGTTTAAAGATAATTTCATGCAAATATTGACCGCGGCTGCGTCTCAGGTAGCCCATCCGCTGAGTCCAATTTTGGCATACTCTTTCACACATATCGGCCGGTATCTCACGAATCGAAGCGGGCTTGTCCCTATAGACATTAGCCTTGACATATCCCCACAAAAAATAGTCTAATGGTGTCAAATCGCACGATCTAGGCGGCCAATTGACCGGCCCGAAACGTGAAATTAACTGTTCACCAAACTCGCCTCGCAATTGCGCCATTGTTTCGCGTGCTGTGTGGCATGTGGCACCGTCTTGTTGAAACCACATATCATGCAAGTCAAGAACTTCCATTTCGGGCAAAAAAAAGTTTGTTGTCATCGCTCGGTAGCGTTCACCATTGACAGTAACGCTGCGATTCGCATCATCTTTGAAGAAATATGGCCCAATAATGCCACCGGCCCATAAACCGCACCAAACAGTGGCTTTTTCGGGATGCATTGGTAGCTGTTGCAATGCTTCTGGCTGATCTTCACTCCAAATTCGGCAATTTTGCTTATTTACGTACCCATTCAACCAAAAATGAGCCTCATCGCTGAACACAATTTGAACAATTTGAACATTTCGAACCGAGCACGAATTTTGATAGTAAAATTCAATAATTTGCAAGCGTTGTTCATTTGTAAGACGATCCATGGTTAAATTGCAAACCAAACTGAAGCTGTTTGACAGTGACACAAGGTACTAAACACACGTCAGCTGTCAAAACCAGTGTTGCCAAAACCAAACCAGCTAAAAAATCACCCGTTAGTTAAATAATAGTTTCTACTCTTAGTTTTATCCTTTGCTACAACCAACAGGGCAATAATCTATTCAGCTACTATGCGAATTTGGAATATCCGATGCAGAATGTATGAGGATTGGATTCCAGTAACCAAATTGACTAGATTCGCACCAGTAAAATATTACAAAGCATGCAACTAAGAAAAGATTTTGTTGTTTCTGTAAACTTGCTTCTTTGTTAGCAAAATGCAGCGGATGGTTGGATTTTAAGTTACTCGCAAAACAACTTTCCCTTCTAGAAAAAATAATATTATATATCACGAAATCACGATGTTTCGGGTCTTTTGTGAGCAAAAAAAATATTATCTACTGGGCCACTAAAATCAATGTTTTTTAATGACACTGAGTCTAATGATATTAAGACTGTTTCCTTCTTTTTTTGAGTAAATGTATTCGTATTCTGACTATAATACTCCCTTTACACACATCTCTTTTTCTAAAGTTGATATCCATTCCCTGCATTTAGAACTTCATTAGGTTGAAAAAGATTTCCTAACCCGAATTTCAAACCGGATACTAATGGCATACCTGCAATCATCTTAAAAGAAAGTTTAAATACAGTATCTTTTCCACTTTTCCTTATATTTCCTGCTATCATTGAGTTTATATACATAGAGGAATCACGAAACATTACGTTACTACGTCACTAGGTGGCACCAGGTACACCAAATCAAGATTTTATATTTTTGTAGATCTTTTATATTTTTTTGTGGAACCCATTGACTTGTAAAAAAAGCAAAACAAAAAATGAATGTGATTTCGAGGGGTTGGTATTTTTTACTTGCTCTATAGGGCAAGTATTGGTTTCGTGAAGAAAAAAAAAAATCGAGGTTTTAATCAAACATGACATTACGATTATAGAGAAGCCCAAAAAAGTGGTTTTCGCCATACCGTCCGTCGGTCTGTCTGTGCGTCTGTGCGTCTGTGCGGATGTGCGGATGTGCGCTTTTTCACGTCATGCTACAGCCTAAACGGCTTGACGGATTTTCTTCAAACTTGGTATATAGTAGTTTGAAGAAAAACGGTTGTCGAGGTTTTTTTTATTTCGTTTTAGCCCGGCTCAAACTGGTACTTTTCAAGTAACGGTTTTTTTCAATTTGAATTTTCTCGAAAACGGCTTTAACGATTTTGATTAAACTCAAAATTAAGCTTACTTTAAGCTTTTCTAACAAATCTGCGTTTTTCGTTTTTGGCTCAAATAGTCCTAACGAAAATCAGGTTTTAACGGCTTTTTTTCAAATAGCCATAAGTTCACAACGGCTTGATTGAATTGACTCAAATTTCGTTTGACATAGTTTTTCATAGTGTTCTATAGGATGGTTTAGTAAATTTTTCACTGAAGCCTTTCTAAACGGTGGCTTCCATACAACGAGCCGTTGAGTTTTAGCCAACATTTTTTGGTTTTTTCTAATTTTCTCGAAAATGGCTCTAACGATTTTGATTAAACTTTGTGTGTTATATTCTTTTACTGTTTTGAAGAGAACTGCGTTTTTAGTTTTTGGTTAAAAATGCAAATAACGGAGATCTGCTATTAACGGCTTTTTTCAAATGGCTATAAGTTGTCAACGGTTGCATCGAATTCACTCAAACTTTGTTTGGTATAGTTCCTTACAGCTTCCTATCAGATAGCATTGACTTTTTTTCATTTTCTCTTTTTTAACTGGTGGCTCCAATACAAAGAGCCACTAGATTTTGGCCAATTTTTTCATTTTTTTTAATTTACTCAAAAAAGGCTCCCCCGATTTTTATGAAACTTTTTATATAACATACATAGAATACTTCAAACAAAACTGCTTTTTTAGTTTTTGGCTATACATGATAATAGCGGAAATTGCTTTTAACAGTATGTATTATTAATTTGGCCATAAATGGACATTTGTATCATTTGTAACACCCAAAAGATTACGTCTTATTTTAAATATTAAAGGTTTCTTAACGTTAGCTCCCATATATCGAGTTTTCCAGTTTTAGCCAAATTTTTTTGGTTTTTACCAAATTTTTCAAAAATGAATTGTTCTTATTGATCGAAAAATTTGTTTTCATCGTACTATTGCACCAACAGAGCAAGTACGTGCGACCCAGTCGGGCATTTTATTTTATAACTTTTGCAAATTGTAGGTACCTAGATACTCGTTCATATTTGGTTTAAGGTCATGATTTTTTGTTGTTTATTTATTTTGCGTAGATTGCGATTCAATGTGTGCTTAAGTCACTATAAGAGCATAAGCTAGGGTAGAAATTGAAACTTGGACTTTATACAAATTCGGAAGGATTTAATTTTTTTTTTCACATATGTATAATAACATAAGTAGGTATCCTAGATTCATATTTTCGGGTGAATTAAGCATATAGACAGATAAGGTATATACAATATTTTTTTTTTGAATATGTAGGTGTAGGTACCTATATCTGATTATACAGGGTGATTCACGAGCGTTGTGCCAAAAAGCTAGAGCGTGTAGGTTGAGTTGAGACAAGAAAAAAATCGTATGGGAGGGGGGTCTATTCCCCTCCGTTTAGCCGGGAGATGCAATTTTCTGAAAAATTGACTTATTTTGTAAAAAAAAAAATATTACAAATCAACGGCTTCGTTTGCAACACCGTGTTATACCTTTTCGGAAAGCCAAAAACTTCTTTCATTTCGTTTTTAAATTAAATTGTTTTAACAAATAGTTCAAAAAACATAAATTTTCAAACTCAAAATTTTGGAAAAAAAATTTGAAAAAATAATTTTAAAACTAATTTTTTTCAAAATTTTACGTAATTAAGTATAATTTTTGTTCTCAGAATTCAACGTTCTTATTAATGTTTAATCCAACACTGAAAACCGTATGGCTCTACGACTTTTTGTTGCCAAGGTATTCAAAAATAACCAAAACTACTTCTTCACAAAAACACGAAAAAATTGGCTAAATGGTCACTTGTGCCATCCCGTAAGGCTAGGTTTTCTTGTTTTTGTGAAGAAGTAGGTTCGGTTATTTTTGAATACCTTGGCAACAAAAAGTCATAGATCCATACGGTTTTCAGTGTTGGATCAAAAATTAATAGAAGCGTTGAATTCTGAGAACAAAAATTAAACTTAATAACGTAAAATTTTGAAAAAAATTAGTTTTAAAATTATTTTTTCAAATTTTTTTTCAAAATTTTGAGTTTGAAAATTTATGGTTTTTAAACTATTCGTTAAAACAAATTAATTTAAAAACGAAATGAAAGAAGAAGTTTTTGGCTTTCCAAAAAGGTATAACACGGTGTTGCAAACGAAGCTGTTGATTTTTAATATTTTTTTTTACAAAATAAGTGGCTTTCCAAAAAGGTATAACACGGTGTTGCAAACGAAGCCGTTGATTTTTAATATTTTTTTTTGCAAAATAAGTCAATTTTTCAGAAAATTACCCCTCCCAGCTAAACGGAGGGGAATAGACCCCCCTCCCATACGATTTTTTTCTTGTCTCAACTTAACCTACACGCTCTAGCTTTTTGGCACAACGCTCGTGAATCACCCTGTATACAACCCGTCTCTTAATTTGCATGGTACAAGCTAAACACTCGGTTTGGACCAATTTCAACGAAAGTTTCAAATATTTTATTACAAAAATCCTCATTTCAAAGCAATTTTTTTTCATTGCAAAGTTTCTCAAAATAGTTTTCCTCTATTTTGAACAATTTTTATAAAATTAATTACGTTGAATATACATAATGTACCTAATTGCAAAGTGAAATTAGTTTTCACTTTCTGCATTTTTGTTTATCCATTTCTTGACCGAGATTGTATATTTTTATGGAATACCCATACCACAGACTCATACATCTAATATATAAAAATAAGTTGCCTTATGTTCGGGCTCGATAAACTCGAGAATGGCTGGGCCGAATTTTTCAATATTTTTTTATAAAGGTAGCTATCTTATTGAGGAAGGTCTTTTTGTGAAATTTGGTCAAATTTCGGTAAAGGGCAAATCGCAAAATGCATTTTTAGTGCATTTCGTCATATTAATAACAACATTTTTTGTAGGGTCTTCTGAGTATGTCGACAAAGGTTTCCGGCCAAACTTTGGTAAAATAATTTGCCACAACTGCAGTTTTATTGCATTCTGTCAAAATACTAACAAATCTTATCTTCTGTGAAGTTTGGTCAAAATTCTGTAAAGCGGTAGCGTGGTACTGTTTGATCTAGCATTTTTGTCGACACATAAAGTATTTTTCCCGTAATTATAGAAAACTATTTTTATTTTCAATGTGTCAATTTAATTTTAATAAAATTGGAATAAGTTTGTCATCTGCGATTTTGGACAAATCATCGGGATGAAATGACTGAGGAAATATTACATCGAATGGGAAATATTTATTCAAACCAGAACTTGGATCTTAGCTACGATTCCATCTGAAAATAAAATAGCATTAGCGCTTGCGTCGTCTGGGATTGCGCAAACTTTGTTAGACGGTGGTCGAACAGCTCACTCTGCATTAAATTTGCCATTGAACATGCAAGTAAATGAATTTCAAACATGTAATATTTCAAAAACATCTGGAATGTCAAAGGTTTTACAGCAATGTAAAATAACCATTTGGGATGAGTGCACGATGTTTCACAAGAAATTATTGGAAGCCCTTAATCGAACGTTAAAAGATTAACGAGGAAACCAACGTTTATTTGGTGGTGTATTGATATTGTTAGCAGGGGAATTTAGGCAAACATTTTTCCAATTTTTTATCACGGACAACTTTATGTTGGACGTTGGCGAGTGGGTAAACCGTCTTTATTGTTTATTTATGCTTAAATGCGAAAATAAAAAAAATTGTTTATCAAAAAGCTCTTGAGTAATGCAAATGGTTCATTTAAAAAATTGTTAAATTGATTAATAAATTATATAAGAAAAATGATTGAATTGAGTTTAAGGCTGCATGATACACAACAATTTGTTTTCTGCTCCGGAGCGTAAATGAAGAGTGAGGATGGTTTCCCAACTAGGAAACACGCCACATTATAATAGCTGACGGCAAATCAGTCGAAGAAAAGGTCCTTTCAAAACCCTTGCCACTACCACATTGTTCATCAGCTTCTTCACAATCAGTTGGGTTCCATTGCACAGTTTCGGGGCATAAAGGTTTCATAGCATTAAGATGACAGATCCAACTTTAAAACTCAAATGATGAGGCGGCATGCCAGGCAAATCCAAAGAACACTTGCATATTCACACTCAATGGAATGGTTTGCACATACCGAAAAAAACGATGCCTTGAGACATGAGATTTATTCATTCGCCGCTGTTGCGGTTTCAGAATAACGGGAAGTGATTTCGGAAATCCGCTTGCTATATCACCACTTTTGCCATGACTGATTGCTTTGAAATGCTGCAAACAGGATTTTCTTTGATTCGCAGGTTTAACGAAAGCTTCCGTGCTCAGTATGCTGTTCTTCCACCTTCCAACAGTGTTGCAGCAATTCCTGTAGATGCGAGAGCTAACGCAATTCCACTTTGAGCACGTATTGCTGCTAATATTAATTAAATCAAGTACTTTTTTCCAGTTCCGCCGGGCGCATCAACAAATAAAATGCACGACTGGGTCTAATGCTCTAATGTGTGACAGTTGTCTAGGGGCTTGAGATTTTGAAAAAAGTAAAATTTTCAAAATTCTTAATTAAATACTTTAACTAATTTGAGCTGAAAAAAAGAACACCATTTTATTTCTTGGATAGATTTGAATTTATGAGAGTAAATTTATAAAAATCTGTGGAGCGGTTTTAAAAAAAAAAAAGTTTTTTTTGAAAAAAAAATTCAAAAAAAATTCAAACACGCCATTTCATAGGTATTCAGCAAATACATTTATTTATAATTTTAAGAAAAAAATTTAATAAGCAGTTTTCAAAATATTAATTAAAAATTTTTTTTTAGATGTTTTTAAAAATACAAAAAAATATTTTTCAAAAATATTGGTATGCAGTACAAATTGAGCTACCTACAACTATATATGTGTGAAATTTCGAAAGAATCGGTTGAGTCGTTTTCGAGATAGTCGAAAACAAAAAAAAACGGTCCTATGGAAAGTACCGTTCTTAGACATTTTTTAAAACTTTTTTCAGCCATATAATTGGTCGTACCTAAAAAGCAACACTGATTTTTTTACATCGAAATCATTAGAGCCGTTTTTTAGAAGAATAAGCTTTAACGTAACGGTTATATGGCAGGTACCGTTATTTTTTGAGCTAAAAAAAAATTCAATTTCCCCTCTGTACAATACCTAAAAAAGTCTATATACCAAGTTTGAAGCAATTCGGCCCACCCGTTTGGGCTGAAGGTCTACATACAGGCAGACAGACAGACAGACAGACAGATAGACAGACATACAGACGGACAGAATTCTTAGACTATCCTTTTTCGTCTTCGCTTTCATCGTAATGTCATGTTTGATTGTTATCTCAAAACTTTTTTTTTCGACGAATGCATAACTTGCCTTATAGTACCTATAATCGCAAGTAAAAAGAGTGAGGTAATAGTGAAGTTCGCTTATTAGCGTATTCACTGTAGTCTAGTTTTATAATATAAAAAAGAGTGAGCTTATAGTGAAAATTTAATTAATTTTGCTTATTAGCGTACTCACTGTAATGTAATTTTATAATATACTAGCTTTTGCCCGCTACTTCGTACGCGTGGATTTAAGAATAAAGTAGGTATCTCAGTATATATTTTGTTTATGCACAACCGGTTCAAAATAGTTGGTATGCGTGGTATGAAAGCTATAAAGTCAGCTCTACAGCCGTAAGATTTTTGGCTTCTGTATAATATTATTTCGAAGTATCATAACGGTTTAAATTGCAAAGTTGGAGGGTTAAGGTCTGAAGCAATATACGAATATACCTAATTGGAATGTCCACTTTCAAAACGATGCTGCGCGCCGATACTGCTATTTATGGCAGCTCCGCTTCATCAGTTTTGGGCGTAAGTATTGCTCGTTCACCGTTCTTTATGGTTACATTATTTTTCGATTTCTGCTTTCGCTGAATGAGGCATTGTCTATATGGTGGTAAATAGCGCCATCTATGATGTTTTTGATGTAACTTTTATTCAGAACGACTAACTTATTTCTATTCATGTATACGTAGGTAAATGTGGCACTATTTTATTATGTAATTGAGACGCTAACGGCCTTAAAATCTTTCAATTTTGCGTTAAGTTTATTGAATAACGTTTGATTGCAGCAATATTACAAAAAACAACCAGAATTATATATTTTCCTGCGATAAAATATAGCCTATATTTTAAGTTGGCGTACTACCAATATATCTGCAAAAACCGCATTCAATTCCATGCAGTAGTTTTTGCGTGATGCGCGTACAAACATACATACAGACAGACAGACAGACAGACAGACAGACAGACAGACAGACAGACAAAAATTCTAAAAACGGTTGTTTTGGCTTCTGTGGGTCTAATAGAGACTCCCCATATTAGTTTTGCATCTATAACTTCAATGTACAGACATCGACCCGTTACAATTTTATTATATGTATAGAAGAAAAGAGTGAGGTAATAGTGAAAATTAAATTAATTTCGCTTATTAACGTATTCACTGTAGTGTAGTTTTATAATTTAAGAAAAGAGTGAGGTAATAATGGAAACTTACGTTAGATTGCTTATTAGCGTATTAACGGTTGTGTAATTCCTGTCGTAGTTTGTGGTTATATTGTATATACATTTCTGGATAAGCATCCAAATATGATGTGACGACTCTGGAAACATTGCAATTAATGCTGTGTAGCTCTTGAAGCACACATCAACAGCATCAATTGGCCCTTCACACTTATGGATGCTGTCGTCAATTGCCAAATAGGCCTCCGTTATGTGAACTCTGTTTTCTCCAACAAGAACGACAGTCGAAATCATTAGAGCCGTTTTTTAGAAGAATAAGCTTTAACGTAACGGTTATATGGCAGGTACCGTTATTTTTTGAGCTAAAAAAAAATTCAATTTCCCCTCTGTACAATACCTAAAAAAATCTATATACCAAGTTTGAAGCAATTCGGCACACCCGTTTGGGATGTAGGTGTCTATACATACAGACAGACAGACAGACAAACAGACGGATAGAATTTTGAACTTTTTTTTTCAAGACGAATGAATAACTTGCCTTATAGTATCTAAAATCGCAAGTAAAAAACTTTTTGATTATAAATATCGTATTTAAAATTAAATATTTCTTAACAACTTTTATGTATGTTTTAAGTTAAAAATGTGTTTCCTGTCAGTTTTTAAAGACTGCAATTATATTTTTACTTGCGATTATAGGTACTATAAGGCAAGTTATGGATTCGTGCAGAATAAATAAAATGCACGACTGGGTCGCACGAACTTGCTCTAATGTGTGACAGTGGTCTAAGGGTTTGAGATTTTGATAAAAATAAATTTTTCAAAATTCTTAAATAAATACTTAAACTAATTTGAGCTGAAAAAAAAGTACGCCATTTTATTTCTTGGGTAAATTTGAATTTATGAGAAAAAATTTATAAAAATCTGTGGAGCGGTTTTTGAGAAAAAAAGTTTTTTTTGAAAAACTTTCTGAAAATTTTTTTTTAGAAAAAATTCAAAAACGCCAGTTTATAGATATTCAGCAAATACATTTATTTAAAATTTTTAGAAAAAAATTTAATAAGCAGTTTTCAAAATATTAATTTTTAAAATTTTTTTTTTTTAAAATGCTTTTAAAAATACACAAAAATATTTTTCAAAAATATTGGTATGCAATACAAATTGAGCTACCTACAGCTATATGTGTGTGAAATTTCGAAAGAATCGGTTCAGTCGTTTTTGAGTTAGTCGAAAGCAAAAAAAAACGGTCCTATGGAAAGTACCCTTCTTAGCCTTTTTTTAAAAAAAATTTTTCAGCCATATGATTGGTCGTACCTAAAAACCAACACTGATTTTTTTAAATCGAAATCGTTAGAGCCGTTTTTGAGAAAAATAAGCTTTAACGTAACGGTTGTATGGCAGGTACCGTTATTTTTTGAGCTAAAAAAAAAATTTCAATTTCCCCCCTGTACAATACCTAAAAAAGTCTATATACCAAGTTTGAAGCAATTCGGCCCACCCGTTTGGGCTGTAGGTCTCTATACATACAGACAGACAGACAGACAGACAGACAGACAGACAGACAGACAGACAGACAGACAGACAGACAGACAGACAGACAGACAGACAGACATACAGACGGACAGAATTTTTAGACCATCTTTTTTCGTCTTCGCTATCATCGTAATGTCATGTTTGATTGTTATCTCAAAACTTTTTTTTTCGACGAATGCATAACTTGCCTTATAGTTAGTACCTATAATCGCAAGTAAAAATTTGAGATAACAATCACACATGACATTATGATGATGGAGAAGTCGAAAAAAGTGGGTCTGGGAATTCCGTCCGTCTGTCTGTCTGTCTGTCTGTCTGTCGGTCTGTCTGTCTGTATGTCTGTTCGCGCCTCTGGAGGCTGAACGGGTGGGCCGATTTGCTTCAAATTTGGTATTTAGGATTTATTTGGCCGTCCCTCGGAACATATTTTTACTTGCGATTATAGGTACTATAAGGCAAGTTATGCATTCGTCGAAAAAAAAAGTTTTGAGATAACAATCAAACATGACATTACGATGATAGCGAAGACGAAAAAAGATGGTCTAAAAATTCTGTCCGTCTGTATGTCTGTCTGTCTGTCTGTCTGTCTGTATGTAGCCTACAGCCCAAACGGGTGGGCCGAATTGCTTCAAACTTGGTATATAGACTTTTTTAGGTATTGTACAGAAAGGAAATTGAAATTTTTTTTTTAGTTCAAAAAATAACGGTACCTGCCATACAACCGTTACGTTAAAGCTTATTTTTCTCAAAAACGGCTCTAACGATTTTTAATTAAAAAAATCAGTGTTGCTTTTTAGGTACGACCAATCATATGGCTGAAAAAAAAGTTTTAAAAAATGGCTAAGAACGGTACTTTCCATAGGACCGTTTTTTTTGCTTTCGACTATCTCGAAAACGACTCAACCGATTCTTTCGAAATTTCACACACATATAGCTGTAGGTAGCTCAATTTGTATTGCATACCAATATTTTTGTAAAATATTTTTTTGTATTTTTAAAAGCATTTTTTAAAAAAAAATTTAAAAAATTAATATTTTGAAAACTGCTTATTAATTTTTTTTTTTAAAATTTTAAATAAATGTATTTGCTGAATACCTATGAACTGGCGTTTTTGATTTTTTTTTGAAAAATTTTTTCAAAAAGTTTTTCAAAAAAAACTTTTTTTTCTCAAAAACCGCTCCACAGATTTTTCTAAATTTATTCTCATAAATTCAAATTTATCCAAGAAATAAAATGGCGTACTTTTTTTTCAGCTCAAATTAGTTTAAGTATTTATTTAAGAATTTTGAAAAATTTATTTTTATCAAAATCTCAAACCCTTAGACCACTGTCACACATTAGAGCAAGTTCGTGCGACCCAGTCGTGCATTTTATTTATTTTTGCTCTAGGTCCAAAAATAACGGCACCTGCCATACAATCTTGAAGACAAAAATTGATTTTCTCAAAAACGGCTCTAACGATTTTGATAAAACTTTCAGAATGCTATTTTTGGAAGAAAATCTATCTTTTGGTTTGAAATTTTTTTTAAAAATTTGTCTAATAACGGTACCTTTCATAGAACCAGTATTTTCAAATCAAATTTTCTCGTAAACTATACATTCGATTTCAATAAAATTTTTACCACAGGAAGTCATTCATAATTTTATTAATATGACATTTAAAAATTTTCAAAAACTTTATTTTTTGATTTTTTATGATTTTTTCAAAAAAATTTTTGGTTTTCGAAATATGTTGAAAACGAGTACATTGATTTTTTTTTTTAATTATTTTTCAAATGTAAACTACAGATTGCCATATATTTGCATACTCAAATAAATTTCAAAATATTTTTTGAAAAAGTTTTTCAAAAATAACCTTTTAAAAAAAAAACTGGTCCAACGATTTTCAATATTTTTTTTTCCTAGATTGACGTATAGCTTTGAAATTTTATTGCATACTTAGTTTTTCCGAAAAAACTCTTAAACTAATTTAAAAAATAAAAGAATTTTCGAAATTATTTAATTTTTTTTAATATCCATATGTATATGCAGCCACTACGCAATTTATTGAACATAAGAGCAAGTTCGTGCGACCCAGTCGTGCATTTTATTTAAATTGTAATTCATTTAATCCGTATGAAACTAAGATTTGTCTAACCGAGCGAAGCCGGGTGGGTCAGCTAGTATTTGTATAAAAAAAATTTCGAAGCAAAGTAATGGACAAGCATGGTGCGGGCTGAAGGGACATGGACAGACTCGCCTCACGTGACTGTGAGCTCACAGGTCGCAGGTAAACCATAATATTTTTAAGTGTGTGTGTGAGTTTTGTGCCAATCCTAAAGGCTTTCTGGATATAGCAACCAGACAAAAATATCAGCACAAATAACAGGGAACCAAAAAAAAAAAGAAACAAGAATTCACACAAAAACAAATGTACCTATCAATTTCAACTCCTATCCATTATTGTTGTTTTGTGATGGTAAGATACACACATGTTGATCGTTAAGGGAGGATGCAGGATAGCAGTCCACATCTGCTTGTCGATAGTATATCCACATTCCACATGGAATCCAAAAATGGTTCGTGCTTATGCTAAATCATAACGCCACCTAAGTGACGAAGTAACGCACTATTCTGTTTTCAACGAGGTGGTTCCTCTATGTATATAAACTCAATGCTGCTATCTGGATTTTTTTAAGATGATTTGAAATCATCTTATCTTATTCTTATCTTTAAATAGGGTTCTAAAAATTGTATTGAAAAGTACAGAGAGATTTGCAAGCTCTCTTCAATTTCCTTACGTTGCTGGTCGAGTAGGTAAAACAGCAATGAATGCGATAGAGGTCTTGACATTTGCTGTTTCAGTTAATGTGTGTAAGCAAACGATCAGATCAGGATTTGATGTAATTCTTTGAATATGATTTGGCCCCATTTAACATGGATCTGTTCAATGAGAGTGAGCTAAATCTGTCCTATTGTTTGAGCCTACCAACAAATTGGTTTTTGCTACCTCAGATGAACATAGTAGTATAGACGGAAGACTTCTCCTACACAGAGTAATCTGGCAAAAAGATGCCTCGGTTTCCACAATCCGCGATGGTAATATCAATTACGTCAACAATCACTATCCTGGAATGGCTAGCGCGGTGGTTTCTGATGGCTACACAAACCCAACCAAGAGTACAAAATCACAAGAGCAGATTCGAAGCTATAGAATAAGATGATCAGCTGACATCAATTTGAGATGGACGACTTCTATACCTGTTAAACAAATTTTTTACTTGCTCTATAGGGAAAGTATTGGTTTCGTGCAGAAAAAAAAATTGAGGTTTTAATCAAACATGACATTACGATGATGGAGAAGCCCAAAGAAGTGGTTTTAGCCATACTGTCCGTCGGTCTGTCTGTGCGTCTGTGCGGATGTGCGGATGTGCGCTTTTTCACGTCATTCTACAGCCTAAACGGCTTGACGGATTTTCTTCAAACTTCATACGTAGCAGTTTGAAGAAAAACGATTGTCGAGGTTTTTTTATTTCGTCTTAGCCCCGCTCAAACTGGTACCTTTCATGTAATGGTTTTTTTCATTTCGGATTTTCTCGAAAACGGCTCTAACGATTTTGATTAAACTCAAAATTTAGCTAACTTTAAGCATTTCTAACAAAACTGCGTTTTTCGTTTTTGGCTCAAATTTTCGTAACTATAAGTTCGCAACGGCTTATTAGAATTGACTCAAACTTCGTTTCACATCGTTTTTTATAGCGTTCTATAGGATGGTTTTGCAATTTTTTCAGTAAAGCCTTTCTAAATTGTGGCTCCCATACAACAAGCCGTTCAGTTTTAGCCAACTTTTTTTGGTTTTTTCTAATTTGCTCAAAAATGGCTCTAACGATTTTGTTTAAAATTTGTGTGTAATATTCTTTTAGTGTTCTTAAGAGAACTGCGTTTTTAGTTTTTGACTAAAAATGCAAATAACGGAAATCTAGTCTTGACGTCTTTTTTTCAAATTGCCATAAGTTGTCAACGGTTGTATCGAATTCAAACAAACTTTGTTTGGTATAGTTCCTTACAACTCTCTATCAGATGGCATCGCATTTTTTCCAGTTTATCTTATTTAAATGGTGGCTCCCATACAAAGAGCCTCTAGTTTTGGGCCAATTTTTTTAGTATTTTCTAATTAACTCAAAAAAGGCTCTACCGAATTTTATTAAACTTTGTATTGAATATACATAGAATGTTTTGAAGAAAACTGCATTTAAGTTTTTGGCTACAAATGATAATAACGGAAATTTGTTTTAACAATTTAATTAATTTGGCCATAATCGGATATTTATATCAATTATAGCACCCAAACGATGACATCTAAATTTTAAAAATTCAAAGGTTTCTTATCGTAAGCTCCCGCTCGGGTTTTCCAGTTTTAACCAAAATTTTGTAGTTTTCCCCAAATTTTTCAAACAGGAGTTCTTCATATTGCTCGAAAACTTTGTTTTCATCGTACTATTGCACCCACAGAGCAAGTACGTGCGACCCAGTCGTGCATTTTATTTTTTTCCAATCCCAGCAACAAAAGTAAATTGACCTCCTTAGTAAAAATAATACTTTGGGAGAATGGGATACAGGTTCTTCAGACCTCCAATGATGTTGATGTCCTCATTGTGAAAACGGCTGTGGAACAATCCATTCACGATTCTGTGGTTGTCGTTGGTGAGGACGTGGATTTCGCTGTCCTTTTAGATATTTTTATATTCTAAGGAATGTTTGCTCATTTCAATCTCTTTAAAAGTCTATTATGGAATTTTGTATTTAAAACTTCAATATGGAATTTCTTGCTGGGGAAAAACATACTATAATAAAATACAACCTCTTTTAGTACTACAAAAATTAGTTATAAAGAATATGTGCCGTAAGCCGCGTCCGTCCGTACCCTAGATTCCCTCTTTTTAATAAATTGAAAATTTTTCCAGTTCGACATTTATACTGCTTCAAAGTTCTTAATGAGTTTTTTAAGAAATCTGTGAATATTAATTTAACCATAATAGAGTATTATAACATTCCTAGATATCACTTAAATCGTTTATCTATTCTTGTCTTCCGGACAACCGAATATGTTAAATATTTTGATGTTGTTTCATGTAACAAACACACACTTTTGCAGAGTTCTAACCTCTCGTTCCTTATTTAAAAAATAGATAAAAGAATTTCTTCTTTGTCTAGATTTTGAGAGTTCTGAATAATTGCTGAATTTATAGTTATTCCATATCTCATGTGTAACATTTATTAAAATAAATTGTACTTTCTTATATTGATTCAATGGATATTAATTTTTTTTTTTCATAAATGATCTATTAGGTACCGTTAGTCTTAGAGCCAGAATGTTAGTTCCAAAACCCCTCCGTAGGAAGGACGTCACAATAAAATCTACTATGTACCAGGCTTGAAGAAAATCGGTTTAGCCGTTTAGCCTGTAGGTAACTATATACACAGACAGACATACGGACAGACAGACAGACAGACAGAATTGTCGAGCCCACTTTCTTAGTCTTCTCTATCATCGTAATGTTATGTTTGATTGTCCAAAACAATTTTTTTTTTACGAATGCATAACTTGCCTTATAGAACTTATAATCGCAAGTAAAAATTAATAAAATGCACGACTAGGTCGCACGAACTTGC
The DNA here is from genome assembly GCA_916050605.2 of Platycheirus albimanus. Classification (NCBI taxonomy): domain Eukaryota; kingdom Metazoa; phylum Arthropoda; class Insecta; order Diptera; family Syrphidae; genus Platycheirus; species Platycheirus albimanus. The sequence goes on along the minus strand of OU696696.1, from coordinate 167,794,929 downwards.
TCTAATGAGTGACTGTGGTTTAGGGGCTTGAGATTTTGATAAAAATAAAATTTTCAAAATTCTTAAATAAATACTTAAACTAATTTGAGCTTAAAAAAAAGTACGCCATTTTATTTCTTGGATAAATTTGAATTTATGAGAATAAATTTATAAAAATCTGTGGAGCGGTTTGTGAGAAAAAAAGTTTTTTTGAAAAACTTTTTGAAAAAAATTTTCAAAAAATATTCAAAAACGCCAGTTCATAGGTATTCAGCAAATACATTTTTTTTTTAAATTTTGAGAAAAAAATTTAATAAGCAGTTTTTAAAATATTTTTTTTTTAAATTTTTTTTTTAAAAATGCTTTTAAAAATACAAAAAAATATTTTTCAAAAATAAGATATATAGCTATCTACAGCTATATGTGTGTGAAATTTCGAAAGAATCGGTTGAGTCGTTTTCGAGATAGTCGAAAGCAAAAAAAACGGTCCTATGGAAAGTACCGTTCTTAGCCATTTTTAAAAACTTTTTTTTCAGGCATATGATTGGTCGTACCTAAAACACAACACTGATTTTTTTAAATAGAAATCGTTTGAGCCGTTTTTGAGAAAAATAAGCTTTAACGTAACGGTTGTATGGCAGATACCGTTATTTTTTGAGCTAAAAAAAAATTGAATTTTCCCTCTGTACAATACCTAAAAAAGTCTATATACCAAGTTTGAAGCAATTCGGCCCACCCGTTTGGGCTGTAGGTCTCTATACATACAGACAGACAGACAGACAGACAGACAGACAGACAGACAGACAGACAGACATACAGACGGACAGAATTTTTAGACCATCTTTTCTTGTCTTCGCTATCATCGTAATGTCATGTTTGGTTGTTATCTCAAAACTTTTTTTTTTTCGACGAATGCATAACTTGCCTTATAGTAGGTACCTATAATCGCAAGTAAAAAAGGTAACGTCATACAATGTATTAAAGCGTTTGAAAGAAAAACAGAAACGTAGAGTTAACGTATAGAAAAGAACTTGATTTGAGAAAAGTGGATAATGTAGTTTATAGACATAACAACAAATGGGAACCTGGTTGCGCAAGGCGCAATAGCACAACATGATACACCGCGATCTTATTGGTCAGAAAATGAGGATAACAATATAGCCCAGTAATTTTAGGTTTTATCTGCGGAAAAATTCCAACCAAGCTGAATTTTGGTACACACCTTTATTACGGCGTTGTTATGAAGATGTGAAAAATCGACATTGATATCGTGCCGGCAAAAAAAGTTATGAAGGTCAAAAGGTCACGAAAACCTTAAAAAAAAAACCGTTTTTCGCAGCATCTCGGTTTCTATAGCTCCAATGATTTTAACGTGTATGACAAAATTGTAGAACATAAAATTTGCTACAATTTCGTTAGTACAATCAATTTTTTATGTCGATTAGTTACCGAGATATGGCACTTCGAAAAACAGGTCATTTTTCATAATTCGCCAAAAAATGCCAAAAAATGAAGAATTCCACCTTATTTCTTCGGATATACCCGAGAAATCATGAAATATTGCTATTTTTATGGCTTCTTGTTAAGATCACCAACTTTTTACACCCCCAACGATCCCCGCTTGGCCACCAGGTGCCAGGCCATGCCCATTACTATTGTCATTCCGCCCTAATTTTTACTTGCTCTATAGGGCAAGTATTGGTTTCGTGAAGAAAAAAAAAATCGAGGTTTTAATCAAACATGACATTACGATGATAGAGAAGCCCAAAAAAGTGGTTTTCGCCATACCGTCCGTCGGTCTGTCTGTGCGTCTGTGCGGATGTGCGGATGTGCGCTTTTTCACGTCATGCTACAGCCTAAACGGCTTGACGGATTTTCTTCAAACTTCATATATAGCAGTTTGAAGAAAAACCATTGTGGAGGTTTTTTTTATTTCGTTTTAGCCCGGCTCAAACTGGTACCTTTCAAGTAACTGTTTTTTTCAATTTGGATTTTCTCGAAAACGGCTCTAACGATTTTAATTAAACTCAAAATTTAGCTAACTTTATGTATTTCGAACAAAACTGCGTTTTTTGTTTTTGGCTCAAATGGCCGTAACGAAAATCAGGTTTTAACGGGCTTTTTTCAAATAGCCATAAGTTCACAACGGCTTGATTGAATCGACTCAAACTTCGTTTGACATAGTTTTTCATAATTTTCTATAGGATGGTTTAGTAAATTTTCCCATACAACGAGCCGTTGAGTTTTAGCCAACTTTTTTTGGTTTTTTCTAATTTGCTCGAAAATGGCTCTAACGATTTTGATTAAACTTTGTGTATTATATTCTTTTAGTGTTTTTAAGAGAACTGCGTTTTCAGTTTTTGGCTAAAAATGCAAATAACGGAGATCTGCTCTTAACGGTTTTTTTTAAATGGCCATAAGTTGTCAACGGTTGCATCGAATTCACTCAAATTTTGTTTAGTATATTTTCTTTCAGCTTCCTATCAGATGGCATTAATTTTTTTTCAGTTTCTTTTTTTTTAAATGGTGGCTCCTATACAAAGAGCCATTAGTTTTAGGCCAATTTTTCCGTTTTTTCTAATTTACTCAAAAAAGGCCCCCACGATTTTTATGAAACTTTGTATGTAACATATATAGAATACTTCAAAGAAACCTGCATTTTTAGTTTTTGGCTACACATGATAATAGCGGTAATTTGATTTAACAGTATTATTAATTTGGCCATAAGTGGACATTTGTATCATTTACAACACCCAAAAGATGACATCATAATTTTAAATATTAAAGGCTTCTTAACGTCATCTTTCGTATATCGGTTTTTCCAGTTTTAGTCAACATTTTTTAGGTTTGACCAAATTTTTCAAAAATGAGTTGTTCTCATTGATCGAAAAGTTTGTTTTCATCGTACTATTGCACCTACAGAGCAAGTACGTGCGACCCAGTCGTGCATTTTATTATATATTACTTTGTTCTTAGTATACAGTGGGCAGGTAGAAAAAGGTCGGAAGTTAATCAAACTTTGAGATATTGTTCATGAATATTGAATTAACATTTGACGAAGTTTTGGAACTCACCGGCCCTGTTGAAAAAGAGGAGGAGGGAAAACTGCAAACTTTTCGAGTTCGCTCCGGTTTTCGCTCTATAACTTTTTTTGCTTACGTTCTACGGAAAAAGTGTAGTAGATTTTTTGTAGAGCGTTAAATTTACTAAAATATTGTTGGTACAAAAATAGTTGTATGTCATTTCGTTACCGAGATACGGAAAAAGAGGAAAAGGGGGAATTGCAAAATGTTCGACTTTGCTCCGGTTTTCCCTCAATAACTTTTTTTCCTTACTTAATACGGCAAAAGTATACAAGACCTTTTTTTGTAAAGCATTAAATTTCCTACAATATACATAAATAGGGCGAAAATTGTTGTATGTCAATTCGTTACCAAGAAATGGAATTTGAAAAGGAGGGTGGAACAGCTTCATTTTTGAACTTCCATTTCTTCATAAAGAATTGACATAGAAGAACTTTTGAACTATTAAAATTGTAGAAAATTTAATTCTCTACAAGAAAATCAAAACGTTTGTTCCGTAAAATATAAGGAAAAAAAGTTATTGGGGGAAAACCAGAGCAAATCAAAAATTTTGCAGTTCCACCCTCCTTTTCAAATTCCATTTCCTGGTAACGAATTGACATACAACAATTTTCGTATTTATGTTGTAGGAAATTTAATGCTTTACAAAAAAGGTCTTATATACTTTTGCCGTATTAAATAAGGAAAAAAAGTTATTGAGGGAAAACCGGAGCAAAGTCGAACATTTTGCAATTCCCCCTTTTCCTCTTTTTCCGTATCTCGGTAACGAAATGACATACAACTATTTTTGTACCAACAGTATTTTAGTAAATTTAACGCTCTACAAAAAAATCTACAACACTTTTGCCGTAGAACGTAAGGAAAAAAAGTTATAGAGCGAAAACCGGAGCGAACTCGAAAAGTTTGCAGTTTCCCCTCCTCCTCTTTTCAACAGGGCCGGTGAGGTCCAAAACTTCGTCAAATGTTAATTCAATATTCCTGAACAATATCTCAAAGTTTGATTAACTTCCGACTTTTTTCTACCTGCCCACTGTATACTAAGAACAAAGTAATATATAAAAATTACGGCGGAATGACAATAGTAATGGGCATGGCCTGGTACCTGGTGGGCAAGCGGGGATCGTTGGGGGGTGTAAAAAGTTGGTGGTTTTAACAAGAAGCCATAAAAACAGCAATATTTCATGATTTCTCGGGTATATCCGAAGAAATAAGGTGGAATTCTTCATTTTTTGGCATTTTTTGGCGAATTTTGAAAAATGACCTGTTTTTCGAAGTGCCATATCTCGGTAACTAATCGACATAAAAAATTGATTGTACTAACAAAATTGTAGCAAATTTTATGTTCTACAATTTTGTCATTCACGTTAAAATCATTGGAGCTATAGAAACCGAGATGTTTGTGAAAAACGGTTTTTTTTAGGTTTTTGTGATCTTTTGACCTTCATAACTTTTTTTGCGGGCACGATATCAATGTCGATTTTTCACATCTTCATAACAACGCCATAATAAAGGTATGTACCAAAATTCAGCTTGATTGGAATTTTTCCGCAGATTGGGGTTTAAAATGCCTAAAATGACTGGGCTAATATAGTTCGGCGAAATACCATGAACCTGCAAAAGTATTTGAATGAACCTAAGATAAGATTATCTTACGAGTGAAATTCGGCCGCGAAATCTTCTCTGCCAAGTTATTCAAAACACATTTATTTAAATAACCAACACCGTATCCAAAAAGAAAACAGTACACTAAGATTATTATCTTTTATAGTACTTAGAAATAATTAACATAGTATAATGAAGTTCATGTTTTAATTTGATTAACATTAAAGAAAAACTTAAAAACTAACATACAATTTTAGTTCAGATAGGTAGAAGAGAAGAAGAAAAGAAGTAGGTATTTTAGGAGAAGATAGTTTTACATTGAGAGTGAGAAGAAGACAAAAACTGATTTTTTAAAACGAATGGTATTTGATATCGCTCTTATATTTATCGGCAATGAGTTCCATAGTTCAATTTTTATATAAATAAAGTTTACGACTGGGTCGTACGAACTTGCTCTAATGTGTTAAAATTGTCTTGGGGACTGAGATTTTCGGAAAAAAGCATTGAAAAAATCATATGAAATTTTATTAATTACTTAAAAATCAATAGCTAAAACGTTTTTCGGAGAAAATGAAGCAAGCCATCAGATTTCGTTTGCTTTTTTAAAATTTAAGGAAACTTTTTTTTATAAAACTTTTCGAAAACATATTAAAACATTTTTTGAGTATGCCAACTTCTAGAACTTTGTTGTTTTTATCAGAAAAATAAAAAAAAAATTAAAACTTTTTTAAAAAACTCAAAAAAAAACTTTTTTGAAATATTTAAGAATTTTTGTTATTTCGTTTATAATAGGGCTTCTACATTAAAAATTTCATCGAAATTCGTCGAGTGACTTACGAGAAAATCGGATTTCAAAAAACCGGTCCTATGGGGGGTACCGTTATAAGACTTTTCCTGAAAATATATTCCAACCAAAACATAAAGTTTGCACAGAAAACATTATTCAGAAAGTTTTACCAAAATCGTAGCAGCCGTTTTTGAGAAAAATTAAATTTTCACTTAAAATCGTATGGCCGGTACCGTTAGTTTTAAATCTAGAATGCTAATTCAATAAAATGCACGACTGGGTCGCACGAACTTGCTCATATGATAAGCAATTGCGTAGTGGCTGCATATATGGATATTAAAAAAAAAATTAAATAATTTCGAAAATTCTTTTATTTTTTAAATTAGTTTAAGAGTTTTCTCGGAAAAACTAAGTATGCAATAAAATTTTAAAGCTATACGTCAATCTTGGAAAAAAAAAATATTGAAAATCGTTGGACCAGTTTTTTTTTAAAAAGGTTATTTTTGAAAAACTTTTTAAAAAAATATTTTGAAATTTATTTGAGTATGCAAATATATGGCAATCTGTGGTTTACATTTGAAAAATAATTAAAAAAAAAAATCAATGTACTCGTTTCCAACATATTTCGAAAACCAAAAATTTTTTTGAAAAAATTATAAAAAATCAAAAAAAAAAAGTTTTTGAAAATTTTTAAATGCCATATTAATAAAATTATGAATGACTTCCTGTGGCCAAAATTTTATTGAAATCGAATGTATAGTTTACGAGAAAATTTGATTTGAAAATACTGGTTCTATGAGAGGTACCGTTATTAGACAAATTTTGAAAAAAAATTTCAAACCAAAAGATAGATTTTCTTGCAAAAAAAGCATTCTGAAAGTTTAATCAAAATAGTTAGAGCCGTTTTTGAGAAAATCAATTTTTGTCTTCAAGATTGTATGGCAGGTGCCGTTATTTTTGGACCTAGAGCAAAAATAAAAAATATGTTCCGAGGGACGGCCAAATAAATCCTAAATACCAAATTTGAAGCAAATCGGCCCACTCGTTCAGCCTCCAGAGGCGCGAACAGACATACAGACAGACAGACAGACAGACAGACAGACAGACGGACGGAATTTCCAGACCCACTTTTTTCGAGTTCTCCATCATCGTAATGTCATGTGTCATTGTTATCTCAAATTTTTTTTTCTGCACGAATCCATAACTTGCCTTATAGTACCTATAATCGCAAGTAAAAAACCGCTCTGTAGGACATCATAATAATACTATTTATTAAGTTTGAAGCAAATCGGTCCAACCGTTTAGGCTGTAGGTGCCGATACAGACAGACGGGCAGACAGACAGACAGACAGACAGACAGACAGAATTGTCGGACCCACTTTTTTCGACTTCTCTATCATCGTAATGTTATGTTTGTTGTTTGATTGTCAAAAAAAAAAAAAAATTTTTACGAATGCATAACTTGCCTTATATGTAGGTACTATATCGCAAGTAAAAATAGACGGGATGAGTCTAAATATCGATATCGAGATGCAGTAAGGCAAAATGTTCTATTTGAATGAGAGAAGTTATTTTGTCATATACAAAAATTGGAATCTTGTTGACTATAAGATTGTGCAAAAATATACAATTTCTAGCATCGATGAAGTGTTTTAGAGAAGGTCCAAGTAAGTTATTTACATAATGTGATATGTGGTCATGTCTACGCAAACCGTGAATATATCGCACTGCATCATTGAATGCCACTTCTAACTTACGCTGAGATAAAGAATCTAAGCTATAAACAGTTTCAGCATAAGTTATTAAAGGGAGAATTAATCTTATCACTAGTTTACTTTTAATGGGAGTTGGAGAGAAGCTTGCTGTTATCCAAAGTTTACGAAAGCAACCGTATATTCGTCTGATAACATATTTGTGTGTTCGTAACCAGATAAGTTGTAATTTATAACGAAACCAAGATTAGTTACCGTTTCCACAATTTTCAACTTACTCGTAGATAGAAGAATGTCAGGAAAACTACAAAGAGGTGGTAATTTGTAAGCTAGAGGGATGACTTGGGATTTGGACGGGTTAAGGAGCAAACCATTCCTTTCCGACCAATTCTGGATGCTTAAAAGATCCTCATTAATGTTGTTTGTTAGCTCAGTTTATTTCAGATTTTGGTTTGGGCAAGTAAAACTGTACGTCATCGGCATAAAGATGTATCGACGAATGTTTACAAACCAATGGCATATCAGTAGGAATTGGTGCAGTTGTGGATGGGAATTCGGAGCGAGACAGAGACAGCAATAGTCGAGAATGAGATAGAGTGTTGGTTGAACGTTTGAATTGATTTGAAAATTTGAACATGGTGAATTGGTGGTTGTTTTTTTTTTTTGTATAGGGTTTGTGCCTGATGAGAATCGTTATGTAAATAACGTGCGTTGAAGAATAAAAGAACGATACAAATGAGTAAATTCAAATCTGATAAGTTACGGTTGGATTTTTTTAAACAATCAAACGGTCATTTCTTAGATGTGTATTTTGAAAAAGAAGGTGAACTGGGTATGGTGGTGGTTTGTTTGATTGTTTGTTGTTGTTGATAGGGATTGTGACTTGTGAGTATCGCTATGTGTATTATTTCCTTTGCATCTAGAGACGGCATGGATGAAAACGCTCTTATTTCACAAACAGATAAAAAACGTGACTTTATCAGACCCTATGAAATTAAATTTATACAAATCTGTAAATAAAAGAGTGCAATAAAAATTGCTTTCCGAAACTCGGATCTTTATGAATACTCTATGCCGCCATCACATATGGAATGTTAAGACAACATCACAACGTGATAGTTAGAGATTTGAAATTTTGAAAGAAGATGTATTTCTGGTGCCGCTATAGCAACAACAACTGAATAAAATCAAATATTTACGGGGCCCCCATACAACAAACGTGATTTTTTGCTCGTTTTTATAGATAGTGCTACGGAACCTTTCGTGAGCGAGTCCAACTCGCACTGACCGTATTATTTTTTTCGGCTATTTACTTGTGAGAATTGATAATAGAGTTAGAGTTAAGTAGAAAAACGTTACGAGTGCGTAGAAGGAATGGATGTGTTGGTGGTTTTTTTTAGGTTTACCTGTGAATGTACACCGTAGAGTAGATAACCAAGATATGGTCAGGATATAAAAGCGAATGTTCTCTTAGTTTTTAATTCAGTTTACAATTCTGTTCACTATAGTAACAAGAAAACAACATGTCTTTCATTAATAAAATCAACGCAGCCGTGAACGTTAAGAAACAATCAACGAGGAAGCCAATCTTGAGTTTGGCTAAATTAATCCAAAAGAAACCATTCCACATTAACCAAGGCGAAGAGGATTTCGACCAAATTTTTGGGAACAAATTTTGGTCGAGCTAGAAGACTACCAGGTATTTATAAATTTTGCAACTGAGATTTTGCAGTAGGTTATTGCAACTTCTCGAATTACATTTATACATTTTTATTTTATTATGTTTGCAATTTTAAACTTTCCCTTCTTTTCTTAAAGGTTTTCCTCCCGAAAAGGTGCAACGAGCAATTGGACGATGAGGACGTGCAGGAGCTGGAAAATTGCTGCCTAGAGGTTGTGGAGCCCTACGGGGAAAATTCTTTTGTCGTGGACTTCCACCTTAAAGACCAGCAACAAGAAAAGCAACAACAC